>JAOXYF010000011.1:16985559-17017704 GCA_028565775.1 Sternarchorhynchus goeldii
CAGAGTTTAAGAGGAAATCATTCAGAGTTTAAGATTAAATAATTCAGAATTTAAAAATGAAATAATTCTGAATTTAAAATGAAATCATTCAGAGTTTAAGAGGAAATCATTCAGAGTTTAAGATTAAATAATTCAGAATTTAAAAATGAAATAATTCTGAATTTAAGATGAAATCATTAAGAATTTAAGATGAAATCATTCAGAGTTTAAGAGGAAATCATTCAGTTTAAGATGAAATAATTCAGAGTTTAAAATGAAATAATTCTTTAGAGTTTAAGATTGTGATTAAGAGCATGATTGTGTTCCAGATGTCACTGTGGTTTATACTAGTATTGGTTTGATTGGCATTTATATATAAAATCACTTGTGCCATACTGAATCAAAACCTTGAGTTTGTGTGATTGGTGTGTCCAGTTGGGTTTGAATGGACTTTCATCTATTGCTTTTTGTGTGTGTGTGTGTGTGTGTGTGTGTGTGTGTGTGTGTGTGTGTATACAGGATGTGATGTCTGTGGAAGAAGAGAGCACATCCTGCTACTGCCTGCTGGAGTCTCACTGCTGCCACCTGCTGGTGGATCGTCCAGGCAGCTATGCCCTAGTGGGCGTGCCCCTCAGCCAGGGGGCGTGTAAGAGACTTCGCCTTGCTGTGTTCGGCGCCCTCCAGGCTGATGACCTCACCTACAGCCTCCGGGTGTACTGTGTCAACGACACTCCTCACACCCTCCAGGTGAGATGAAGACAGGGAGGGGACTGTGTGTGGGAGGGGGAGGAGCCTGCAATGCCTCATTTTGCTTTATTTGCTGATTGGCTCTCTAGTGCTGGAGGAGTGGCTGCTTGTTACGTCCGTGGTCTCCCATGCCTAGTGTAGATGTGCTAGAAACATAACAATGTGGAGAGTTGTGGTTCAACTGGACTGATGGACTGGCCAAGGCTAGGGTTCGACCCAGGAGGTCCACAGAACCAGTCAGTGTTTCCATGATTCCTTCTCCAGGCTGTTGGACATTGTGTTAGATTTGTGTTGGACTGTATGGGTTTTTGTCAGTGAAGAATGTGGTGTGGGCAGCAGAACCTCCCTCGTGTGGGCGTGTCTTCGGCTGGGTTGTGGAGTGGGAGCAGGAGAACCTCAATCGTGTGGGCGTGTCTTCGGCTGGGTTGTGGAGTGGGGGCAGCAGAACCTCCCTCGTGTGGGCGTGTCTTCGGCTGCTTTGTGGAGTGGGGGCAGCAGAACCTCCCTCGTGTGGGCGTGTCTTCGGTTGGGTTGTGGAGTGGGGGCAGCAGAACCTCCCTCGTGTGGGCGTGTCTTTGGCTGGGTTGTGGAGTTTTGGGCAGGAGAACCTCCCTCGTGTGGGCGCGTCTTCGGCTGGGTTGTGGAGTGGGAGCAGGAGAAACTCACTCGTGTGGGCGTGTCTTCGGCTGGGTTGTGGAGTGGGGGCAGCAGAACCTCCCTCGTGTGGGCGTGTCTTCAGCTGGGTTGTGAAGTTGGAGCAGGAGAACCTCCCTCGTGTGGGCGTGTCTTCGGCTGGGTTGTGGAGTGGGGGCAGCAGAACCTCCCTCGTGTGGGCGTGTCTTCGGCTGGGTTGCGGAGTGGGGGCAGGAGAACCTCCCTCGTGTGGGTTTCTAATCACGGTGGGCTGGATCAGAACAACCCAGAGATTAAAGTGCCTACAAGACCCAGGAAAGTGCTAGCAGAGAGAGGAGGAGTGGAGTTGCTCTCTGAATACTGAATGCTGAATGCTAAATACCAAATGCTGAAAACTGACCCTTTCCACCTCTGCAGTTGTGTTTGTGTGTGTTTTTATGTTTCTATTTATGTCTAGAATACATTTGTAGTCATATGTTTAAGCTCTGAATACAAACTATATATACACACTACCTTCATGTTTTCTTAATCTCTCTTTCTCATTTCTTACCTATTCTTTTTCATTCACTTTTACATTTTCTCTCTTCCTCCCCTCTCTCTCTCCTCCACCCCTCTCTCTCCTCCAACTCCATTTCTCCCCCACCCCTCTCTCTCCCTTCTCCACTCCTCTCCCCTCCACCCCTTTCTCTCGCCTCCAATTCCCTCTTTCCACACACCTCTCTCCTCCACCTCTCTCTCCTCAACCCCTCTCTCTCTTTCCTCCTTCTCTCAAACTCCTCCTCTCTCCTGCACTTCTTTCTATTCCCCTCCTCCCCTCTAGGAGGTGCTGTGCTCAGAGCATGGTCAGGGTAGGCAGCTCCTGGAGGAACCCAAGCTTTTCCTCTTCAAAGGGAATTCCTTCAGCTTGCAGATCTCCATCCAGGACATCCCACCATTTCTCTGGAGCATCAAGCCGTTCACCACCTGTCAGGTACCGCCCTCATGCCAACATGAATATTCATGCCCAGCATAAATATGTACATTAGATTGAATATTAATCAGCTGCTGCGTGCTGGGTTTCAGAGTTCATTTGATGGAGGGTATTTATGAATATTAACTAATCCATATTGGAGGGACAGTTAAGCCTGGCGCTCAGTCTGATCCTCCTTCTTCAACATTTTGCGACATCCTGGATGTCACCATTCACTGATTACTATGATATAATCAATCACCCATCTGTATTGATCAATATGTTATAATCAATCACCCATCTGTATTGATCAATATGTTATAATCAATCACCCTTCTGTTTGCTGTATTAAAGCAGAGAGATTGGTTAAGTCCAGATGGACGAGATAGCATGAGGAGAGGAGAGGAGAGGAGAGGAGAGGAGAAGAGAGGGGAAGAGAGGGGAAGAGAGGGGAGGAGAGGGGAGGAGAGGGGAGGAGAGGAGTAGAGAGGAGAGGGGAGGAGAGGAGAGGAGAAACTCTTCATACACACACGCACATGCTGTGTATGTGCGTGTGTGTGTGTGTGCAGTAGTTGATTTTCTCTCTGGTCTGTGTTGATCTCTGTGTGTGTGTGTGTGTGTGTGTGTGTGTGTAGGAGTTGTCCTTCCCTCAGGTCTGGTGTGGTGGGACGTCTCCTTTGAAGTGTGCCTTCACCCTAGAGCGTTACATCCCCACAGCCAATCAGCTCTCCTGTAAGATCATTGTCCGACAGGTTAAAGGTCAGGAGCAGATCCTGCAGGTCTACACCACTGTGGCTGAGGTATGCATCACACACACACTCACACTCACACACATACACACACACACACAGACACACACACACACACACACTCACACACACACACACACACACACACACACACACTCACACATACACAAACATACACATACTATTTCTTGCTGTTGTCAGCAGGCACCTTATTAAAGAAACACATGTGTTAACTCAGCTTCAAAATCTCCCCTTCTGAAGTATGTAAAATCCTTAATTGGATTAATCATCCATTACCCATAGATTCCATTAATTGGATTAATCTTGCGTTAACCATAGATTCCATAGACTGAACGTGGGCCTGAATGTTTTGGAGTTTGGATGCTGTGTCCTTTAACTTCTCCCCAAATTCCCCTGCTGTTTGATGGTTCATCCCAGAGCCAAAAGGACGAAAGGCCGACCTTGGCCCAGTCGGACTGTACCACCACCTCTCACACGGGGGCCAGGACTTTCAGAATCCCCCTGTCCATACGGCAGAGGATCTGTGCTACCTTCGACACGACCAACGCCAAGGGCAAGAACTGGCAGCTGCTGGCCCAGCACCTGCACATAGACCGGTGAGAGAGTTATTACCACACACACACACACCCTCTGACAAGCTTGAGATAGAAGCCTTAAGAGGAGTCTGCTGTATCTGAAGCCTCCCTGCTGGGAGACTCTGTGTGAGACTGTGTGCGTGTGCGTGTGTGTGCGTGTGTGCGTGTGTGTGCGTGTGTGCGTGTGTGTGCGTGTGTGTGCGTGTGTGTGCGTGTGTGTGCGTGTGTGTGCGTGTGTGTGCGTGCGTGTGTGTGTGTGTGTGTACCCTGAAGAGAATGCATCTGAGAGAGAAACAGGACAATTGATGGAGAGTACCTGTGTACTAGGGCTATATGAATCATAAGTTTCTCTTAAGAGGTGGTAGCAGAGAGCAGTTTTTATGCTCAAGGTCGACGTGCCTGCAGTATCCAACCCCAGCCTGCAGCTCTTAAGCAGGCTGGCCACATTGTTCTCTCTCAGTACCAGGGAGGTCCTCTATGTACAGTCGATTAGCCACTCCACGACCACCCTTTAGTGCAGTCTCACGCAGTGTTTACTGCAAGGTAGACCTTTGGTGGAGGGACGGATTGTTCACTTTGCAGGAGTCCTCAAGCCAGTCAGTGGCCTCCATTTTTGCATGAGAGCGCTCCAGTTTGTAAGAAGAATCCCACGCACTGCTCTCTACGAGCACCAACAAGAGGGCAGGATAAATGTACCGTGGTGGTGTTGTGTCCTAGCACTGGTCATTGCTTGAGACTGAAAACAGGTGGTGTTTGAAAATCTTTTGGATATATTTATATTTTCTGTTAGTGAAATCTGTTTGGTCTTAAAATGAAAAGTGACCCTAATTAATAAAGTGATGCATACAAATTTAAAATTAAATGTTATATATATACTGTAATTTTGGCTTTTAATTTAAGATTTAAGATAATTACAATTTGAAAATAATACACTATATACACTATATAATTATAGTATCTATCCTTTATTATTGTTAAAGACAGCAGATGACAGAAGTGAATGACTTGTTTTATACTAGGGTTACGGTTATTTTATTCTAGCTACCTAAAAATGCAAATAAATGATAAATCTGCAGGCATGTGAGCTATTCCTAAAAAAATTGTTTATTCATAAGGTTTTGTGTTAAAGAAAACCTTTTGTCTTTTATACATAGTGCACACTAATTCATCAAGTAAAGCATATTAATATTTTTTAATGCCAAATTTGAGGGTCTTTTTGTTTGCATTTTGAATAATAGCAGGTAGTGTAATTAGATTGCTGGAATTAAAGTTATGTGTGTGTTTAGTGGTTATAGTGCCGTGGAAAACACCACCAAAAAAAATCCATCTGAAGTCATTTTTGAAATGCACAGTGTCAGGTTGTGTCTCTGCTGCTCGCTTACAATGATGTTAATTTCTCAGGTGTTAAAAGGTCATTATAAGTCACCTTTTGATCTTTTGTACAAAACAACCAACGCTTAGAATCAAGCAAATAGTCTGAGTGGAATCTCATTAAACATAATGGGACATTATTAACCATCTTTAATAATAATAATAATAATAATAATAATAATAATAATAATCAGGTGAAAAAATTTTACACTATATGAAGTGTATATTTGAAGACCCCTCCGTATTGCATTATAAACAATAATAATAATATATACTAACTCATGCAAGAACTACATAATTTCAATTAAACTGTCCAAACTAGCAGTAATAGTTTCCTCTGTAGATGTCTTCCCTGCCCATGGCACTGATCATCATGTGACCCCTTTGTTATTCCTGTAGTTACGCTCTATGACTCCACCCCCTTATCGCGTCAGTCCCCATCCTGAGTCTGTCCACCTGTTTCTTACTGGCACTCACCCACTCCACCTGTTTCTTACTCCTTCCTCGTTTGAATTTGTATGTAAATCCTGCTCTGTTTCTCCTCCTGGTGTGAGTTACTATTGGATCTGACATGTTTGGATGGGCTTTACCCAACATGGTTCAGCTTTTGAATGTCTTTCGAGTGTCTTATGCTTGACTCAGCGATGCACTGACCAATAAAACTCTTTTTCATGAAGCATCTGACTGCGTAAGCAACCACAAATAAAGGGATTTGGAGAGATTGGTTGTCCCTTGTATATTTAAGGCCACCACAATAATTAAGGCAAATATCTCAGAGTCTCCTCGTGCTACTGCAAGACCCATTAGTCTGCTTCATATGATATGGTTGGCGCAGTTTGATGACAGGTGATGGTGGTAAGTAGCTGATACTAGATGGCCTGTGCATGTTGGAACTGGTAAGCCCTTGGCAGTCAGTAACTGTGCCAACTACTCGCTCTGATACAGAGAGGCAGGCGAAGAGGGTATTGCTAAAGTGCTCTTGTCAAAAGACCGAAATATTAGAGTGGTAAGACAACTGAAAGGCTTGGCAAAGCACCTACGTCTTTGCAAACAGTCTTTGCTATAGTTATATGTTATACCCAGATCTATATACAAGAAATACGTATATACAGCCATGCGAAATGTATAAGAGTCCCCAACACATCAAGGGTGCATAACAGTGGTACAAACAACAGAAAACAGAAATACACCGTTATTAAGAAAGCAACATGAAGCCTTTGACTGGTATAGGATGAGACTTGATGTAGTTCCAGAGTGATCACATCATCTCGAGATGCTGGAGTCTGGAAAGGAGCTGGTATCTGGAAAATGGGCAACTCCAAAAATAAAATAACAGCATGCAACTACATTTTTTTGGTTTGCAAACTAAGCTATTAAAACGTGGTCTTTGTACTGGTCCAAAGAATTATAATGATTTTACAACTTATATATTTCTTTACAATATCTCATAGTTACTAAACATAATGACTGAGACCAAATATATGGAGTGATCTCTATTGTTCTGGTTTTGTACTAGTTATAGCACTAATTATAGTTACTAGTTATAGTACTAGTTATAGTTATTGTTCCTAGCTAGTTTGTGTTCTGAGGTATTTCTTGTCATAAACATCAGAAGTTATGTAGGATGAAACATTTTTTGTATATTTACCTCACAAGCAAACTGCATGAGCTTTCCATTGTCTTTTAATAAAAGGTAGAGATGGAAGTTAGGAATTATTGACCTAAACCATTGTACTGATCTGAATTATTGACCTAAACCATTGTAGTGATCTGAAAAGCCAAGCAAATGACTTTTCAGTACCTTCTTGTTTACTATGTAAGCATGCAGTGTATTAATATGTTTTATGCAAGAGGTCTTCTGTTAAATAAATCAAATGTTTTTATAATTTACTGTTTAATGTTGTTTTTTCTGGAATTGTATTTGTTATGGAATTCTGTTAAGTTCTACTTGATTTTGGTGAAGATCTTCAGCAGTCAGTTACAGCAGCTTTATCTACATGAGAGTCTGAAGATGGAATAACTGTTGCATCAGACTGGTGGCACTAAAGATGTCCTGGGCTTCATTTTTGACGGTGCCAAAGCTACCACCCCTGTATCAGCTCTGGATAACCCCTCTACTGCCGTGTGCATGGGTACTTCTCCTTCCCACCCCACAGACCCGTGGCCACATCTTGGAGCTACATCTAAACTGGTATCAAGCTACACACATCAGCTGCACATGGGTGTTGGCATGCTGGCAGGTTCTCAGCTGTCTACCTTCATTCTCTGCTTCAACGTCATAATATTCACCTCGGAAGTAAATTCTACATTTTGAGAGAATGAGAGGACTGTTCTCCACCTGTGTCCTCCCTCTCAGACACTGCTGCGTGTCTCCACCACAGAGGCCCCCATCTCAAACTACAGCCGGCCAGCAAGAAGGAGTTTAAGACTTTTCCACATCTCAGCGGTAAACTGGAGCTAAACCATTAACGGTTTTACATGTTAAAATAAGAGTTTTGAAATCAATACGAGCATGCAGAGAGAGCCAGTGTACCTCAGCAGTACAGGAGTGATGCAAGCATGATAAGAAGCGTGAGAGAGAAACCTGGCAGCAAAGTGTGGAACACACTGAAGTCTCGGGGGAGATTTAGAAGGTGGTCCAGCGAAAAGAGCCTCGCAGTAGTCCAACCAGCAGGAAACAAAGGTGCATACGTGCTTCTCAGTATCGGAGGGTGAGGAAGAAGATCCGAGTTTGGCAGTATTACGTATTATGGTAGAAAAACATTGTTGATGGTTTTGATTGTAGGTTAAACATTAACTGATTATCTAATATGACACCTAGTTAAGTAGCTTTGTGAAATCAGAGCACTGCATAGGAATAACTACCCAAGAGATTTAAGGAGAGACGACTGTGTGCCAGTTAAAAGAATCTCAGTCTCAGAAGAATGTTCTTTTGCAAAATCATTTTATTTGATGGATAGCCTGATTGCTCTTCGAGCTGGTATGTGTGTGTGTGTGTGTGTGTGTGTGTGTGCGCGTGCGGTGTGTGTGTGTGTGTTACAGAAATGGCTCAGGAACAGATCCTTGAGGAATACCTTAGCAAGCTAGTACAGTATGAGCTATATTATTACATAACTAGATGATTGTGAATGTGTGAATAAGTTTTAGCACCTTTCCAGCATTACAGATATCCCTAGCCATACTGTAACGGGACAGAGTGACATGCTGTAACGGGACAGAGTGACATACTGTAATAGGACAGAGTGACGTGCTGTATGAACACTGAACAATGAGCAGGCAGGACTGGTGTCCAGGTGTCCAAGGGCAGAATGAAGAAAAGCACTGATAAGGTCCAAATTATCAGAAAAAATATAAAACATGTACAACACTGTTAAGCAGACAAAATAATAGGAGTAAGAATTTGTTAATTTTACCAAACAACCATTTAGGGTTGCCCGAACCATCATTAATTAAGAAGGAAAAATGACTGATGATGTGTAAGCCTTATTGTAGTTCATCTAATACAGGTCTTATCATTTGTTTATTTTAAAATTTTTTATACTATTGCATTGTAACAAATTTGTGTTTTCAACCCCAATTTAATTTTAACAGAAAACAAAAATGACTCTCTTGGGAGAGACCAGTTTGACCAGTTTTAATGAATATACTGTAGACATTGTATGTCAGATTTAATCAATGTTTAATTATTAATTAATTATATGGCAATATAAATAATAAACTGAATTAGACCATGCACAGTCAAATGTGATACTAAATGTATACTCTGTAATTAATGTAAGTTTTTGATTATGAAAGTATGTATACATTTAATGAATCACCCCAGGAGCATGAAATAAATATTGTAATTTAAACCATTATTTTCATCTATTAACTCAAGGATGATGCAGGCTTATTGTTTGACTGATTCATTTTCAGTTTAGTTTCTCTAAATATGGCTGCACCAAAGCTAAATTATGTGTTGCAAAAATAATTTTTCCTTTCTAGGTCTATTTTTGCAAAAAGCACATGTTTTTAGGAGCGTTGTGGTCGCTGAGACAGTAGGATCTGGTGAGTGTGACTGGTGCGAAGTTCAGGCTTGAAGATGTTGTTCACCTTGAAGGTGGTGGTCACCTTGAAGATTGTGTTCACCTTGAAGGCGGTGTCCACCCTCACTGTATTGTTGGAGCGCCAGTATAATCATGCTGCTTCTGCTATGGATTTCTAATGAATATAAGATAACTAGTTAATAGCTGGTTCTGTCTAACTAGTTGTTGTTTTGATTATTGGGGAAAGTCATATGTATGTAAAATAAGGGTGGAAACTGAATTGGGTGCCAACCCAGACAAGGGCTTTAGGCTTTTCTCATGAGTCTGTAAGGTCAACATCAAAACCAGCTAGGGTTAGGGCTAGGGTTAGGTTAGGGTTAGGGTTAGTCACTGCCATGCAGATTAGCCTGATCATCATCTGAATTACATCTGACACACACTGCACATGACCTTAATAGGTGCTACAAAAAACTGGCCCCCACACAGGTACAACTATGCACTAATATAAAACAGAGACTTCATCAACTTACATGAGATTTAAGACCTTAAAGGTTCATTCCTGCACTCGCTTATCAGTTTTTTTTTCAAGCAAACAACTAAATAAATAAACAAAATTAACAAGCTGTGCTTTAAAAAAAACAACAAAGTTTTTAAAACACTGTCCTCTCAAAGCTTTTTTAATTAAGGCACTGAGAATTAAGAACTTTTTCCCCCATCCTCAAAGCAATCATTATGATTGTCTTCAACCGGCCTTGAAATTTGTTTAGGCAAGGATCTTGGCTTTATTACAATATTTCCCTGCATCTTTCAAGTGAAGAGTGTTTTGATGACGTGCTTTCACCCTATGTGTGACTCTTTTGAGAGCATTTCTTTGCCTGCTAATGAGAGATTCTCCCTTTCATTAGAACACAGCTTTCATTAGTTAAATGCCTGTTCCTTGGGGATGCAAGATTTTAATTACCAAGAGGCTGTTCATAATTCTGATTGCTTTGAGAGGCATGCTTGGAATATTCACCAGGAGGCCTCGATGGTTTTGTCTTCGTTTGCCATTCTTGTAGATTTTAAGGAAAACTTCATTACTTGTTTCTCAAAGCTTAATATACAAAAAGGCTTCAAGGCTGAGCTTAGCATTTATACATGTATATTTAAAAATCAGCACCAAATTAATCTCTTTCATATAGAAAAACAATGTCTAGTTTATAGTATGTAGTAATCATCACAAGAGCTTTTACTGTTCAAATATTGGTCTAGAGACTGTCTGTGACAGTCACGCATTTCTTAAACGTTCTCTTGTGTACATGTCTTTTATTTTATGTAATGTTCTCTTGTGTACATGACATTAAAGGTTAAATATTATTGTTGTATTGTATGAACAACCAGCCAACTAGTCTAAGAACATGTGTTTTGTGCCAGGAGTGGTGATAGCTACTTATCTACTGTGTCTAGGTAGCACTGAAAAGGCAGGAGAGTCACTCCAAGGAGGGATCTGATGATGTTAATTATTTTGTCTTCAACAGTTTCAGACAAACAGGGTGACTGGTCAGGCCAGCCTGGAGAACCAGCCTGATGAGCCAGCCTGGAGAACCAGCCTGGAAAAGAGCTGCAGAGAGGGTTTATAATTTGCTCCTTCTAGTTCCTCCTCCTAACCAACACACAGCTGGGCCCCTGCACATGTTCCATGTTGTCACCTTGTTAGCCTTCTAGTGCAGTTCTGCCAAAAATGAACAGATCACATTCAGTGTAGGTTGGCAATTAGGTTCACACACACATGTGCATACACACACACGCATACAAACACACATGTAAAGTTGTTTTTTAACAAGATATAGCTACATTTGCAACCCTAACTGATGATTCTAGGTTTTGAATAGTATGTGAGGCAGTTTTCAGTGATTTTTTTCCATGCTTGTGCTCTCTACGATCTGTGATGAAACGCATCAGTCAGTCAGACTCTGACAATATGTAGCTATTTTAAAGGAAAAGAAGTAATAATCAAACAGGAAAAACACTAAGAGTGAATTTTACATTTTTGTGGAGACCCACTAAAGTATGAAATGTATGGCTCATTTCAAGACCTCAGTTTCAGGCTGGCTCCAAGATGGTTCAGCCTCAGTTTTAACGTTGAAAGATTATAACAAACCAAACCAAAACCTATTTGCCTTTCCTTCTCTATTTAAACTATTTTAATGTGTAGTGGTTAATAGTTCACACATACTGGTTAAGAAATGAGAACATATTGGTTATGAACGACGGCCTTTTGCATTGTATAGTAGCTGCAAGCTGAGATTGAAGACTGGGCAAGGGGAGCAGTGGGCACTGACCCTCTTAGGCCCCTTGCCCTAGCAGATGGAGAAGACAGAGTGGGCACAACAAGCTGGCACTGGGCATGCTGGCACCACTGGAAAGTTCCCAAACAGAGTAGGAAGCCAAGATGTGTACCCTTTGTCTGTCTTTATAAACACTCATCCCCCTCCTGTCCGAAGGGTGACATTGTTTCTCTTGCCTCAGGCAAGCCTTTTTCATTTGGGGACAGTGGCAGTATTTAGAAGAAGAGAAAAAAAACCTGATTTTCAGATTTTGGACTGTAATTGAGTTTAAAGAGGATGAAACTTGAAGGTAGGGCATATGTATATGAAAAAAGAAAGATTATACTGTTGATTTGAATATTTACCTGGATGAAATAGGACTCACTTTTTCATTAATACTCACTTGAGCAGTAAAACAATCTTGTCATAATGTTATTAATCAAAAAGAGTTATTATAAAATGTGTTTGCAGTTTAGGAATGTTTTAGTCTACACGTCCTAATCAACCTTGGTAAGCATTTATGTTTGTTTGTTTGTTTGTTTGTTTGTTGCATTTTCGAGACTTTCTGCTATGTCAACAACCTTCACTTCGCAAAGCCTAACGCAAGTCCCAACGTAACTGGAGCTCCACTCGACAACAAAACTCGCAAAGAAAGAAAGAAGGAAAACAAGAAAAGAGAAGAGTGACTTTTTCCTCTGGGTTTCGCCAACTCCTTTGGAGGGAGATGCGTGCCAGACCACCTGTCTGTGAGAGTGCCAGCAGTACACTTGTGCTGAGGACCGTCACAAATGCTCCGCGATTCCAGCAGCACGTTAGCAGCGTTTGGCACTTCCTCTTCTGATGGAAGACGAGGCGCAAAGCAGATGAATCCGTTTTCACCGGGGGGGGGGCATGCGAGGTCGCATGCTTGTGTGCTTTTGTTCTCCGTTCTTCTCTCCGCTGGGTTTTGGGCACTAGAGAAGTGGCAGTCAGAGACACCTGGTGCCTTCGAGCTCGGTTGAGACGCTTGAGCGGAGAACAGGGAGGCCTTGGAAAGAGGAGGCATTGTTTTCAACGCCTTGTTTCTGCTTGGTCTACCTTAAATGAAGAACGTTCAGTGAATCCATGCCCAGTCCTCCTCACGTTGAAGCCATTAGCATCTCCTAAAAAAGCAGGCGAAGAAACCAAATGAGAAGTGGTTCAGTTGACAGTATCAGTGCTTGAAATTCAAATGGACACTTTCCCTTCTTTGGATAGGATCATTTGCTTCGACAACATTAACACTTAATAAAGTCTGTATAAAGCTTGGAGTATAATAAAAATCTGTATATTTTTGGAAAAGTAGAATAATGAGTGTTGCTATACCAAACCCAATGCCTCAGTTCCAAACCTATAATGGGGAAACAAAATACATAATAAAAGCACTGCAATTTCTCTTCCTGTTGGATATTAATAAAATACATAATAAAAGCACTGCAACTTCTCTTCTTGTTAGATATTTTCCAGATTGATGTGATGGCAAAAAGTAACCTCTTCTCCCTGATCAATTTGAGTATTCGTAATAATTGAAGGAATATTTGAGTATGCTTAATAATTGAGGGAATATTTGAGTACTCCTAATAACTGAGGGAATATTTTAAACAATCTGACATTTGCATGGAATGTAGGTGGCCATATCAGAGATGAAAAACCAGAAAAGCCATCCCTAGTTCATGGCTTATCCCTAGAGCCATCCCTAGAGATGACTGTGGGTATAGACAACACCAATAGAGATGTAATGGGTAAGATTGAATTGTTCTTTAACATTTCAATAAAAAGATAAATTTCTTTTAGAATGTAATACATAAGCATTGAACATAAGCATGTTCACAAGTAACATTGCATGATGCAGAGTGTTTACAACATGTAGAACAACTAGAGGGCAAAATTAATTAGTTCACAAATATTATTGTTAAGAAGGAATTCATTATTTAAATAAAAAAAAACTCATAAATAAACACTTTCGCAATATAGTGCATAGTAATTAATATAACATTAGCACATCTGAAACTGGAGTAGATCATTTATTGTAAAAGCATGTTTGATATATTTGGACATGTGCAGAGTCCTTCACACCACTACACATATATCTGTTGTCCAAAGTTTCTGGTACCTACAACTGCTTACGCTGGTGCTCAAAAACAGAAGTAAAAAGGTTTTGTCTAGAAAGAAGATGGATAAAGAGAATAAACTGGCGTGAACATATGGAGGGGGGTTTGGTATTCAGCTTGCTGCCTTGTTTTCTTTATGGTAGAATTTGTCATTTTCTTATTTTCTAACATACGTAGCTACATTATGTGTTAGTCCAATGTTTCCTGCAACTGTATCATCAGCTAATTTAATGTATGAAATTAAACATTTTTAATGTATGAAATTTCAAAATGTCATGTATGAAAATTCAAAATAAATATTCAAAACGAGCAGTGGCTTTGTAGTGACCTAAACCTGTGCTGTAACCTAAACCTGCATAGTAATCTAACATATTGTGCTTGTCTCTTCAGTGATCATTGAGCCCCATAGCGCCTCCTTCAACAGAACAGAGCTACGCCCCCAACAGAATAGAGCCACTCCCCCAACAGAACAGAGCCCTACCCTCAACAGAACAGAGCCACGCCCCCTCAGAACAGAACCCCATCCTCACTGTAAAGCGGTTAGGGACTTGGACAGAGAGAAGAACCAGAATCTGCCAAAGCCAAAAGAAGAAGCTTGAAAGAATTTATCATGGGGCTTTTTCTCTTTTTGGAGTGAATAAACCCTTTCTGCCCTGATAAACAGCTTTCAGCATTATTTTATTGGATGGCCTTCTGCTCAGTACACAGCTGTGACTTTGGCAGCATGGTACATACACCCCTGACAATCTATATTCACAACATAATGTAACTATTGTAGTTACGATTATTTGGATTTCTTATAGGAAAATCAACTCTGTATCACACAAAAAGACATATTTTATATATCCACATGGCAATACGACAATACGAAAATAACACAGGATTCAGGGTTATTGAGTCTTGATAAAACTGTTGTTCATAATCATCATTTTCCCATGCTGACACACCCCCAGGTGGTTAAAAACAAGGGTTTTTATCTTTTCTGAAAATCTAAATGCGAGAGAAACATTTGTTTGTTTTAGCCCACCATGGTGTTCCATGATCCAGTGGAAACATTGAAAGGACAGATTGTTATTTCAATACAACTATTCCTTTCAAATTAACTCAGAAAATACAGCATATTGATGAAAACATTTATCAAGCTATTTGGGTTATTGACTAAACAACAAGGGTCTACCAAAATAATACCCAAGTACCAAAGTATTATTTTATATCATAGAAAACCTTAATAGTATAGTATTTGAAAGTATTTCTCAGATTAGGAGTACAACTGGAAACTATACTTTGTTATCTACTGTTATCTGCTGCATAAAAAGTGTTCCCAGCTCAGTGTTTTCTCTCTGGAGAGATCAGTCTTTTTGTACAGTACTGCAGATACTCTGACGAGATGTTACTGATTTTTTGTTTATGTTTGGCTGCATAAAGTTACACTCATATGTTACACCAAAGTTGCAATGTTCAAGCTCATATTGAGAAGTCAGTTTCTGTTGTGATGCAGAACCTCATTTTACGATAGAAAACTATAAAGAATGTTTGTATATAGCATACTTTCAAACATACAATGATGAAAAAGTGATGAAAAAAAATACAATGAGTCAAAAACTTGAAAAAATAAAACAAACCAGCCTCCCCGCCTCTCATGCATCTCTCTCCTTCTCCCATGCACTCTCTTTCTCTCTCCCTCTTTATCTCTCTCCTCATCTCTTTCCCCCTCTCTCTCTCTTCATCTTTCCCTGCCCTCTCCTCCCCCATCTCTGTTTCTCTCTCTCTCTGCCCGTTTTTTGTTTTTTTTTCTCCCGAGGTGTAAGGACCTGCCCCCATTGGCCCAGTGCCGCTGGATCCCTGCAACTCGCACAACAATTCAGGGGTGGGGGGAGAGGGCGGGACAGACAGTAAGAGTGACAGTTCGTCTCTGTGGCTCCCAGCACTAGCAGATGGTCCTCACTTCCTTTCTCTTTCTCCATTTCTAGGGTTTGACCAGATTTGGTCAAGGCCACAATGGTCTGAAATGAGTGAGCAAGTGTGAAAAGTCTCCAGGCAGAGGGGCGTTTAGGGTGTTCGGTTGAAATCCTGTATAACTCAGGAAAAAGGGTGACAGCTGTAGTCCATTCTAGGTTACTAAAGTCTCAGTCATCTCTTGTTCTGCAGTTCCTTCAACATTTGAGGGTATCTACTACCTTCTTATCCTACACGTCTGTTCAGTTCCTGGCTGTGATACACTCACTACATGTATGCAATGATCTCAAGAAACATTTTTATCGATCAGCATTGCATTCACCTTACCTATGGTTTCTTTTAAGGTGTTGTTTTGTTTGTCAGAGAGGTAACAAAGGTTTCATTTATTTTCATATGCTAGGGTTAGGGTTAGGGTTATGTTTCAGACATATATTTGCTAGTGTACTTGATATTATGATGATAAGGTCTGAAAGTAGGTGACTTTCCCAGGAAACGATTGTTTGTATCTCCCTCCCAAACATCTGTGCCATCTTCTGCTCTGAAACACCGATGGAGGTGAGCTTTAAGTCAACAAATTGCATGCCCTAAGGCAAATTCACATCCAATATTTACATCCTGTTGTCACAAAGGCATGAACCATAAACAAAGGAGAAATGTTCCTCCTGTAGATATTTTAATATGATGTTTATAATGTCTTTGGGGTGATACACATCTAGACAGTAAGACCTGAGTTGGATTTATTATTATTGTTATTATTTCCCTTGTCATAATCAGGACTAATCCAAATTAGAATGCATTATGAGAAATAAAGTTGTCTTGCAGAAATGAGAAATAAAGTTGTCTCATGTTTAAAGGGCATGACATGTTTAAAGGAAATGTCCTGAAAGGGGGAATTTGAAAAAGTGTCCGTGAAGCACTTCTCTCAGTGCACCCTCCTGTGAAGCAGTGTGGCTGTGACTCTTCTCCGAACATGACCTCAAACCATCATACAAAATCACCTTCCCTGCCAGAACCAGCCACAATCGAAACATCTGACTGCAAACTATTAAATAATCAATTCAGTACTACTCACTGCTTCCCCTTAGAGTCAACAAAATGTTTTATTAGTGAAGGTATCTGAAAAATCCTCTGCTTGACTTGAGAAGTAATATTGTTGTGATTGTTACAGTATCTCAGCTTGTTCCGAAACATGAACAATATGTACTGTTGTCCTAAAACAGGAATTGAGTTACATATTAATATTATTAATATAGCCTGCCTTACATAGCAGCATATTGTGATCCGAGGAACTATATATCTCACGTTCATGTAAACAGACACACACTCCTCCTCACATACACACACACCTGTGTGCACACACACACCATCATGCATGTACACATACACACACATTCGCTCAAGTACACGCACACACACACATTCGCTCAAGCACACAAACACACACACCCTCCCTCCTCACACACACATACACACACACCGTCCTAACACACACACCCTCCTAACAAACACACACACACACACCCGTCTGCACACACAAACACACCTCCTCACACATATACACACACACCTTCCCAGAGGAGGAAATTCACTAAAGGTGAAAATGTGAAGGCGTGTTCCATGGAAAGACTGGCTGAAGAGCCTGTCACATTACACACACACACATTCACACACAAACTCACACACACACAAAAACATGCACTTGCCAAAAACACGCACCCAAACATGCATGTTTGCACATACACACACGAACACACACATGCACACACCAAACACACACACACACACACACACACACACACACAAACACACAAGCACACACTTATACATACAGGTACACAAATACCCTCAAACTCCACTCACAAGGCCTGTGTGTGAATGATGTGAGTGATAAGAAATGACCATCTCTTAACAGTTGTTGGAGAAGCGCCTCACAGAATAGTAATCCCACACACTTGTTAAAGAAATGGGCAAATAATCATCGAAAAATAGCATGTATCTGGTGCACCGTGACACCTTTGCCGTCAGGAACATTGTGCAGTCAGGTCTTCACTCCCTGGTCTTCACGTGAACATAAGTGGCCAGTTAGCTTAACAATGGTGACACACGCTGTTAATACAGGTTCACGCACCCGTCCTGAAGGCTCACAGCTGTTTGTCATCTGCCCTCCTGTCAGAACAACACAAAGAAATCAACTGGGTAAGAATAAAGAAGCAGGCGGGTTAAAGAACGCGAGAGGAGGCCGAAAAGAGCTTCAGCGTCAAAGTTTAGCTGCAAACGTTCCTGTTATTTAAAGACCAAAGGGGACCATTGCTTGTTTTTTGGCACCAGCTCACAAATCTGTCAGCGGAAATGAAGCTGTGGAATCTTTGTCTCTCTCTCTCTCTCTCTCTTTCTCTGGGTGAGAGAGGGTTGCTGAGTTGGTAACAAGCCCAAGAACATGTAGCTTACTGCTCCCCTGGGTAAGGCCAGGGCCAGGGAGGGGTGAAGGGGTTAAGAGTGTGTGTGAGTGTGTGCAAGGCTTGTGAGGGGTTGTTACACTATATGGTCAAAAGACTGGAATATCACCCATCATCTACACAGAAAAGACTAGAGTGGAAAATAGCTTTGATACCTAATCACTTATTTCAAGTTCACATTTTGAACAGCATGTCTAAGCTGAAGGGATATGTGATGTAAAATAGTCAAATTAGCAGTTATAAGAGGCTATCAGTTTTGGTACATTTAAGTTTCTTATGGGTCATCTGTTCTTAGTTACAATCCTCCTTTTGTCTTGTTAAATTCATCCTTACGCTGGAAGTGATATGTCCTCTACTCCCTTGTTGATTGAATGATTGACTGATTGATTTTTTTTATCAGTTTATTCAGTGTGTTTGAATCAGAACTGCAAATGCTAGGAGATAATCATACATAAACACATGCACACCTAGTCACATATACACACGTGCACACATGCACACACAGACACACAAACAGACACACACAACCTTGGTGACTTAGGCCACACCCACACGGTGCTTTCAAGGATCTGAACTGAACTGGTTTGAACAACAGAAGAAGAACTGAACACAAGGACAGTCACTACTCAGTCATGACCCAGTGACCCGCATTGCTAGACCTTTAATTATGAACTCATTTTAGTTTTAATTTTAGTACTCTGCTTAAACACCTTTAACCAGAAATTAGTCAGTGCAATGTTTCTTAAAACCATTCTAGTGTTAAGATTATCTTTAAAAAAGAGAGAGAGTGTTGTGTTAATACTTTCTATATCATTTAAAGATGATGTTTTATAGTGTTTTAAAGTGTTTTATAGTGTTTTTGGAAGAGCAAGGCCAGCTTCGAATTGATCTTAAAAGCTATAATATCGCTATAAGAAGATATAACTCCTTCAAGTCTGATTCTTCACTTTTGTGACTACAAACCTTTCACACTTGCAGGTAGCTTTTCTCAACATTGCTGTGAAGAGACTGCCATTCCTTACAACAGGACAGTATAGGGGCTGCCAGTTGTAAATAACCTGATCTGCTGTCTGCATGTGGTATTTTCAAAGCTTTTTTTCAGTCTTGTTTTGACAGATAGAAGTTAAATAAGCTGATGATCATTCTGATGTGACTTTCCATTCCACCCTTTCCTTTATCCGTGTGAATCACATGGTTAAAGGAACACACACACACACACACACACACACACACACACAGCTACAAAATTGAAGAGAGGTTATGTTCTGAGTGGCGTAAAACTACTGTGTAAACAGACAGAGCACATGTCTCCCCCTCCTGGTATACAATAGTAACTGCACTACAAAATACAAGAATCAAACCAGACAGCAAATTAAGATTAAGGACTGATATTAGTCTGAGGGTAAACTCACACCATGAAAGAGCAAGAGGATAAAGAAAATAAGAACAGTGGATTGAATAAGGACCATAACCAGCTTTAAAAATAAGTTACTTCTTGGTATTGTTATCAGGTTCTTCTTTGTATTGTTATCAGGTTCTGGAAATTTGAACTTTGTCTACACATAATTCCAGCACAGATTGCTCTGATCTGTAATAATTACCATCAGTAACAACAACAACAACAACAACAACAACAACAACAATAATAATAATAATAAACACTGATTTGAGCATTTGACTGTCTTTATTTTATATACTTTATTTATAGAGTTCTCTAGTAGGTTTTGTCTAGTACAACAGAAGCTAAATAAATTGTCCTGGTGTTAGGATATTTGCTAATGCATATGCAGCATTCTGCTTTTATATGGAAGAATAAAGAAATTGTGATCTTACAAGATCTTTGGTAGAATCATTCTGGAGATAAATGCTGATGAGTAAGCCTACTTCAAATCTGCACAAATCACAGTTTAATCCTGTCCCGAAGGCAGCAGAAGGAAACTGTTTATCACTTCTTCATCATCATTTGCTCTTTCTATGGACTGAGCTCAACATTCATCATTGGAAGTAGCTGTAAGAGAACTTTGAAGAGACCCACTAAATTCACTTGTGCACGAGATTCACCAATATTTCACTTGTGTACCAGATCCATTGGGAGGCACGTTCAGTGCCACAGTAAAATTTCTAGCATCAGTAGAGCTGTTTGTGTTGTAGCCTAATAGTACCTAGAAGTGAACGTTCTCAAATGTCGTTCCTTGTGTGTATCTCATGCTCTTGTTACTCAGTAATCAGAAAGTAATTCTGAACTTAGATTGGATGAAGACTGCAGCTTTACATGTTTCTTCCTGGCCTGGAAAGACTTCAAAAGACCATGTTTTTGACGGTCTTTATCAAATGGTTTCGCAGGTTAACTGACTGTGACTGTGTTCTGTGCTTTAAACTTAATAAAATGACATACATTTGTTTGACGTAGGAAACATCTTAGCCTGGATTTAAAGATTATTTCTTTCATGTTTTTCATTATAACCAATTTAAAAAGTCTTTTATGTGATTGAACAAGCTTTTGCCATGTCTCCCTGTTTTAGGGAAATTAAGAAAATGTCAGCATGATATTTCACAAAGATTCTTCTCCTATTAATACAGTAATTTGATAAAAGATAAAATTCAGGCACAGGGGTCACATATAAAAGTCTTCAGACACACAAGCTGCGCTCAGAATTTCAGAGAAAAGTTGCACTGGATTCTACTAAAGCCATGAGAAATACATCATCTGTGTCTTCCATTTAGAAATTAGAACTAGTATAAAATTTAGATATTATTATATTTATTCTTTAGTGCCATCGGTTCTTGTCATTGTAGGTACCAGAAGGTTCTAAAATACTTAGTTAAAATACTAAGTAGAACAAACAATACTGAACAGTAATTCTGACTGTGGATTCAAAAAATACACATAATTAACAGAGCAGGAGTTCAGAGTCCAGAAGTAGGCATGGAGGAGTTTGGGTGGAGGAATGTGGAGGTATTGGAGTGGGGGGTGGAGGAATGGTGAACTGGTAGCCTCAGGTGTGAATCAGGAGTCTCAGCTTAGATGCACTCAGAGCTCATTGTGCACATCTCTGGGCAGGCGAACAGACTGTCAGATCATGTAAGTGTGAGGGTGAGAGCAAGAGATGGATAGAAAAAAGAGGGAGAGAAAGAGAGAAAGGCAGAGTTTAGACAGATGGAAACTGCCCTGGTGCAGAAGCACAGAGGAGTAGCAACAAAAACCTTTGTGTAGTTGTTTTATTCCATGTGTTTACAGAACCATAAGAAGATGAGCATTTAAATTAATTTAACTATTTACACTATTAAACCTTTTGGTTTGATCTAGAATTACAGTTCATTTTTACAAATCCTGGTCATTTTGCAAGAGACACTAACTCTGGGAAACATTTTTTTAATTAAACTAAACAGTCTCTCTTTGTACTAAATCTTGGTTCATAAACTGGCATAAATAATACTCAATGATGTGAATAAGTGACTCAAAGGTTTGGCTTTAAATAGCTTGAATGCATCAGCTGTAGGTGTGTATTGATATGTTGTATTAGGAGAGCAGGCAGTAATGTACTGCTTAACCCCAAGGTTTGTACAGTGCAGTAACCAGTTTAGTAAAGACCGCAAAACACAATAATCCATGTCGCACCATCAGTTATCGAGTGAGACAAGCGTATTTCCAAAGCAGGTCCAACCCTGGCTTTAGCGGCGGCTTTTGGTATGACAACTTCTAAAATGCAACGGATTTGTTCTTCTGGTCGTCAGGACGTCTGGTCACCGGGGAATTCGGAGCTGGCTCGGATAAGGCTGTAGGCTGTTCAGAGAAGTATAGTTACAGTGGACACAGTGTACTTGGCTTCTGACATGACCCTCACAGCCAGGCAACAAACTTAGCTGAAACACAATATCTTCTATAACCATCTTTTTTTGTGTGTGTGTATTTTTCAGAGTATTCACTGAGTATTCACAGAGTATTCAGAGTAGTCACAAAGTATTCGGAGTATTCACAGAGTATTCACAGAGTATTCAGAGTATTTGTCATTGTTTGCTCCTGAGTAAACTGCACAGTCACAGCTGCCAATCTAGAGAATTTTAAAAGAAACAATTACTAAAAAAATAAAACAGGCAGCCCATTTTGGCAGCAGCTGATTAAACATACAGCACATGTATGTCGTGTTTTTCAAAGACCTGAAATGTTTTTGGCAGAGAAAACAACCGTGCAAATCTCTAACCCTTACCTCTAATTCTCTGTACTACTCAATCTAAAAATAAATAAATAAATAAATTAAAAAAGCGAAGCAAAATAAAACAGGTGATCATAGGTAACGTCCATCCTAAAACACCAAACTGACAGGACAAATCCAAACAGTTTTTCTCTGCACACGGTTCCAACAGAAGTGAGCTGTAATTATTCCTTTGTAGCTAAAAACAGTGTCATTAAGAATAATGACATCATTAAGTACTAGAAGCTATTACTGCGGGCAAATTTGCTGCATTGATAACGAGGCATCAGACAGGAAATGAAGATACTAATTAGGGGATAAAACGCCTACTCAGTTAATTGGAAGCAAAGAGCAGAGTGAAAAGAAACGCATTTCCACGGAAAGAAAAAATAGAACGAACAAGGTAAGTTCTCGACCTTTTCTAGCAGAGAGCGATGGTTACACATCACAGTATATGATTCAGGCCTGCCGAGAAGCATTAGAGGGTGAGGACCTAACACTATGCTTTTTACAGCACCTCTAAACACACTGCAGCTCACAGCAGCGCTAACACACATCCTACATTATCTGCCATCTTGTTCTATTCATAGCCTCAACTCAATAGCCTTTAGCAATTTAATGTATATGCATTTTCCAAGAACTTTGCTGTGTCTTCTCATCTTTTTACCATCACAAAACAATTGTCCTGCATTCTAAAATCTTTGTTAAAGTGAAAATATCCTAACTTTAATACTGTAAAAATACACAAGGCATTTGTTTCATTTGTTTGCTGTGTATTATGAATTATTTTGATAAAGGTTCTTCTCCTCCCAAAGGTTTTATTTAAAATATCCCACAGGAACTATGCGCTGAGCTACATGTTGCTTAGTCTGTGTCTTGCGAAGAAGCCTATTCTGTAGAGTGTCCAAAAATGTTTTATTCAGATAGCTTTATGTCTTCCTTTAGGACTTTAGTATTTCAGACCAATTGCCAACACTTCTGTAACCAAAATATCAGGTCAAAATGAGTCTTGCACATAAATGTGTTACTCTCTGAATGTTCTAGTTTGATAGATTAACAACAGTGTATTAATTAATGCCACAATAAACCACAACAAACACTGTATGTCTATGACTTGCAGTATGCATTTCCTATTATTTTCCTTTATTTTATGTTGACCACCAGATTTCCAGGAACCAATGTTTAATTTATAGAAAGATGTAAACAAAGAACTAACATGAATTCTCACAAGCATCCTCTGAGGGATATTTAAACCTGTATTCTGAGCAGATCCTACAAAATGCTTGCAACTGTTAGTTGTGTTCCAGAGCAGCCTCGAACCGCTGCAAAGTGCGGCATGTGAAATAGAATGTGACAGAGAAACGAGAGAAGGTCAGCCAGGAATTCAAATGGAAGACATTTGCAGTTCCAACAAGACCGGGGGAGTGCTAGTGCACATCTGAACCTTGGTCCTTGCTGGAATAATTGCGAGAGCACATCTGGTGTGCACTTTGAAAATGAATTGGCCCAGTACCACTATGATAATGATGGCACGGTAGTCTAATAATTTAGGAAATGCTGAATTCCAAATGTCATCCTGGGTTGGTCCAATACTTAGTCCACTTACTTGCTCAGAGTTTGCAAGCATTGTCTGGTTTTCAGCACAAATGCGACATGGGATTTATTCCAGATTTGCTGGTTTAAATTGGTTTAAGTCGTCCGTAAACATTACTGACTGCTAAAAAAGATGCCATGTTAGACACTAGGGATGGAAGAGCCCCAGTGCCTGCCAGTCATGCCCCTTCAGTTGCTCTCCTGCGTCAGCCTGCCGGTGGCAGTGAGCTAAAGAAGGCTGCCACAGTGGATCATGAGCCTTGCAAGCCACCATGGCCTAGTTATACTGCGAGGAACCGTCATCTTCAACGTGTTTTGGCCAGCCTCGTAGGCACCTTCCAGTGATAATGACTGCTCAGTCACTGCTGTAGGCAACCTTGCAGGAAATCCTGCCACCCAATTAGACAGCTGCTCTATACCTCTGTAGTCATTCTCTCACCAAGCAGAAAACCTCAGCCAGGCTTGTCAGAAACAAGGGACTCGAAGAAAGAAAATATATTTACTTGAAAGGGGGATTGTGTGTGTGTGTGTATGTGCACACTAATCATGACCTGTGGTGCAACCTGCTGTAGGGAACCTTAGCTCCGTATCACAATGCAACACAACACCTTCTCATGACGTGACAATGCCTTCTTACTACAACAGCAGAGAGAGAGAGAGAGACAGAGAGAAAGGCCCTTACAGCAGAGTGAAAGACAGAGGGGCCTTTACAGCAGAGAGAGAGAGAGGCCTTTTCAGCAGAGTGAGAGAGAGGGGCCCTTTCAGCAGAGAGAGAGAGAGAGAGAGAGAGAGAGAGAGAGAGAGAGGCCTTTACAGCAGAGAGAGAGGGGCCCTTACAGCAGAAAGAGAGAGAGGCCTTTACAACAGAGTGAGAGAGAGAGGCCCCTTCAGCAGAGAGAGAGAGAGAGAGGGGCCCTTACAACAGAGACAGAGAAAGAGGTTGGAACCCCTTCTGTCAGTGTGTGCTACCACTGGTGCTCTGTTCCCTCTGTTACTTCCTCGTTAGTCCATGCAGTAAATTAATACAATTAAGCACAGTTTTTCTCAGGGCTCAGGGTATTGTTCTGAATATGCGTTCACTGAAACTTTAATCCCCCACAGCTCATGTGTTTGTCAAGGAGAGAGGAGGGGGCCGGTGGGGACTGATGCTGGGATGGGGGACTGTAAGGTTATCTGAGGAGGCCAGCCGATCATTTTCAATGAGACACAGATGTGTTCATTTGCCATGAGCATTAAGGTCTCACTAATCTATCTGTGCTCGTGTACATCTGGCAGACATCAAGCAAGGTAAATTAAACACCAAAGTTGCATTTACAAACTTAGCAAAGCTCTCACGCTTCGTGTCGTACAGAATTGTCCACCGGTGAGCAAAATGAGCTGTTAATTATGGGGAATTTTTCATCTTGACCTTCTGGCGCTGTCTTTTGAGTCATTCATAACGTTCTTTCCAAAGTGCAGGCGAAGCCACGCGCCGGCGGGAGGTCATCAGACGCTGTTGTTCTATCAGCAAAATTGACAAGTGGAAATGTTTATTCCAACCTAACCCTTGACGTTAGAAGCTTAAACCAATCAATGAAGAATAATAGCACCTGAGCTCCAGGTCAATATCGTTGGTTGCTGCTCCCTGGGTACTTAGCAGATGTAAACTATCCCACAGTCAAGCTCACACCAGCCTTAACCTTCATTTGCTCAGTATGCATTTAAGTGTGTCTTTTCCCACCCCACCAAGAACTACGGAAAGCGATAGAGGCCAACAAAAGAGGCAAACAGCGTGAGGTACTTCAAACAAGCCCTCCTTTCCATGTGGGTGCAACTTCCCCTTTGGATAAAAGCTGCCAAGACCCTGGAAGTATTAGGAGAAAGAGACGTAAACAAAAGATGAGGGGAGGCTTTCGCACCTCCCCACTCACCCACTTCTCAGGCCTTCAACCCAGCTTGCACCAGTCTGGTTCTCCAGGAATATAATAGAGTGTAATATCAAAACACCCGCAACCGGAGAATGACAGAAAGATGATGTTTTATGAAAATATCAGCGTGAACGAAAAGGGAGAAACCAAAGCTGTAAATTTTATTTTGGTAGTACTGCCACACCAAGTGTGGTGTGCGGGCTCTTTGGAAACAATGTCATCTTGCAGCGACTGCCGCTTTTCCAGGGCTCGCAGTGGGAGATGATGGTCTTTTTGGCCCCCGCCCCCCTGCCCCTGACAGAGAACAAAAAGGTCAGTTGTACCCTACGCTGCCTTTGGTGCCGGCTGTGTGCTGTGTTTATCAAGCTCGCTAATCTATTCTTGTTACTCTCCACTTCAGAGGCAGGCACTCATCTGTGTGCCCCCCTACCCCCACCCCCACCCCCACCCCACAGCACACACTCCACTCCATCCCTCCTTCTCAACCCACCGCTCCCCTGGGGCCCTGCTGATGGCATCTGGCCGGCGTCCAGCCACCGCGGGAAAGATGGCACAGAGCTTCCATTAAAATCAATTACATGGGTCAATGTTTTTATTAGAGGATTTCTACTCAAACTAACTCGTCAGGATGGTAACACGGCGGCAGTGCTCTCTCCTCCCAACCTCCCTGCGACCTCCCCGCGACCTCCCTGTGACCTTTCCGTTCCCGCCGCCCAGTGTCTCACTGAGCCGCAGGTTCTGAGGTTATTTTTTCCATTTCTGTTGATAAGACTCCAAACACATAGCACTCATCTGTGTTATTAACGTGGCTGTGGCTTCACGAACCCTTCCTGCCCAACAAATCATATTTTTTGCTCCTCTCAAACACGTTCACTTACTGCATCATCCAATCATTTAGTGTAGTCAGTTATTACAGCATATAAGATACATGTAATATATCAGTACATTTTATTCAGTCTCTAATTAATAGTTTTTTAGACTGGGGCTTTGAAAATAAGTCTAATACTTCCATTACACGAATAACTGCTTGTTATTTATTTATTTATTTATTTATTTATTTATTTATTTTTTATGTGAAGAGGCAATTATTAGTAAAGAGTTTGGAGAGGCTATAGAACCACTTTAGTGTTGGGCAGCACGAATGTTTGCACATGGGCTCAGAGGTGGGAAATTAAAGACAAAAAATGTCTCTTTGTCTATCTCAACAGTAGTCGGCCAATACGTGTTCAGCTCTTTGTCCATCTCAATGCTTGTCAGCCAATCCTCGTTCAGCTCTTCATTACGGTATTCTCCTGCTCCTACAGCTAACAGGGAGACCAAGGATTTACAGATGCTAAATCATACGAAACTTTTGAAATCTGTGTTTCAACTGCCAACTTTTTAGTTTAATATCTTGCTGTTTAATGTCTAGTTTAATTTGGTGTAGGAGTGTAGCACTGCTGGTAACTGTTAATGTATTAACTGAAGCTCATGGGACATTTACAAGAGAACAGGATGCTTCCTCAGACATGTATAGGGGCTGTTGATTTGTACAGTTGGTCATAAGAATTTGTCCACAGAAGATTCTGTTTTGTTTGTTTGTTTGTTTTGGCGAAATTCACAAAACTTCAGTGGTCAGGTCTAGTCAGACTGATGACAGACGTTTATAATACAAACAGTGACTTACATCTGCATGGGAGGATTAGAGACTTTAGCAAACAGTTATGGATCTCAAGGGAAGTCTTAATCATGTTAGCTACTGGACATCTTTGTGGTCCTAGATCTTTTCATTGGAAAAATGACCAATAGCCAATCAGACATTTTAACCTCTGTCTCTCTTTCTCTCTCTTCTTCCTCTCTTTCTTGGTAGACTTAAGGTGGTGGGTTGAGGTTAGAGAGCAGAATAAACAGACCATGTGCTCCGATTGTGCGTGACCTGGTGGAGCTGATAGCTGGAGGTGGAGCTGATAGCTGGAGAGTGCTCCCCTGTCTTCTGGAATCCACCCGCAGGCCACTGAAGAGCTTCAAACAGACCCAATCGTAGCCATGACCTTTCAGAGAGCCTGCACAGGAGTGTTTGAGAGTGAGAGGGAGAGAGAGAGAAAGGGGGAGAGAGAGAAACAGAGTGAGAAGGAGGAAGATAGACAGTGAGAGAGAGGGGGAGAGAGACAAACAGAGTGAGAGGAGGGGAGAGAGAGAAAAATAGAGAGAGGGAGGGAGAGAGAGACAGGAGAGGGAGGGAGAGGGACAGTATGAGAGGATGAGAAACATGGCTTTGCTCCCTATGAGCTTTCTCAGTGGTGACAAAAACCCAGTTCCCACACATCTCTCAGCACAAGCGACATTGAGAACCGTCCACACCTGCCCTGACCTGCCCCGACCTGCCCTCACACCTCGGAAACAGGTGCTGGATAGATTATTATAAATCGTCAGCTGAGTAAACATTCACTATAGATCCATGCAGGGCCTGCGCTGATATAATTAGGGTCCAAACATCAGGACGGTTAGGCTTCCCCATCTGTCTGTTTTGTTCGATGCCATGTAACTTTAAGGAAGAAATGGGTGAAAAGATCCATTTTACCTTCTGCTGAGGAGTTGGCCAGCTTACCTGATCTGGCAGAGGCAGCATCTGGCCCACACCTGCAAACATCTTGAGGAGGGATGCTAACTGTGTGTGGGTGTGTGTGGGGGTTCCTGCCGCTGTGGCTCAGAGGAGAAACAGCTGAGTCCCTCAGGGAGGACCCATAGGTCCATCTCAAGGACGGAGAGCGCTCGTCCCCCACGCACCGCCCCTCTCAATTCCCCATGTCTCCTCTTCTCTGCTTCACCTTGCCGGCATTCAATTACACTTTGTCAAAAACTTATTTTGGGCCCAGTCTCCCAAAAGAACTCAGATTTGCAAGTGACTTTCACAGCGTGAGGGAATCTAATTCAAAATCATCAGCCCAATTTCAGAGATACAATCACTTACCGTTTCAGACAAGGACAATAAAAATCGGCCAGAGAAAAAACCTCAAATGTACGTTTAATCAACAGGGGGAAAGATTAGTAAAGAGTTACATTAAATAGAGTTTATCTACAGATGGCAGTTGATGTACTGAGGGCATTTGAGTGTCTGCATCAGTTTGCTTCTCCTGCCAAGCCATGCCCCCCTCCCAACCCCCCTCCAACTCTCATGGAGCAGAAGAAGATCTTCTGCACTGTTGAGTCTTCATCTAAAACACTCAGGCAGATAAAAGTTCGGAAATGAACACCAGCCTGACCAGTGGAGGCCTGAAGGCCTACCATCTGCCATCTCGCCGGAGTCACAGTGGACTCCACCTTCACAACATATGCATCAAAGCCCTGGGTGAGGCGACCCAAGGAGGCCAGCAGAAGCCTGGCCCTAAGGCTGAAGGCTGAGACCAAGCAGCCTAGCAGACGAGAAACTGGTAGCCTCTTTTCTCTCTCGCTCTCCCTCGTTCTCCCTCGTTCTCTCTCATTCCCCCTCATTCTACCTCGTTCTCCCTCATTCTCTGCTGAGTTCCACCAAGGTTGGGGAGGACGGGGAGACAGCAAGAGTCCAGCAGTGGAAAAGCACGGCCTGGCAATGATGACGGAGACACTCACAGGCAAAACATACCCCCCCCCCTTCTCCCTCCCTCTCTCTCTCTCCCTCCTCTCTCTCTCTCCCTCTCTCTCTCACACCCTTTATTTGCACAGGCCTCAGGCACTCTCCTGAACAGAGAGCTCACACACAGAGAAAAAAACACAGGAACTCTTTCATCCCTTCATCTCACTCTCCATCTCTTAACTAGTAGAATTTCATAGGCATCACCAGGCAGGCCATGACAGCAGGACTCGTTTGTTTAAATTACAAAGAAAGTGCACTTATGTACTGTCATCGTGATGAACAAATTAATGTCTCTTTCCTCTGATGGGCCACAGAATACTTGTCTGTTTGTGCTGTTTCATTCACCACTTAAAGCTACGAAATGTCAGGGGCACTGAAGATATTTATAAGATGTGTAGAAAAATACAAACGACTATAATGCTGGTAGTAATATAGTAATTTGATATCTCTTGGCCTCTCATTCTGGAGCTGTTGGAGTGTGTCCTCTAAGGCAGATGGGTGTCTGGGTGTGGGTGTGTCTGGGGGTGTGGGGTTGTGGGGGTGTGTGGAGGAGAGTGTTGGTTGGTTGTGGTTATACAGGGTCTGGGTTGGAGGATGTGTGCGTGTGTGTGTGTAGGAGGAATGTGGGGGTGTGTGTGTGTGTGAGGGTATATGTAGAGTGTGTGGGAAGGGTGAGGGTGTGTGTGTGTGAGGGCGTGTGTGGGGTGTTTGGGGGGGTGAGGGTGTGTGTGTGAGGGTATATGTGGAATGGGGGGGTGTGGGGTGTGTGTGGGGTGGGGTGAGGGTGTGTGTGTGTGTGAGGGTGTTTGTGGGGGGGGTGGGTGAGAGGGGTTCCATGATCAGTGGATCCTGACTGAAGGGTAAACAGTCCATCCATGCAGCTCCAACTGCTTTTTACTGAATACTTTAAGGGTACAGACATCCACACTCATGGGACTTAGGTTTAAGGTACAGCTCAAGTTTGTATTTAGCCGAGGGCACTGAAACTGAACCAGTGTGATATTTTATATGGCCAAGGGCACTGAGACTGAACCAGTGTGATACTTTATATGCCCAGGATGAATAAATAAGGCTTAATATTAAAAAAGACAACATGTTATATTAGCAAACCACCACCAAACCTCATATTTGAAAGACCACATCCTAGAAAGTAAATCAATACATTTTACAATAGGTACCACTGATAGGTTTGTCACATTTAGGTTTTGTGGGCTGTGTTAGGATTGGCCTCTGTTCAGTCCGACTACAAATTAGTTCAGCCCTCAGTGCGCCTGGGACATGGAAAATAAATTCACGACACACAGGTGTCAGGAAGATGCTCTAATGTTTATTAACAATATAGTAAGTTTAAATAGAAAAAAAAGGATGGTGATGGTGTGAAGTAAAATGATTGGTCTAAAGTAGAGTCAACATGTAGATGACTGGTCTTAAAGATGGGGTGTAAAATTCCAAGAAGTGGCCTCCACAGAGAAGATAGTTATACATAGTTAGACTGCCAGATAGTCTAACTAGAGAGAGACATTTAATTCAGAATGAAACATTAAATTCATGTACAGGTTGTTTACAAACAATTCTACTAAATAAAGTCAAACCCTCTCACAGACAAACTGTACTGTCACTGAACAAAAAGTTCTTTGGATTTCTGGATTTGTTTAATATTATTATTATTATTATTATTATGTTCAGATATTCACCTCTCTCTTTAAATAAAATTTTAGATACGCTCTCTCTCTCTCTCTCTCTCTCTCTTTGTTTTCTAGAGTAGCGATCGCGTCCACGTGAGTAAAAACAGTTGCCCTATGTGGCACTAAATAAATCAACATAACCTTTGGCTTTGCCCTTTGCTCATCCTGCGAACTTTGCATGACCTTACAAGACATGCTTGGATTAAAGCTTCCTTTCTTCAGGCCCCCTGCCTCACCCCGCCTCTGCCCCCACCTGACATCATTGCCTTCTCTCCCCTGTAGGTGGAGAGTTCAATCCATCCGTACTTTTGTTTCATATTCTTAAGATCTCCCGCTTCAAACACTCCCCAGCCCACGGCGGCCACCACTGAACACCCCAAGTGGCCCCTCAAGACTCGCACCGTTCAGCACCGGCAGGCCCCTGAAGACCTTCAGCTCCGCGGTGGGGGGGGGGGACATCCCCTCTGCTCACCACGGGGAGCCCCACTAAGCCCCGTGGCCCCACAGCCTGGTAAAAGATATCAAAGACCACACATCAATGGAAGCCACTTGAAGGATGTGCTACAGAGGTGGAGGAAAGACCCTGGCAAAAAGTGTGACGTTTGAGAGTGCGTCAGGAAGCCCGCGAGGAGGTGAGTGGGTGAGGGTGTCACGTTTAAAAACACAGAAACAAAGATTAAATTTGATAGGGATAGCTGTTAGGATCATGGTATTTTATAAGCCTATACATATATAACAACAGAGAGACTATAATTACTTTCTTTGGTTCCTTTCTTGGATAGACCTGTTCTATATCTAGGAAGCTGCCATATTGTTAAAGATCCATTTTAAGGGATAACCTACACATCCTTGGCACCATCTGTTGTACCTATAAGTTATCAGACTACATATACTTGAGCTTGTGTCACCCATTACTGATCTTTGTACAGAGTAGTTTGGTTGTGACCAAGGGCAGGTGTTAGGGTGTTGTTTTGGATATAAGTACAAATTTATTTATATATATTACAAACATTTACTAATATAGCTAATATAACTAATATAGCACAGTGATGCCTGACCCACAGCAGTTCCTGAGTTGGTAAGCCAGTGTCAGGTTATGTATGAGCAATTCCAAAGGAGTACATAAGTTTATTTTTGACTGTGGTAGAGTTTAAATGTCCTGCTGCTGTAACTAACTGCTCTTAAGCCCGATTTATAGTGCAAATGTCTCTCAGTAGAATTTGAAAGTGTCAGCAGATGGTGAAGTTTTGGGTATTTCAAATCCTGAGCCACCAACAAT
>JAOXYF010000011.1:17023876-17038876 GCA_028565775.1 Sternarchorhynchus goeldii
ATTCTTCCAGAAGCGCATTTGTGAGGTCACATACTGATGTTGGACGAGAAGGCCTGGCTCTCAGTCTCCACTCTAATGCATTCCAAAGTTGTTCTATCGGGATGAGGTCAGGACTCTGTGCAGGCCAGTCAAGTTCATCCACACCAGACTGTGCCATACATGTCTTTATGGACTTTGCTTTGTGCACTGGTGCAGTCATTTGGATGGGTGAGCGAATACTTTTGGCAATATAGTGTACATATATTGTTCATTTACCATCTACACTGCATTTAAATGTTTGTTCTAAATGATTTCATGCTAAGGGCTAAACGAAGGCACTGTTCCTCACAGCTCAATGCATCCCTCACTGCAGAGTGATCTACAGGATTAAGAACAGTACCTCTATGAGAACAGTGTTCTGGATTATGGACGTCTTGCCACACTGTCACAAAGGCCTTATTTCTGGGTCACAGCTGTCGACAAACATATGCACCCGCAAACACATACACACACACACAAATACATACACACATACGCATATGTTTACACACACACGCACGCACAAACGCACATCCACACAAATACACATGCACATATGCACATGTCCACACACACACACACACACACACACACACACACACAAACACACACACACACACACACAGGCATGCACACCCCTTATTCAATACACACTCAATAGACTGAATACATATCTTGCGAAGTCAAGAGTCATATATACAAAAATAGGCATACAATGTATCTGGTTGTGTATCTAAGAGTGCTTCTTTTATTGATCTATTAATACTGATATACAAAATTACATTTTTATGGTAAGACACTGAAACTGTATTACATCTTATCAATCTTCAATACTGCAATACTCTTTCTCTTAAGTCTAATTTCTTTTATGTTTTTAGTTAAAGGACTGATCCATCCAAATGTCTGTAAATCTGCTTTAGGACAGCATGTTGGAAAAAGCACCTGTTTAATTAAAACTAAGTTTTAATATAGGACTATACTTAAGATCTGGCACATGCTTTACTCTAGAAAATGTTCATAAATATTTTATTCATCTATTTTGTATTTTTTTTTATCTAGAGAAAACATAGGAAAATCTTTACTATTTATTATTTTCTCTTGTTTCCATCATCTGAAATGCCTGTAAGATTTTATAAAATATTTCTGTCTAGTGTACAGCATCTGACATTATAAATTGGATTCAAAGATCGCATTTCACCATAATTGTATTTCAGCAAAACGTAGGGTCTTTTATTTACTAGGATTGTCACGGTGGTTTATACCCTGCAGTTTGATCTCGTTGGGCTCATGTTAATGCTCTGAACTGCAGTTTTATTCTGATTCCCAACCATCAAAGGTGTGTTATTTCAACATACCTTGGTTCTCGATTTTGGTCTGGATTGGTTAATACAATAGAGACCATGTCAAATCTATTTGATATGATTAAAAGAAAGGTTGTGTGAGTTTTCATATAGTAATTTGCCAAAATGACCTCTTTAAACTGAGATACTATCAAACCTAAAACTGAACAAATAAATTTTTTAATTGTTACATTTCCATCTGGACATTGGAGAGCCTCCTGATTACTGGCAGCAAATTACTGAACATGTTACTGAACAGTTTGCTGACACAAACCCTTTAGAGCACAAAACCCCCTCTGTATGCTAAACAGAGATTGCAAATCTGTGAGATTGTTTACTGAATTCAAGAATTCTTTTTTTTATTATTATTATTTTCTGAGTCTTTTTAGCTTGTGAGCACTGTTTAATGAACTAAATGCTCATCCTTTATTTGTATAATTTAGTGTGTTAACAGAGGTTAAGCGGAAAACCTCATGTTTTATTAATAAACAATATGCAGATAGTTACTGATACATTAAAAACTAGAAACAGCTCATTAAAGCGAATTAAAGTACATACTTCATCTGTTTCTGTGAGCTATTAACACCTCATAAATAAAACATATAACTGATGTTTGACTCTACAGTTGTATGGGATGTGATTTCTAACCACAAAGGCAGCAGTAAAACTGTGTTAGGGCGACCTCTTCTGGAAAAACTGGAAAATTGCATATCAAAATATTACACAAAATTGTGTTTAAATTGAATATATCTCTGGATTCTAGTTTCCTGTTCATAGTGAATCTAGCTTGTCCGCAGATCACAGTCAGAATTTAATTATTATTTTTATTTAATTATGTGAGTGCTTCTTGTCATTGATATCAATGTTCTTCTATATGTTTTAAAGGCCACAGAAATAAACACCAGCATGATCAATTTGTTCTGTACATATACTGCATTTCTGCATCTCTTGGAAAGTAAACTAATCTACAGCCCATAGTGTGACCTTTCTAAAAACGACAAGACTAACCACACTTGAAGGAAACATCCCAAGCTCAATACTAAATGCCCAGAGCATTTCTAGAGCCATCTACATATAAAAAATTACTTTGTAAGTCAGTGTTCAGAGAGATTATACTAGAAAACAATGACTTCTATCTCACTGTAAGTTATGCATTGGCTGAGATGAGAGGGCGACTCTGTTTGAGCACTCGTTTGTCCTCGGGTGGGTGGAGAGGACAGAGAACAGAAGTGGAACACCATCAGGAACTGAGCATCTGCTGCCATCCTGACCCCTCTCTCCTGTTCTTTCCTCTATGTGTGTGTGTGTGTGTGTGTGTGTGTGTAGGTGTGTAGGTGTGTGTGTGTGTGTGTGTGCATGCGTGCATGCATGCATGTGTGTGTGTGTGTGTTTGTGTCTCAGCTGCTGCCATCCTGACCCCTCTCTCCCATTCTCCTTCCCTCTGTGTATGTGTATTCCTCACACACACACTCACATACATATGCATACACGCACGTGCTCACACATGCACACATGCACGCGCGCACACACACACACACACACTGTTTTGCAAATGACTACATAACCTTCACCAAATTGGGAATCTCCTCTTTGAGCGCCTCATCCTAATGGGATAGTAAATCACTGTTGTCCAGAGTATAGTCACACACACACACACACACACATAGTATACTCACATACTTACACAAAGTACATTCACATGTACACATACATGCACACACAGACACAAAGTATACTCACTTACACACACACATAACCTCACAAACAGACCCATACACACCCACACCTACACCCACACACACACAAATCACTTAGTTTAATATAACAATAATCATAAACCATTCAGACATTTTATCTCCATAAAGACAGTGGGGCCAGTATGGAGTCCCATATGAAGTAACCCCCTCCTAAGTGTCTAAAGGTATACTCACACATATACACACATTATACTCACATACGTACATACACAGTACACTCACATACACACAGTATACTCATACACACACAGTATACTCACACACAGTATACTCACATACTTTCACACACAGAGAATGTACTCACACACACACACACACAGAGTGTATTCACATACTTACACACACACGTCCCCACAAACACCCACACGCCCATACACATACTCACACACCCAAACCTACACCCAAATATGACCACACATACACAAATACATACAGCCCCCCCACACACGTCACTTAGTTTAAAAAGGTAATAATCATAAATCATTCAGCCATTTTATCTCTATAAAGACAGGGGGCCAGTATGGAGTCCCCCGCCCTCTCCTAAATGTCTGAAGGTTTTTTTCTACATGATAAAGGCAGAGCAAGAAATTAGCTTTAGTCAAGAGTGTTGCCCATTTGCTTTAATTATTTTTTTTTTTTAACATAAGATCAGTTAGCCTCGGTCAAAAGTCAGGAAGTTTTTTCGACCTTTGCTGATTTTCAAATAGTGAAGTATGTTTGTCGTAATAACAGTATGATACTCAATAGGCGTAGTTAGATTCCAAAAACAGTAGATGGCAACATTGCTTCCAATATTGAGACACTCCCTATGTTTACTTTTCCAGCAAGTTACAACTCACTGGCTGTGTTGGTGTTGGGATGGTACAATAACCAACACAATGATCTGCTTGTACAAGCTTTTTTTCTTTTTTGTTTTGAAAGTCAAAGTATCTAGCACTTCCTGAATAAATATGCTGCTCTTTCATCACAAAACACCTCGGTTTTAACAGGCATTAGAATCGAGTTGTCCGTATTTGAGACGTACGTTTTCGTACGTGAGCAACGTTTTACTGCGTTCGTAGTAAAACTGTTTCTACGAATTAGAATCGTTTCGCTTGAGCTCGACGTAGGCGAACAACGTTGAGAGCGACATTCCCCGAAGTTGTCATAGACTACATTTCTTGGCCAGTGTGCAATACTTTTCCGGTTGTGTGCTCACGAAAATGGGACGAGACCTGTAGCTTGCTCGGTTCAAACTGGACACTTTAACTTTTTTTATTCGACTAAATCTATTCGTATAACTTGAGTAAAACCTGCCAGTTTTTTTTAACAAACCATGGTGGGGGGGTTTTAAATAAAACCTCCGGTTTTATCCCAGGGTTTGTGTGGATGATCCGTTTAGAATAGATGCTACTACAATGGCAATCAAGGTAAGTTCGTATAAACGTCGAAAATAACTTAAGGCCTGCATTAGTGTTTCGTAAATTTTCTCTTTTTGAAACCGTAGTTATATGGATTATATGGATTTGCTTTGTTTTTGAGTATGGGTCGTTTTTGGAGACCTGGGCAAAATACAGTGAATGGGAGGACTGTTGGTTTAAACTGGGCTTTGAAACACGAAACATAATGCTTTGTAAATTATTAAAACTTGATTAAAACGTCGCTTTTGAGTAAGAGCTGTTGGTAACACATGTATCCACAATTTTAATCCGTCTATATATTATAATATGCGCCCGTCACACTGAAATAAATACCCATTTTACTCAAAAGCCACACACTTGGAGGAAATCATATAGCGTTAGATATATTTTCAGTTTTATAAACCAATCAGCAATTGCAGCTGTAGAAATAAAATGGCCTGTAAATGTTTGCAGTTCGGCGTGCACACTTACCTGCTGAGGTGGTGGTCGGTGATTAACCCTTAGAGGAATTGTGTTTGTTTTATTTTACCCCTTGGAGGTACAGTTTATATGGTTATTTTGCCACTGCTCAACAGAACAGGCCCTAAACAGGTGGATGTTTCTGACACGTTGGTTTACTTAGCGAGATTAATACGGGATTAATACATTTGCTGCAGGAAAACTGGAATGGTTTCCCCTTATCAAGCAGATGAATGTGCTGATATGTCATATCAGTTTACAGTAGCTTATAGTCTTGGACACAGAGAAAATTCCTACTTATTTTATTAAAGGTTCTCAGAGTTCTTCAAGACCATGGCATTTTTGAAAGTCTCCTTAATTGACTTGATGCATGTTCTGTACCACAAATTATAATATTGACTAAGTTAGCAGATCCTGAATCAAAACCACAAGTATATTGACACCTTTTACTCAAATGGACAGAACTAGGACTGATAAAACTGAGTCAGTTCCACAAGTAAGCACTTGGCAATATTGTAGCTTATTGTAAGGTCATTCAGAACTGGTGCTGAGGTCGTTTGTGTAATCTAGGTTAGTGCTGAATTCCTTGGCCACTAATCCTGGAGATATATGGGGATTTAATTAGTATGTCTATATGTATCTTGTTGCTTATTTATGTTCTTGTTGTGGTGTTTGTCAACCAGAGGAGGTTGGGGTTCCCTTTGAGCCTTGGTTCCTCTCAAGGTTTTGTCCTCATAACTTTTAAGGAATTTTCCCTAACCGCTTTGCCCAGACAGCTGTAAAACTGTTTTGTTGGAAAATAGCTGCCATGTAAATTAATTCTGACTGTTTGATATATTGTTACACTGGTGTATTTGAAGTTACTAACCACATAAATGAAGGATGAGATTACATAAAGGCTTGCCTTCCTCTTGCAGAAGTGTTTTGAGAACAGAAAATTCATTGTTCACTTAACATTTTCCAGTTATTTACAGTTACAGTCACATTACTAACATTATGGACAGAATTTTTTTCTTGTTCTATTTTTTCAAACGACTGCAAAAGTAAAACCAACTGACCAGACACATGATGTGTGAACATAGTTTGTGTGAGTGTTACTGGCTATTGTTCAATTTATTTTCATTTCTGTTTTCTTTTTTAAGTTTTGTTTACATACTTATCATGATATATATAAAATTAGGTATACACCTCCACTTCCTATTCGTTACTCTTAACATTTTTTTTTTGTATTTTAATAACTTTTTATATTTTTATTTTCTTTTTCTTTATTTTATTCTATATTTTAGATTTTATATTATTTTTTATTTTTTACATCCTTGCGCTTATTTCTTGTATTTATATCTATAGTTGTAAACTTACTTTATTTCTTCTTTTAACACATATGGAGCATCTGTATAAAACTGCAATTTCCCCCTCGGGGATTAATAAAGTATTCTACTTCTGATTCTGATAAACTGCCTGATGTAAATGTCACTCAGGTCTTATTTGTGTGTGTGGGGGGGGTCTCATCACACAATCAGATGAATCAAACACAAAGATAAAATTCTACTGGAAACAAATAGAAAATTCTGTCAGTGACACTGAGCTGACAGCGCAGTGGGTCTATTTGAGTCAGGATTGTTGGGTGCCATGTTTCTGTGGGTTTTTTTGGTGAATAGTGTGAGTAAATGAGTAAGGATTTTCCCTTACTGTAGGATTCCTTTAGTTCTCTGATGTTTTTATACAAGTAGTCTTGGATCACGTTATTGATCCCAGAAGGATCCAGACCACAGTTTCAGTGTATAAAAGAATCTATTAGACTATAATACTGTTAAAAATGTTTTTCGATACTGAGCATCACTCAGTGAATTGAAACCAAATTTGAAGGTTTTGATGTGGTTTTTTTTGCTTGTTTGTTTGTTTGGTTTTTCCTCTCTCTCAGCCACACCACTACATGTTTGTGTGATGTTCAGGCTCAGGTACTGTGTGTTTGTAGTTTAAGACAACTGTATTCTCTGTGATGTTCAGGCTCAGGTACTGTATGACTTCACTGCTGAACCAGGCAACAATGAGCTGAGTGTCCAAGAGGGTGAAACAATAACCGTCATTAACTGGGTGAGGAATCACTGCCTGCATCCACAAATCTGTGTATAGGTTTAATAAATATTTGTTAGTTGTTTGTTAGTTTTTCTGAAATTAAGGGTGCTAAATCTGTTATGGATTTTCTAAAGAACTATTTGTCTAAACTGATTTTACAACCTGATAATTACTCTCGAGAATTTATGATGGCCAAAGGAGTTCACAGTTAGGCCATGTTCAGATGATACCATGCTCAGCATCCATCACTTACATGCACTACTCTTGTAGGTGTGTTTATGGGTGTATTTTGAGATTCATTTTTAAAAGTGTTTGTGTTTTTCAAGCAAATGCAAAATTACACTAATAACCAAGGACACATTCACTGTTTAAAGCAATATATATGTTTTATATTTTTCTAATCTAAAATATCCTTGAGAGATTTTACTATTTGGGCATTAAGTAAGCCTTGTAAATGTGTTTCTTAAAAGCTGACGTGTTTTTAAATGTCATCTTGCATAAATGCCATAATCTCATATTAGTACAGCAGATGCTGTGGGGGGGGGTCTCTATTGCTTTGATGTGTTCTGTAATCAGCACCTAAACATTTCAACATGGCTGCTTTAACAAACAAAAAATCCTTGGAAGGCAGGTGTCCCTCCCTGTATGTCAGTGGAGTTTGTGTGTGCACGCAGCATGGAGAAAGGTGTGTGTGTTTGTCAAAAGGTGAGGCCTAATAGCCAGTTTAAAGATGGATGGATGGAGGTGTGGGACTGAAGGCTAGGTGCAGGGAGTTATGAGCTTCAAAGTCAGTTACAGCAGCTTTAAGGCAAAGAGACCTATATGCTCTCCACGCCCCAAAGCACATGTAACTGGCCTTCAGAAAGAGGTTGAATTGGCAGCCGTCCTCACAATCTTCCCCATGCATGCATGGAGGTGGGCAATATATTTTGGTCTACAGTATACCAGAATGAACAGGCTATCTAATGCTGTTGTATCTACTTTATGTAGAATGTTGGTGGAGGCTGGATAGAAGGTCAAAACTCTAAAGGACAGACAGGCTTGGTGCCAGAGGATTACATACAGGTAGGAGAAATTACTGCAATTATTATTATTATTATTGTTATTATTGTTGTTGTTGTTGTTCAGAGGATTGCATACAGTTAGGAGAAACTACTGCTATGATTCACATTTTTATAATTATTATTATTATTCAGAGAAATATATAAAGGTAAGAGAATTGACTGCTATGATTCACATTATTTACTTGAATTCACACTGACTTTTAGACAATAGAATAGAATAGATTATGTTTAAAACTGGTTGGTCACATGCAAGCAGAATTGTTGATCACACAACACCAGCACCATGTTAATTGTTACCATACTAACATTTTATTAAAAAAAAGAAAGAAATCCTGGTTGACATGTTTATTCTTTTGTGTGCTAAATGTAAATCTTGGAACACATTTTCAGGCAAGGCCTCACGTCTGTCAGACATCTCCAGGTCTGCTGTGCAGGTCTATTTTCAGGTCTTATGTGCAGGTCTATATTCAGGTCTAGGTGCAGGTGAGGTTACAGGGCATCAGGTCAGACACATGCTATGGGTTGAAGGTCACTGTGTGCACTGCCCCAGTTTTCGTGATCATGCTGGCCCGGATATTTTATGCATATAAATGACCAAACACAAATGTGGGAGTTCTGAAGTGGGAACACTAGTGAACGTGGACCAGGTTCTGATCCGTTCATAAGTATGAGGCAGAAGGAACGTGGATTTCTGACAGATTTTATTGTTTTATCCTGCCCAACTGTTCACTTTTGATTCCCATGGACATTCTGGAGACCCTGGAGCTTTTATTTTCCTCCCTGACAAACAAGCACTCCAGGGCATTACAGCCTGTTTAAAATCTGTTAATCAGACAACATTCTACCCTCTAGTAATAAATCTTGTTGAATCGTGATTCTGAATTGTCTTTTGGTCTCTGAACCATGAAGAATGCCAATAGATTTTTGGTTATCAAACCATTTTTGATGAATCTTGAGAACAGTTGTGTGTGAAATGACCTTAACTAACCCTAACCCTGGCCCTAATTATGCACATAAACAAAGTTATAATGACCTTAACTAACCCTAACCCTGGCCTTAATTATGCACATAAACACAGTTACAAATACAAAACCTGAACTTTCCTTCTAGTCCTAACAATGGCCAGAGCTCAATCCTGTTTTCTGTTCTACCAACCTAAACAAAGGTTTTTGTTTGTTTGTTTGTTTATCAGTGCACGTTGCTTGCGCCTGTTATGAAGGACCTCTGTCCAAAACGTCCTACTTCTCTGAAACCGTGTGCACTTTACACTGTGATTTTGACTGTGTGTGTGTGTGTGTGTGTGTGTGTGTGTGTGTGTGTGTGTGTGTGTGTTACTTTGTTCTCAGACCAATTCAGAACGTACAGCTGCTTCAGCAAGACATTACACTGATGCTCGTAATGCCAGTTCTAACAATACTGCAATCACTCAGGTGAAGCTTGGTGTATTTACAGTAATACGGGCTCACTTTTCATCTCTTTTTTTCCTCAAGGGTTTTCACTGAGCCAGAAAACAATCTGCTGTGTCTGCCAAGTTTCTCAAATACTATGTAAAGCGATTAGATTGCCACCACTGTTCAATCTTAGTTCATCTTTTAAAATTTGTGCGCCAAACTTTTTATATATTCCTAGAAATGTACACAATTCTAGTGAGATGACACTAATACTGCTACTACTAATATTATTAATAATACTACTAATGATGATATGCCAGAGAAAGCTTTATTCAGACAAGAACATGAAAGATGAGACACCACTGATCACTGTAAATCTATGACTTTGCAATGCAACATTTCATGCAGAAGAACAAGATAGTATTTTAGAACATTATGTTAGCAGAACATTTTCATCTAGTGCTAAAAGGCACGTCTCAGGAGGCCGGCGCGACTCTTTTTGACGTTAAGGATGATCCTTGACAGCAAAGTACTGATAATAAACACTTGAGCAACTTTGCGTTCAGGATAAATTGGTACAAATGATTTCAATAGTTGGAGGCAGGAAGGAAGCCAAATGCTTTCTGATAGTGATGGATTAGTGCTTTAGCAGGCTCAAGGTCAGACCTGTTGATAAAATGGGCCATTAAGGCTTAGGACTGAGAAGAGACTTGGACCTTTTAGATCCCTAGCAAAATCAGACTAGTTTTATACATGGAACTATCAGTAGCCATGTCAGAGGACTTCAAATGGCTGTGTCTGTACACCGGAGAATGAGTCAGTTTAATGACTGTTGCTCATCACTTCAAGAGACAGTTATAATTGACATTTATATGAATTGCTTAATTTTCTTTTGATAAATTCAACAATTCAGCAGGCTCAGATGTGAAAAATTTCCTGGAATCTCTTTGATAGTTGTGTATTTAGTAGTCTTGTCTATCATTTACAGTGATGACATTTTACAAACCCTCAGTATACAATCCAGCTACAATACATCAACTGACCAAATGAAGTAAAACCTTTCATGCATGTTGTGCTTTATGGTATTGAAAAGAAAACAATTACATACTATGAATCAAAAGAAATGTTTTTTAATATTTATTTTATCGTAGGGAGTTAATGACCGTCGGGTCCAGAGCTGGGATTACCCTCATCAGCCTCCACTAACGTATCAGGGTAAGAATGGCCTACCCTCTCTCTGTACTGTAACACAAAAGGTTATGATAATTAACTTCATAACCTTTAACTTCAAAGCGTGAAGCCTGTGTGTTCTATGCTTTGTACTCAATAAGCTAAATAATAAACTAAAAAATTTTATAGTTGGAATATATTTATGTTCTACTGTCAGCATATATGTGTTTTGAATTATTTGTACTTTTGTATTTCAACTAACCCATTTTTGGTTAACATACTGTGTCAAAATCATGGTGAATAAATAAAGTAGTATAACTATTACTGTGTGATTTTTAGTTTTAAGTGGTGCAAAAAACGAAATATTTATTAAATATCCGATGCCTTTTTTCCACCCTTATATCTAAAGCACTTTTACTGTTTTTACTGATGAGTCTGATGTTTATGTGCAGTTTGGCCTCTTTTAATTCAGCCTTAGTATAGGTGGTATACTATAACCGACCAGTGGTGATACTATAATACAGCCGACTAGTAGTGTTATACTGTCTTAATTTTGTCCCAACACTAAAACATCTGTCATGTCTTTGTGGTCTGAAGTATCCTTAAATGGGAATGTTACTGTCCAAATACCTTTGTTGCTATAATGTTCCAAGAAATGGGAAAACCTCTTCATGGAAAATGTTGAAGTTACACAAGAAAATGTTGAAGTTACACATCATTAAAGGGTTTTAATGATGTTTGGTGATGAACTCAAAATGTCTTTTCATTTATTTATTTATTATATTTATTACCTACGTAATGATTTCAATTTGAATATCGGGGGAATCAAATATGTATGCACTGCAGTATGAGGGTTGTGGAATGTTTGTGTGTGCACTAAGGTGGATCTGTCAGGATCTGTTATGTTGACATAGCTTTGTTTATATTGTCAACATGTAGGTAGTGGGATTAAGCCTGATTCTGTGATCTAAAAAGAACCATCTAAAAGTGTTCATATCACAAAGTTGACAGAAACAAAAGGTTTTGCCTGTCCTTTTAATATGCCTTTGACATGTCCATCAGGTTCCATTGATGACGATGAGTGGGACGATGAGTCGGACGATGGCAAGGCGACGGGGGCCAACAGTTGGTCCCAAACAGAAGAAGGAGCAGGGCCAGTTCAGCTGGGGGCTCCTCATCACTCCATGAAGATCTCTCTTAACAAGTAAGCTATGCTTTACGTGACCCTATTACCCAGGGAAACCCGGTCATCAAACAGGCTTAGATAAGGCAAAACACTGAGCTTCCACCGTTTGTGTGGGCGCACCCACAGTCATGCTGCCAACAAGGAACACTGCTGATGCAAATTCTACTCTTCATCTCCTTTGTAGATTTCCAGTCTTTTCCAAGACACCAAATCCTGAAGTGTATTTACTATCAAAACATTTGCCTAAAGAAACTGACAGATTGCCAATATATGTAAGCTACATAAGTTATTATTATAATTGCTTTTGTTGTTGGTGGTGTTGCTTCTGTCATGGTCACCTCATCAGCATCTCTGTTTCTTTTCTGTGTTCGCTGCTAGACGGGTGAGGTGGGTCCTGTGTGGTTGTATCCACAGAGCCAGCTGGATTGCGTAGTGGCTGATCCCAAAAAGGGATCAAAAATGTATGGTCTGAAGAGCTATATTGAATATCAGGTTACACCTAATGTGAGTGCCATCTGTTTTGTCATTCTGGTGTCCCGAGGTTTCCTGTATCTGCAGCTGTACAATAGTTCATTTGTTGTTTGTTATTTCTCAGAGTACAAACAGACCTGTCAACCACAGATACAAGCACTTTGACTGGTTGTATGAGAGGCTTATGGAAAAATTTGGCTGTGCACTTCCGATCCCAAGTCTTCCAGATAAACAAGTCACAGGTCAGTGGAAACCAACCTGTGCTGCTGGCCGCATATTTTTTCTCTGGACTAAATATTTCTATACCCGTTTGGACAATATTCTTACAGTATGGTAGTGCCCTATTGTCATGATGTTTAGACCAGCATTTATCTGAATATATTTGCTGGAAATGTATAACACATAATATGATATAAATCATTCAGGATGATGTGCGATTATATAAATATAAAAGCAGTATAATAATTGTAATGTCTCTTAGTATTTCATGAAAATCTTGTAGCGGTAATTGCAAAAAATGCGGTCCGGTGCTTTGTTTGAAGCCAAATGCTTAGATAATAGTTGTAACAGCATTTTCCACCAACAGCAACTGCGTTTCTCTCTTTTTGTTTTTTGTTATGCAGGCCGGTTTGAGGAAGAATTCATTAAAATGCGAATGGAGCGTCTGCAGGCCTGGATGTCTCGCATGTGTCGTCATCCTGTAGTGTCTAATAGTGATGTTTTTCAACTGTTCCTCACCTACACAGATGAGAAGGTACTGGGTCTGCTCTGAATTGTTATACACACTGAACACGTAGATGCAAGCTTATGTTATTTGTATTTGTTTACATCTATTAGGACTGGAAAGTAGGCAAAAGGAAAGCAGAAAAAGATGAGACGGTGGGAGTGATGATCTTCTCCTCTATGGATCCCGAGATCCCAGATCTAGATCCTACAGAAGTGTAAGGCAACTTTTTTTTTATACTATTAAACAAATAAATCACTGTGTTTTGAGGTTGGCTTGAGGTTTCCTGCTCGGTTTTGTTACAGAGAGAAGAAATGCGAGACGTATAGCCGCTTCACCAGATCCATGGATGATGGTGTTAAAAACCTCCTTTCCGTTGGCCATCTTCACTGGAAGAGATGTACAGGACGTGAGTTCATATCCTCCTGTTAGAGGATGTCAGAGACACATTCTGCCAGGGACAATGGCGTAGTACTGATGGATGTTTGCTGTTACATGCTGATCTAAGGCCATTTATCTGTTTTTTTTTTGTTTTTTGTTTTTTTTTCTTCTTCTGTGGTTTTTGTGTAAGTGACAGCTGAACCTAGTAGGGCTTTAGTATTAAGCACTAATTTCCCCAAAATGTTGTCATTGCAAACTACTCTGCACGGGGGCTAGTCTGCCTACAGGTTGTCATTCCAGCCAAGCAGGAATACACACAATGTAACTAATCAGTCTGTAGCACACTGAGACTAATTTATTAAGCAAACCGGATATAAAGTGAGCTCCTGCAACCAGAGCAGCTCTTGGTGGGTATTGTCTACAACAAGTTCAAAAATGGTATACTAACACAACTTGGTTACCACTGTGCAAAGGAGATATAACAACTGGTCATTTAAGTCATTCGGACATATTAATTTTTTTGGTAGATTACTAGTTTTCAAGCAGAAAGAAATATTTAGCTTCTCTTCAAATAGCTGATACTTTATCACCCTTTTTCCTAGTGATGGAATGCTCTGATTGGATTTAGAAGTCCAGAGCTTGTTTTTAGTGCAACATTGTATGTAGAAGCTCAACTACATTCATTTTTATCTTCATTTTGTTTCTTCATAAGCCCTACAGAAGGAGTACCGGCACATCGGGAAAGCACTTCAGAACCTGTCCTCAGTTTTCAACACGAGTGGATACCAGGGTAGGGAGGCCAGAGCACATCACCCACGACGTGAAATGTAATTAATGTGCATGTTGTGAACGCACACGGCGTTGAATCGTATCTCCGTGTTGACGGTAACAATTAAGTTTGCCCCTTTTTCTTCCTCTTTTCAACCATCACAAGGAGAAACGACTCTTACCGAGGCACTAATGACAACAGGGAAGATATATGAGGAAATAGCAGAAATCGTTGCTGGACAGGTACTTTGTTTGAAAGCTTTACTTTTGTTATTTAAAGCTTAACTTATCTCAGTATTTCCTCAGCCCTTCAGTAATATTTTTTATCTCTCTGCATTGCTTTCTGTTTTCCTCGTGTTATCTTAAGTGTGATAGTATTGTTACCATGAAGGCCACACCATAATAGACCTGTATTTAGACCAGTGCTTTATAGTGATTGTGATTTATGGATTCTGATCTTTCTTTGGTTTGTTTTTTTGTCTTATAAGCCAAAAAAAGACCTGCACTACCTGATAGAAACAAACAATGAATACAAAGGACTGCTTGGATGCTTCCCTGACATTATGGGAGTCCACAAGGTATGAATATTCTAATATTTAATTGTATTGTAAATTTTACACTGAAAATTTGAACTTCTACCTAGTTTATATTCTGTGGACGACAGTCAAATAGCATTTCACTGCAGGTTGTACCATGTATGACTATGCATGTGACAAATAAAACTTGAAACAGTCGCCAACCGTTTTGTCAATAGTAGTATATAGTGTGTGTGTGTGTGTGTGTGTGTGTGTGTGT
>JAOXYF010000011.1:17042755-17053691 GCA_028565775.1 Sternarchorhynchus goeldii
TCATGGACTCCACCACCCTTCACCTGTCATGGACACCTCATCGCATGATTTATCATTCTTTAAATAATGAAAAGTAAAAAATATTACCAATACACTGAATTAATGTTTTATTTGCTCAGTTTGAATTTGTATGTTGTGGATTAAAATATGTCGAGTGCACCATAAACGTATCTTTTCCAGGCTGATGTCGCAGATAATCTAAGTGAAAAGAATTTAACAGCACAATCTGGGGTTCCAGAATGTTGGTCAGGGCACTGCTTTTTTTCATTAGTCAACATCCAATAAGATTCAGACATTGTGTTATATTGGTCTGATTACAGTTATACAAACATCCAGTAAGATTCAGACTATGTGTTACATTAGTCTGATTACAGTTATACAAACATTCCAAAGCATTTCAGTTGGCACCTTATTACTGCGCTATTTAAAGAGATATATCTAATATATTAATCATATATTATGTACCAGTAATTCATCAATAACTTCTCCCTCACACAGTATTATTATTCTGTATGTGACTCCTGAAACCGTCTCCCCTTGTTTGCAGATGTTTTGTAATAACCTAACAGAATAATGTTTGCATCCATTCAAATATTCATGATTCATAAATATGAAGACCATCTCTGAGGTATTACTGTGCTGTTCATTCTATTGTTCATGGAGTTTCCCTTTTGCACTGATCTGAGAGCAACTTGTGGATGACTCTGTGGAGCTACAGCATTGTCATGTACCTGTACCAAGATGTTTTCCTTAAAAATTTTAAATGTATGTACTTGGATTTATACCTTGAGGCCTGGTCTTTAAATTTGACCAAATACAGTTCCATATTTTCTTAAACCTTGTTTGTTTTAGATCCACTACTGATTAATACCAGATATTTAAAATGACAATTTTGTGAATGTAATGTGTCCACAATGCCTTAGATTTTGTTGTCTTTGAACTATGCTGAATGCAAGGAATGTATGTATTATACAAAACTATGTTTTTAACTAGCTTTCTAATAGTCCTGTTTAAAATAAAGTAAGCAATATGTTCTGAATATTGTGCCTGTGTCCTGTTACAAGCTGAGCAAAATATGAGGTTAATATCCCCTTTAATAAAAGAGTGCAGCAATACACAGAGCAAGAAATCGGATGGCAGTGTAAGTCCAGAACTTATCCTCAGAGGCTAGTTGTTTTAACTCCTGCCATACACAGGTATACAGTATCAACTTTAGAGTATTCTGTGTCTGCATCTATGTAACAGGAAACACGCCTGTGACCTCACAGGAAGCAGTGAACAGGGAGCAAGCTGACCTCAACATTCGACTCCAAAAACAGAGCTGGTGTGTATGCGAAAGAGAGAGAGCAGGAGTGAGAGGAAGGATCCTAAGAACAAAGCTGGTGTGTGTATGTGAGAGAAAGAGCAGGGGTGAGAGGAAGGACCCTAAGCAAGGAAATACCTCAGTCTGCTTCCTTTCCTGAAGTAATGTATCAGCAACATGGTCAAAATTTAAGATCATCCTGTTGTGGCCATTTTATTTAGCAGTTATATATTTAACGAGTAATTTATCAAGAATATGTCCATGTTTTTGGTGGGGCTTTGTTACACACTCAAGTATACTTAGTACATAAGAAAACTAAGATTTTTGTAAATGTAGAACTTATTCTATTTATTTATTTATTTATTTATTTATTTATTTTTATTTTGTCATAGAACTATATATAACCAGAGTTAAAGGAGTCCATTAAATCTACACTTCCAAATCTGAATCTTGATGAGTTCTGACCAGGGCCTGGAGAAGTGGGTGGGTGTCTGGTTGGGGGGGGGGAGTGGGAGGAGCCATAGTAGCTCAGACAGGTCATGTCTCAGCACCATGATAACAGAGGGTTGTCTCAATGAGTCTGTCTTACCAGGGATCTGTCTCAGCGCTTAAACCCCACGGACTGCTTAAGGTCTGTAATACTAAACAAGCAAAGCACAGCCTCTCGAAGCATTTGAAGAAGCATTTGAAACTCCCTAGATATTTAGCCAAAATATGTTTCTGTAGGCAGCATATGCAAAGTATCTAAAAACTGAGACAGCCTACTTGGTGCATTCTGTGATGTACTATATTACAATATTTACTCAACGGATTCCCCACCAAGCCTATCTTCTATACCTTACCTAACATTTATAAAGATTTAATCAAACCTCCAGGTCATCCAGTAATGTCAGCCTGACAAAACCTTTAACTAATTTTGTGGATTATATTTTGAAGCCTTTTGTCACATCCCTTACAAGCTCTTAATACAAGCACATCACATCAGCCTCATAGATGTCACTTCCCTTTACACCAGTATCCCCTCCTAAAGAGGGTCTCTTACCTTTTAAGCATTACCTTGAATTACCCATGGATGACAATGAACTGCCCATGCAAGTTATAATTGATATAGCAGAAATGCTTCTCATGAAGAATTATTTCCTTTTCAAGAACTCTTTACTTTCAGATTAAAGATTCTACTGTGGAGGTCACTATGGCTCCAGACTATGCTGATCTTGGCTTTGGTTATCTGGAAGAATGCTATGTTTTTAAAAACACCTGTTTTTTTTATAAAACATTGTTTTATATAAGAAGTACACCGACGATTGTTCTGGAATTTATAAAGGCTCCCAACAAGAGTTCACTCACTTCACCTTATATATGAACTGCCTCAGACATATCAAGTTCACATATGAGACAGGTATAAAACAGGTTCATTTTCTGGACACCTGTATCAATATAACAAATGAGGAAATTGTCTCTTCTCTATGCATAGAAAAAGATGAACAAAAACTCCTTCTCCTTCATGTCAAAAGTGCTCATCCCATTTCACGCAGATGCATCATTAATTACCAGGTTAACAACTCTCCAATACTCATTTAAATTGCTGGTATTTGTTGGACACATCCTTTTTGTTCTTAATTCTTTCCTTTGAAGTGATCTACTGAGAGTATTTCTATTGTCAGTGTCATAACATTATTGCCATAGTTGGACACCTGTACAGATGGAGCCAGTCCATTTTAGCCTATAAAATCAAACTGTTTATGAGATTATCTAAGCACTGACACAAGCATGAACACTGAAACGTTTGCTGTTCTTTATGAGAACTGTATTTACACTCCTGAAATATTGAAATAAACACGATACAAACTTTTGTTGGATAGTGTGTGGGCAATGTTCTTCAACTTCATGTACTGTGGACATTGCTTTACCCTCAACAACACACCGGCTGTCTATGGCTGCATTTTGTGATGTGATATTTTGTAGATATTAAGACACATTGATATTGGGTCTGAGTCTTGAACATTGAAAGGAAAGTTATTCTATAGTTTGGCCTGGTCCCTTGAGATAAATGTTCTTATTCTAGGTACTAATAAAGACTCTTTGTCCTAATCAGTGGAGCAATGTCAATATCAAGTGCCAATAAGTGCATCTGTTTTTTATGCTATTTATTGATTTATTTATTTTACTTTTTAGGATTTCTGACCAAGAAGCCAGTTTTGAAAATACCCAGCCATGTGATAGTCCAGCGTTTACCAGGTTAGTCACTGATCAGTAATGGACAGTACCTTGGTGCATTTTAAAGAAATCAAGGCAAGTAATTAACATGCAAATAGGATTAACCCCTAGGTGTATGAAATAGGCTTAACCCTTAGGTATATGAAACCACAGTGCATTATAGCATAAGAACTTTCAGCGACTTAACCATCTCATGTTACTTTACTATTCACTGACAAAGTAACAGTTTAAATGATCGATTTGCCTTAAAAATAGTATTATATAAAATTATTATTATATTATTATATGTGTAGTATTGTGGTAAAAATATACCGTACATATGAATCATATAGTTCAGTAAATCGATTACATAATCTATTTAAAATATTTATACAAATCTTTTAGATTAAACTATTTAATTAGTGGGTTTAAAATTGTATAATATGCAGAATATACTGAGAATCTTATGTTCTGCACTATAATCTACTAATTTTATCAATAGTAATATTAGCCCTATTACTGTAATTAAATAACAAACTTCAGAGGTTTGAAAAATGCATAAATGTAGACCAAACAGCTTAACAAATGTCTGTCTTACATTATTCAGTTATCCAAGACATACGTTAAATACTGACAACTTATACTGTAAATGTTTTATTAGTAGCACAAAAAGGACGCCTAAAAAATGACCTTATTCAGTGTAATCAGTGTTTCAGCAGTAAAGCTGTGTGGTTAAGAGAGGGTTTTTACCCTCTCTGTATGATGATTAAAATAAGACTGTGGTTAAGAGTATTTTCCTCTCTCTTGAAAGAAGAAAATAAGACTGCTGAGATCAAAATAGTTATTCACCAATATCACCAATATCACCAATACCTTTTTAGGTTATTTAATTACAGGATTCATATAAAAGCCCTTGTGCATCATTATTACATACATTATTATGTATTTTTTTATTCTTATTTCTTTCTTTGTTTATATGACACCTTTATATATATATATATATATATATTTGATCAGTGTGTACCAAAAATATAGGAAGTAATATAATGTTTTGTGTGCTGGAACGCACATTTTGTTTAAAAAGCTTTTTGTCACGGTATACATGACTAATATAACACATAATTGAATATGTAATATTTAGGTAAAATTGTATATGTGTTATGGAAAATGTTCTAAGTGGCTGACTGTATGATCCAGAATGGTTATTTCTCAACAAAAGTAAAAAGTCAAATACTCGAGATGTTTATCTGAAATTTCTCTCATGGTTCATCACTAAAAGCTTTTCCATTCAATGGCCACTTGAATATAGCATTTACTAGGACCGGATAACAAAGAGTAAGGAAACAAAAACAAGGTCAGAGGAATATAATCGTGCTGCTTTTACAGAGAAAACCCCACAAATTTAAATCTTTAGAAATTCACCAATATAAATCTCTTAATGACCATCGTCTCAACATGCAGCGTTGATTACTATACGCTGATTAAAAATATTAGGTGATATCAAAGATCTTTGATTTCAAGGTCTCAATAATAGATCTTAGTATCTTTTGTATGTAGTACATTGAATATAGCTAGGGGTTCACATTTAGCACAAAGAAGGCAAGAACCTTCACCTACAATATTGAAGGCAAACCTTTTCTTAAAATGAAATTAGTATTTTACTTTCTTAACCTTGAGAATTACAGTCATAGTCTCTTGGTGTTCTACGTCTGCTGCCGCTGTAGATTCACTCTAATTTAATAGAGATATAAAAAGGTTAATGACGCTTATTTTGAAATGAAACAAACTAAGGTGATTTCTTTTTTTTGTAATCTAGCATCTTTCAAAACTGGGAATTAGCACACACATGCATGTAATTCCCAGAGGTGAATTTCCATCTTCAATCTTTCAAGCCATGTAAACTAACACTGGTGCCCTTAACTTACTGGAAAACAGCATCATGATTTTGTCAATGACAGCTACTTGATAATCCACCCTAAATGAATCTTCACTGACCAGTGACATTTTCATGTTGACTGGAAATTTGACATGGATTTTTCTATATGGCTAATGATATGCTGGAGTTTCTTAGTGTGTTCCAGCCGAGTCTCGAGAGCCAGAGAAGAAATTTCGTGGTTTGTGTCCTTGAAAGGTACGTCGCTTTGGGGAGGTTTATAAAAGAAGAGCGGAGAGAGGGTTTGGACATCAGAAACACATTCACTTATTCATTGAAGACGGGCATTGTAGGAACTCTGGGAAGGAGTCTTCACTGACGATTCTCTAGAGAGGAGCACATATAATTGGTAAGTGATATCAAATATAATTGGTAAGTGATATCAGATGCATTTGAGCTGCTGCATTAATTTAAAGTTGTCTTGCTTTAAAAGTGTTTAGGTGTTTCAAATGTAGTGTTTTTACTGACTCATTGTTCTGTGGTTTATGGTTTGTTTTTGTATTATTTTGTCATAATATACAATGTAGTCTATATATTATAATATATATGTAGTCTATCATAAATAATACTGGTTCATTAATACCATAACAAAGGTTTTATGTAATTATTGCATGTTTCTGTGCTATTAAACACTATTTATAGAGCTATTCATAGCTCAAATAGATTAATACATGATTTTCTTGTTTTTCATTAAAATTTTTATGAAAAGTATGAATATATATATATGTCAGTGTTTACTAACCAGAAGCACTGCTTTTTTATTTTTTATTTTGTTTTCACCTCTTACTTTTTGACATCGGTGAATCCCTGCAGTTTCCCGGTAATGGTTAGGGGGGTGAGAATGGTGTGTCCTGTGTGGCTGTTAGCTCTGTCTGTGCTGAATGCGGGTATTTCAGAGGTAAGAGCTCAGTGCTGGGAGAACCCTCACTGCACTGATCTCAGGGCTGAGGAAAGCATTCTGGTGAGTCTCTGACTCTACTCATTTTCAAACAAAACTGCCTTAAATTTTAGACCAATTATATTCCTAAGGATTAGAAATATAAAATACCGAAAACATTTTTGACACCTTTCTACAAAAGCTGAGTAGACTTTAGCCTCTCCTATCTGTCCTGACTGATTCATTGTGCTTCTCTTGCAGGACTGCTTAAAGCTGTGCAGATCTGATCTAACAGCAGAGTCTGCTCTATACCCCGGAGATGCCCATCTTCAACCGCTTTTGCAGCTGATACCCAATGAGGTCCCTGTTGCCACTGTCTCACCCACAGCAGGAGAAGAAGCTTCAGAGTCTGGCGCACAGCACGAAGCCAAGCGGTCCTACTCCATGGAACACTTCCGCTGGGGCAAGCCTGTGGGCCGCAAACGCAGGCCCATCAAGGTTTTCACCAACGGGGTGGAGGAAGAGTCTGCCGAGACTCTGCCAGCTGAAGTGAGGCGTGAGGTGACCACTGGTGAAGCCAACTATCCACTAGAGGCTAGCACCTTCAACCAGCAAGATAAGAAGGATGGGTCCTACAAGATGAATCACTTTCGCTGGAGTGGCCCACCTGCTAGCAAACGCTATGGAGGTTTCATGAAGTCTTGGGATGAGCGCAGTCAGAAGCCGCTTCTCACACTCTTCAAGAATGTTATCAACAAAGATGGACATCAGAAGGACCAGTGAGGCCTACAGGAAAGGAACTATATAACATGCATTATGTAGAAAGAGAGATAAATAAAGATGCTTTTTATTTACCCCAGATAACTAACTACCCCTCTTATTATCTGAAGTGTTGGCCTATCATAGACAGTACATGTTAGATTCACAGGACAGTGAGAGGACTTCGTTCTCATGGTGAGCGGTACATTCGCAATGTAATCAACAATAAATACTCACTACTGTACGTAGAAATGCTTTGGTAATTAAATGTTGGTTAGAGGCTAACGGTGGAGCATTTTTATTTAAGATGTACTATATTGTAAAATATGAAAACATTAACTATAAATATTGATATTTCAAGCACTAAATGAGAAGCTGAGTCTTTTGAATGGAAGAAAAACACCCAAATGTTACATTATTTTGAAACACAAAGTAAGAAATGTCAAGAACACAAAGGCATTAATTTCATAAAACTCTTTCTTCTTACTCAATTCAGTTTTATTCAATACTCTATTCAGTTTTATTCCAATACTCAATTGTATGTGTATATCTTTACAACATGTATGTATAACTATAAATCACCCATCACAATGATTCAATTAAAATGTCCTGTTAAACACAAACACCATTTTGGACATGCAGAAGTTAAGAAAGGCACAGTAAACAAATACTTAATTTGAAATCCGTTTCATATATGCAAAAGCACTTCAGTTACCTCCCATGTAAAAAGTCTGTAATATTATGATTAAGTTCGCATATATACATCAAGGACAAAATTTTGTCTTTCTGAAACCCATATTTTAAATCGGCGTGTGCCTTCCCTATAAAAAATATTATAAAAAGGAAACATTTCTTATCTTTGAAGAGATACTTGAGCATGAAAAAGGAATGATATAGCTATAGTTATACAGGTACAGAATAACTACACATTATTTGCACAAACACTTCAGTACGTAGTTCTCACAATAAATCTGAACACAATCCTCTGGAGAACTGACCAAGCAGACTAGAAAACCAGCATGTGAATTGTTTATACTGTGGCAAACAGAAAATAATACAATAAACAAAAAAATAATACAAAATAACACCTTGTCACTTTAACATGAAGCAGAAATCTGAAGAACTGTATTCTACAAGAAAATACAAACTATGAAATAGCAATATACATACATATATAGTACAATATACACCAAAATATGTAGTCATCTCTATATAGCACAATATACAGTAAAATATGTAGTCATCTACATGGAGTACAATATACAGTAAAATATGGAGTCATCTTTATATAGTACAATATACAATAAAATATTGAATTTGTGTAATACATTGGGAAAAAGCTGAAAAGTACATTGCAAAACAATAACACACCGTTACTCATGTACAGTTTCACTAGTTTACTGAGTTAAATACAGATTTCATGAGAATTATTAGTAAGGGGAAAAACATTAAGCAAAATCGCTATGGCCACGTGAACTGTTTTGATGTAGTGTAATATAAACACATATAATATTAGTATAATATTAATACACCTGGCAAATATAAGAAGTTATGACCACAGTGCTCTTCATCACAGCACAATTGGCTTTGAGGCTTTCATTGGTTACATTAATATTTAAAAAATATCTCCACATTGTATTTCTGTACTATAATAACTCAGAAATTCAACCGCATTCCTGTCTAGATTTTACGGTACATGGATGGTTGGTCTGGGGATTAAGCAGTGAGTCTTTGTCCTGTGTTCACTCTAACTCACCTGAGTCAGGTCATGACAAGATAAATCAACTGCAAAAATGTGTCCAGAGATTGGATGTGGAAATACTGGCCTTATGTGTTGTTTTATTGCTTCAGAATACAAATTTTATTGCAGCATGTAACATTTTTTTTTAAATCACAGTTTTCATCACAGGGTAGAAACATCATATGCTTGAAAAAATACCCAACTGCCTACTCACCGCAAGAGATTCATATTATTCACATAAAACCGTGCCTTAATCACTGTCCTTCAAAAAACACCTAAATTACAGAAAAAAAAGGACCAAATAATACCAGAATATATTACTTCAGTGTAGTCAAATATCCTTCAATCAAGACTTTTTTTTATTTTACCAGTACCGATCAATTTTGCTGTTAGTTCTGACAAATTGTACCTCTGTTCTACTCCTGCACCAGTGTTCTGTCTGAGAGAAAATGGTAAACAGCTCCATTAACTGCTTTCCCTTTATATTATTATTATGTAAGTTGTGGGAATAAATACAACAAGAAGATGAAAATATCCACAAATACTCAAAATCAATCCTACATGAAACGCCAAGGCATTTCTGAAGTGCTTATTTCATTTCTCACATCTGAGACCATGTACAGTGTGTAAAGGTTTAGAGGACAGGTGTTGTCCTCTTCAGAGTGGCAGTAGAGGGGTTTAGAGGACAGGTGTTGTCCTCTTCAGAGTGGCAGTAGAGGGGGTTTAACTGCAGTGTCAGTACACACAGAGGTCCGGGAACTTCATCTCATAGACTGGAACTGAGCGGCTTTGTCCGTTACCAACGGATCCCGATGGACTGGGAGGAGGCCTGTTTAAATACACACGTGTGTGTGGGTGTGTGTGTATATGTGTGTGTGTGTGTGTGTGAGAGACAGAGAGAGAGAGAGAGAGAGAGAGAGAGAGAGAAGGGAAGGGAAGGGAGAGAGGAAATGCAGACATTTAATTTGCATCTACTGTACTCAACTGAGACTTGTTTTTTAACTCTCATGGTACAATGGACTATCACAAACCTTCTTTGTCACACTAAATATCCACTACACACCTGGGTGACATGGAGGTAAGTGACCAGTGCTGGACATAATTAAATGCTTTAATAATTTTATTTATTTATTTTGCATGTAGATAAATTAAACTTTGTGTTCAATTTACATACCTGATTGTGATCTCAAAGATTTGATTGAGTTTGTTCTGTAGCAAAGAAGCCTAAAAAACACAAGGGCTTAAAGACATCACCACCCTGAAAGACAGTAGCAATTAATAATAATAATAATATAAAGAAAAAAATTAACATAAAGAAAATGTCCCATTCTGACAGGTTGGCATGTGCGCTCACCCTAGACCCACAGTGAGCTGCAATCTCCTCAAATGGAGCAGTCTGAAACCTCTCTACCACCTGCCTCCTGCGTTCTCTCTCCTGTTCGTCCAAGCTCGCACTGTCTACTGGATACACACACACACAAACACATACACACCCACCCACCCACACACACACCCACCCACACACACCCACCCACACACACACACACACACACACACACACACACACACACACTGTAGGTTCACTCAGATCTTACACGTGAAACCTTACAGTTATTCTTTGTGAGGTACACTTACCAATTGTTTGTTTCAGGGTTTCAAATGTGATCTGTTCTGCTGGAGATCTCTGTAAAAATAGAACAACCCTGATAATGAGGAATATCACCTGGAGATCTCTGTAAAAACAGAGCAACCCTGATAATGAGGAATATCACCTGGAGATCTCTGTAAAAACAGAACAACCGTGATAATGAGGAATATCACCTGGAGATCTCTGTAAAAACAGAACAACCCTGATAATGAGGAATATCACCTGGAGATCTCTGTAAAAAGAGAACAACCCTGATAATGAGGTACATCTCCTGGAGGTGTCCTCAGTCGTTTATGTTAATTTCTATTTACCGGTCCCCTGGTTCATACTCTGAGTTTTTGCAGGAACTTCCTGTCTCATGTAGTGCTATCAGCTGATAAGGTGATTATAGCTGGCGATTTAAACATCCATTTTGAAAATCTACATGACTCTTTTAGCAGAAACTTTCAAGCAATTCTTGATTCAATGGGTATCACTCA
>JAOXYF010000011.1:17054140-17070060 GCA_028565775.1 Sternarchorhynchus goeldii
AATATCGAACTGAATTTAAAATTCTTTTGTTGACCTATAAGGCGTTAAATGGTCTTGCTCCACAATATCTGAGTGAAATCATTACATACTATAACCCATCTCGCCTTTTGCGCTCCCAAAATGCAGGATTTCCCTTAGTTCCAAAAATTATTAAGACTACAGCCGGAGGCAGAGCTTTCTCCTTTAAAGCTCCTCAATTATGGAATAGCCTTCCAGCTCCAATCTGAGATTCTGACACAGTTCCAATCTTTAAATCTAGACTCAAGACTCACCTATTTAATCAAGCCTTCAGTTAATATTCTACATGTGAAGGTGTGGGGCTCGGGGGCCCCAGTCGTTGAGACTTCTGGTAATCTGAGATGTTGATGCTGTCATCCAGCCGTGTCATGGAATCACTCTTGTTGTGACAATGACTTGGCTGGAAAGCAATGTCTCAGTGAGCCCTCATGACTGTGGTCACCTCTGAACCCCTCCCTCCTGTAAAGCTGCTTTGTGACAACATGTGTTACAACATATAAATAAAATTTTACTTACTTACTTAATTACTTACTTACAAACAAGCTCACAGAATCATAGGGCCATGGTTTGTCTGAGGTGGGCAAAGTTTCTAACCTGTTCTCTTTCTGGACTGTGTCTGGATTCCATCTCAAGCTGCAAAGAGATGGTGTCACCAATGCTCTTCCTCTTTGACAGTCTGTCTTCATCTAGGGTTAGGGTTAGGGTTAGTACATCTGTACAGAAATGAAGTATAAGTGGTCAAACATTCTTTTGGCATGCTGATGCTACCTTAGTGGTCAGCCTGTCTGACAAATTAGCATAGCAAAAAAAGATGCAAATTATTAGGTGAGACTGTGAGGAAAGCTAAGTGTCAGCTGAGGGACAAACCTGTAAACTGTGGTACATAGGGAATGGACAGTCTATCAGAGCTGTAACCACTCCCACCCAGCATCTCGGCTATCTTAGTCTGTGAGAACAAAACCGCTCCTTCCACATTCTCCAACTTCTCTGGAAGCCTAAAACAGCAAAACTAAAGTTAAAACACACCTCCAGGCACACAGAAAAAAAAAAAAACAAGGCTGGGAGATATCTAAGTGTTCTATAAGGCAGATGACTTGTTCAGGGCCTGTACACATGCATTCAGATATCTGGTATTACAGATATCTTCGTGTAGGTCATAAAATATAGACTTCAATGAGCTTTCAAATCAGAAGGGGCCTCAGCAGAATTATACTGCCCTTCATTTGCGTACCTGCACCCAGTGGCTTGTGAATTACTTTTATAGTGTTGTGCCATTTTTCCATTTTAGCATAACGTCAAAAGTAAGAGCCCAGAACAGGGACGGCTAGGAAGTTATCGGTGTTACTTGCTGCATGAGCCAGTTTGTTAGTTGAATGTCTGTACAATGAACTTCATTTTAACACATGAATAACGTGAGAGTAAAAAAATTAAGATGGACTGCAGTCTTGAGGAATAGTGGTGTTCCACACAGAAAGTCAGGTATTAGAAATGTTAGTAGGTTGCACTAATGTTTTAAGTCCATGGCAAACAGGCACACTTTTGTAGGTGCGTGTGTGTGTGTGTGTTTGCTAGCATGCCCAGGGAGCCTCTTCTTGCCCAGGGTTTGACTCTTTTTCAAAACATAGATGTTTGTTTTCACCAGCAGCCATGTTTCACGCTCAACAGTCGCCTTGGTAAGACGAAGCCGTAGTTCTGTCGGCGTGAGCAGTGAGCACTGGCTCATTATCATTTAAAGGCACAGGTGTTCAAACTAGCCATTCTGAACAGGGCTGTTTAAACAGAGAGCAAGATGGGTGCTGTAGTGCTGGATCTCTGTGGTACTCTGACCAAACATGTTATAGACATTTCATTAAGACCTCAGGAAACTGGGAAAGAGTTATATCAAGCTACCAGATTGTTCCATAATAGTAAAAATCAGCTGACAGATATTTATGCAGTGGAGCATGAACTGCTTCTACATATCTGACTAAGTCTTTTTAAATAACAAAAAACAACTTTAAACAGAGAGGTTATAAGTACTAACCCATGTAAGTTTCTATCATGCTATAGGTTATTTAGAGAAGTGTGAATACCAGCAATTATTCACAATATTGATAATCTTAAAATCTAGTCTATGAGAGAATTAGTGAATGTCTCTGATATGCAAATAGCAGGGAAATAGTAGGGTGAAATATTTCAGATATAACTTGTTACTTTGGTGTCTCAGTGAAAACATCATCTGGCAGCAGGAAAGGGAAGTCCTTCTGTCTTGCTTCAATCACCTGGGAGAGAGAAGACAGATGATACATTCCTACTATGTTCCTTTAACCCTTCAAGACAACCACATACGCTTTAATACGCTTTACGCTTTAATTACGCTTTAATAATCCAACTCTGAGAACTCTTCTCTCAAGAACTAAAATGAGGAATTGTTTCTGTTCCCTTTATGCATTCAGGTCTGTGATCATGTCCTCTACATGGTCTTTAGGTGCTCACCTGTGTTTTGTTTGTCTTTTCTTAGTCTGTGTGTTTAATCCTCATTTCCTGTCCATATATTTGGTTGTTGTTTGTTGTTATGTTTGTCTGACATTTTGTTTCTATTAAGAGATACTTTTTGTCACTGTAAGAACATGGTATTCTGCTAGTTCTTCATGTTCCTCTGTCCTGTAGTCATGGAGCTTCACCCAGATCCGGCATCCCCTCGTTCAGCATCACCATCCTTGCATCCAGCATCGGCAGGGGAACCATCCCCACATCTGGTGTCGCCAAGGGTGTCGTCCCCCCCATCCTGTGACACTGAGAGCAGTGTCTCCAGGCTCTATGGCACAGAGGACGCCACTCCTTTGCCAGCAAAAAATACATTTTGGCAGCTAGACCTGGAGCGAACATGGTTGCCTGTGTGGCTACCATAATGGACCTGCCGGCCTCCTTTGCGAAATTACTGTACTGAGGTCCCACTTGATGCATCCATGGATCATCCTGTTCCCTTGGCAGTTCCACAACTGTCAGGTCTGCTGGACCCCCCAGCTGACTACACAGATTCGCTGTCCCCTATGCAGACCACACACCCTCAGCTGATCCCATCCTTGCCCAGTTTCCCCCTCCCACACCAGGCCCTGCTCCAAACCTCACTCCAGTCTCAGTTGTTGCTCGTGTTCCAATCCTGGCAATATTCCTGCTTCCTGTCCTGGCCCCAGCATCATTCCTGTCTGCTGTTCCAACCCTGACCCCAGTGACAGCCCCTCTCAGCCCCCATCTCCTGTTCAAGCTCCAGGTCTGACTTTCACTTGTGTTCCTGCTCCCATCCCATCTCTGGCACCTGACCCATAATTGGCTCATATTCTGGTTCCAGTTCCATTCCCAGTCCGTGTTCCGGCTCCTGCTCTAGTCCTGTGACTCCAGCTCATGCTCCTGTCCAGTCTCTGGCTTGGTCTGCAGCTTCATTCCCAGCTTCATGTCCAGCTCCTGCTTCAGATTTGGTTTTGACCTCTGCTCCAGATCTGGTTGCAGCTCCTGTCCCAGCTCCCACTCCAGGACTGGCTGTGAATCCTGCTTCTATCTTAGTCCTAGTCCAGTTCCCAAGAATTAACTTCCAGACTCTCTCCAGCTTCAGGCCTCCAACGCTGACACCCTGGACCTCCTTGTGCGTGTAATTGTTCTTTGAAAGCTGCACATTAGAGGGTGTGTACAGTCATAGTTTTACTCCTCTGTTCCTATGGCAACAAGCCCACGTGCTGTTTGTTTTATTTTGGTACCTGTCTCTTCCAGGTGTCCTGTTACATGCGTTGCGAGCTTGTTGTATTCACCTATGTCTGTGTATTTAATCCACAGGTTTCCTGAAAATATTTTTGGCTGCTGCTTCTAGTTTGTGGATGTTCATTGGGGTGTTTGTTCAAGGTTTTGTTTGTAGTAAGAAAGACCTTTAATTGCCTGGCAACTGTTTTTGTGTGTGTGTGTGTGTGTGTGTGTGTGTTTTAGTTCCTCATTTACTGGGTTCTTTCTTCTGTAATTAAAGCATACTATAATGTACACTTGGGTCCTACATCATCATCTTAGTTCTTACAGTGAGAACAGTTACGCTCTAGGGCGTAATATCACACTCTTAAGCCTTTTAGGTATAAAATAACATACTTCAGGCACTGCCTCTCGCTATACAGAATCAGACATGTAGACATGTGCCTCTCACTATACAGACACGCGTGTCTTTCCAGCTTACCTCATGAATATATTGGCAGAAGATGGGCACAGAGGTCAGCTGACTGATCAGGTTCAAATACGCAGCTGATAGTGCATGGATGGCACAGCGATTATACCCTGGAAGAGTCTCTTCAGTCAAGGCCAGGGTCTGATAAGAGAACATGAGATCAAGACTCTCCTCTCCCCTCCCTTAATAATCACAAAGTGAGATTCTAACTTCAGGAATTAGGGTGGGTGCAAGTATGAAAATAGAATGTACACACACACATTATATATATTCACTTAGCATTAGGTCATAAAAACATAGAACACTGGGATTACTTTAGAGTTAACACTCGGATTACTTTAGGTTTTGCCTAATGTGTTTGTGTGTGTGTGTGATACAATATATTTATATGCTATGTACTTTTATACACAAGACAAGGATCACTTTTTTTCCCTGTGGCGGGTCTATTAGTCTTGATATGGCAGTTGTCTGTTTTAACCTGGTTACAACCCAGGTTACAGGTACAGAGGTGAAAGCCTGAGGGGAAACACCTGTAGTGCCAGAGCCAATCGAATCAGGTCCACCACCACTTCCTCATTGGCAAGCTCCACACAAATCAGCCCAAGGAGTGTGTACAGACACTCAAAGTGGCCCTGGCAACTGGTCTCCTCTTTAGAAGTCAGGTAGATGTGGCGGTATATCCTCTGAGAGTGCTTCTTCATGAAAAGATTGTCCTGCCTTGAGCACTTGTTCATTTTTAGTTTCAGCGTTAAGACATCGTTTATGACCCTGTACATGGATAGAAATGCCAATAAGTTTGTTCGATTAAACAAACAAGTAAATAAATACATCATAAAAATATTCACTCTTGTTAATGTAAACTATTGACATGAACTGCACATTCATTTAACAGATTAAGTCACATCCACTTTTAGTGTAAAGGGATCAGTGTCATAAGTAATGTGAAGGGATCAGTAATGTGAGTAATGTGAAGGGATCAGTGTTGTGAGTAATGTGAAGGGATTAGTGATGTAAATAATGTGAAGGGACCAGTGTTGTGAGTAATGTGAAGGGATCAGTGTCGTGAGTAATGTGAAGGGATCTGTGCCGTGAGTAATGTGAAGGAATCAGTAATGTGAAGGGATCAGTAATGCAAGTAATGTGAAGGGATCAGTAATGCCTGCATGACAAAGCCCAACCTTAGAGAGGAGAACTTGAGCTTGTTGTCGTGGCGATCAATGAGACTGATGAGGATGTTGAGCACAAGCAGACGGATCTCAACATCTTCCATCAGCGTGAAGGACAGCAGAGGTTCCATGAAGGAGCTGGGCAAAGCTGTCAGCATGTTTGTAGTTTGGAAACCTGCTGTCACCTGGAAGCAGGCAGATACATTTTAGATATCTTTGCGCACCTAAAATGTATAACAGTGTGATTTGATCATAGAAACCACAATACCTGCAGTAGAGATTTCAGCAACATAATCTGAATCATCCTACTGCCTTCAAACCTAAAAAAAAGGAGACAAAAAGGAAATAGTAGGAAACTTTAAAACAGAAACAGAAAAACTATGGGCTAACTTTTATATAATACAGAAATTTGACCTGCAACTTATGACAGGCAACCAGTTTTCTAATTGCATTTACTGGCAAACCCATACTAATCAACTTACATAAATATATTACTTCAATTGAGTAGTTGTAGCTTTTCAAGTTAATGTAGAAAACTAATTAAAATAACTAATTAAAATTTGTAGACCATGAGGTTATGCAAGAATTTGTCTTTTTTTTATTTGTTACTTCGCTTATTCCTCTATAATTCTAACCCCCATCTAGGTGGAATAAAGCATATTAATATGCACAAATCTCAAATCGGTCCATATCTTCTACTCCAAGAGCAGTTTGTTGAAATAGGCAGTTGGGGATGGCAAGGAGAGTCAAATCGGTCAAGCTTGGAACAGCACCAAAGTTTATGCAATTTTGCTTTTAATTAACTTCTCATGAAGATTAGCATTGGATCTTCGGGTTAGAAATTAACAGAATTACAGATGGTCCAACATCATCTCACACTGAGTTCATCTACAAACTCAATACAGTCATCCGGGTATCTCTAAAGGGACCCAGCTTGGAGACTGCCAGAAGACCATCTCCTCCCTCAACTGCCAGATCATCACAGTGTAATTCCAAGCCCACAAGCTAAGCCAGGGGCTTAGTTAGCCATCCAACCGTAGCCTGGTCCCAATCCGCAAAGATGGTAATTTTTTTTGTAAGAAAATTCAACACATTAGCGAAAGCATTCACAGTATTACTGTGGCATCAGGAAATTGCATAGACACAGCTACAGCAATAAAGACACTAGAATTCTTTACACGTATTCAAGATCCTAAATTAATATCCTTGATCCCATATTCAAAATCTTCCACCTGCTTTCTAGATTCTTTCCCCACAGCCTTTCTTAAATAAATTCTACCTGAAGTAATCAAACTCTATTAAATATAATTAACTCCTCTGAACATTGGCTATGTACCTAAGTCATAGAAACTAGTAGTTAAAAAACACTTATGAAGAAAGCTAATCTTGACCCTTGTCAACTGTCAAACTACAGGCAGATCTCAAAACTTTCTTTTATTTCCAAGATCCTAGCAAAAGTTGTAGCTCAGTAGCTAAGCTCATACCTGTACCAGAAGGTCTAAAACCTGACTGAAAATCTTCATGTATAATGTACCTTATCATAATACAGAAACATCACTGATTAAAGTAGTTAATGACTTGTTGATGACTTCTAACCAGGGTTTATTTTCTTGGTCTCAGAATTTGACATAATAGATCACAACATTTTACTAGGTAGGCTCGAAAATGCAATTGGGACTAGGGGAATAGCCCTTTCTTGGTTCATTATCAGTTTGTGAACCCAAATGGAGATTTTTCAGTGTTGTTGAAAGTAACAGTTTTTAACTTCACAGAGATTCTTAAGAATACTAGTGCAACATTTATGAATTTCCATTCGAAACTGGAACCAATTTTTCAATTTGCAACCAACCTGTTAATATAATGGTTCACCAAATTAATATTTCATTGAAATTTTATCTGACGGATCTGATTTGCGGTTCTTTCAGTAGAATAATTACTATTACTTGTGTCATATGTGGCTGTGTGGAGCCATAAATATTTGCTTATTTGCTTTAAACATTATGCAGAGGAAGTATAAATCATAAAGCTATTTCCTCCCCAATATCAAAATATAGATTTTGTACACAAGGTTTCAAGAGAAAAACATTCTTTCAGAAAGGGGTCCTTCTTCAGCTCTGTGTACATAGATGTACATATTTGTATGTATACACAAACACACACACACACACACACACACACACACACACACACAATCGTTAATATTAAAGTGCAAAAGGCAGGAAGAAAAGACAAGAATAAAATGCTCTAAAAAGTGTTTATGTAGCAGAAGGATACAGAGCTCACCCTGTGCTGGTTGACCCCAGAGCTGAATACATCCCTGGTGCAGGAATCTTGCCCATGATGAAAAGCATGACCTCTGAGCGTTGGTAGGTGGGTAGAGTGTTGGCAAATGAGCCTTGAGAGAAAGAGGACAAGCTCATGGCACAGTTCAGATCCAGTTCAGATATGACCCACTGATTTACAGGTCAATTTACAAAGTGCTTGTATGTCCTCACCTATGGTTTTGATGACAGCCTCCTGGAGCTGGCGTTCCTCCTGTACATTGATGTGTTTGTTTGCTGCACTGGGGTATGGCTCGTAGATACCAGTGAGCTCGCAGTCCACACTGATCCGAAGCTGTTTCAGTAGTGTGTTAAACACCTCTAGCACGGTTGGCCCTGAGGAGAACAAACATCTCCACTCAGCTCAATAGAACAGACACACAAAAAAAGGCAAATCACAAACATTATTCTCATAATCTCTACATACACTCTGCGCATGACTTGCTTTTGTGATTTAAATAGTTTTTTAATTTATTATTTTGTTACTATAGATTCAAATGATTGAGTACCAGAATGACAAATTATATTTCAGCTAAAATGTGTCACTTTATATCCGAGTTAACCAGTAATAACTAGAAAATATAATGTAAATGAAGCAGTGCTGTTTAGTGTAAATGAATGGGAGTTTATTAAAGCGGTTTTATTCGGAGCTTTGCACGAACAATATGGATACAGACATTAATGCTCCTCATCAAACACACAGACAATGCACAGTGACATGCATGTGCTTAAGTACACACACCCTTAAATACACACACAAGCTTAACAAGACACAGGTGAAACAAGTAACCATTACAAAGACTCACAACAAGACAGACAAACGCCACGCCCACAACACGCACACCAAAGAACAGACATTCACACACAACAACTACAACGCAAGAACACACCTCCACACAGACACGCCCACACAGAAACAGGACCAGGGAAGAGGCCACCGTGATGTAATGCAAATGAAGCAGAACTAAAACATTTTTGTATTTGTTATAGAATTTCCTGGCGGCTTCAGCCTTTACGCACCAATCGAGCCGCTGGCCTCTATGGCCGCTGCCTCCGAGATCACCTCCACGATTCCTGCACGCACCATGGCCGAGGTCTTACTGCTGCTGTCCAAATGACCAAGTAGCTGCTGGATGACCAGGTGTGAATGCTGGGACTAATGAGGGCAAGGAGCAGTTATTTACATTACTTTTACTGCATCTGAATGGCTTGATTTACACAAAAAGGACAAAAATCTAAAATAATTTTGCAAAAAGTGTAGCTATAAGTATGTATATAACTGTATTATAAGACAGGCCTGTAACACTGATTAATCAATTATTTGTGCAAAGTTGAGAACAAAACGTAGTACACCACTTGTTCTCGGGGTGTCGTAGAAATGTTCCGAAACAACTGTAACAAGCAAATGGCTGCCACTACTTAAAGTAAACTGGTGTCCCATTGTGTGTTCTTAAAATAAACTGGTATCCCTTTGTGTGTTCTTAAAGTAAACTGGTGTCCCATTGTGTGCTCTTGGAGTAAACTGGTATCCCATTGTGTGTTCTTAAAGTAAACTGGTATCCCATTGTGTGTTCTTAAACTAAACTGGTGTCCCATTGTGTGTTCTTTGAGTAAACTGGTATCCCATTGTGTGTTCTTAAAGTAAACTGGTATCCCATTGTGTGTTCTTAAAGTAAACTGGTGTCCTATTGTGTGTTCTTAAAGTAAACTGGTGTCTCATTGTGTGCTGTTAAAGTAAACTGGTGTCCCATTGTGTGTTCTTAAAGTAAACTGGTGTCCCATTGTGTGCTCTTTGAGTAAACTGGTATCTCATTGTGTGTTCATAAAGTAAACTGGTGTCCCATTGTGTGCTCTTTGAGTAAACTGGTATCTCATTGTGTGCTGTTAAAGTAAACTGGTGTCCCATTGTGTGTTCTTAAAGTAAACTGGTGTTCCATTGTGTGTTCTTAACGTAAACTGGTGTCCCATTGTGTGCTCTTAAAGCAAACTGGTATCCCATTGTGTGTTTTTAAAGTAAACTGAAACCTGTTATACTTACACCACGCCCATTCATATCGGGCATAAATCCTACCTGAATTGAGTACATGATGATTTTGAAACACTGCACAGCAAAGCTCTTTCCCTCCCATAGTGAATGATTATCAAGGTGCCTGGAAAATACAAACAAGAAAATCAATTATTATCTTCCCTATATAGGAAGGGGTAACACATTCCAAAAACATTCCTCTCATTCTGCTTACGTAGAGCCCTTTGCTAACTATTCCTCTTAAAACAATAGTTATTTTTTCACATTAACATACTATTATACAAGATCATAGTATTATGCAATATCAGTAATTCAAAGCAAGTTGCATGTTTTTGATTTTTAAAAACTTTTTTTACTCTTTATTTAACATTAAAAGTGTTACATATATAATAAATATACAAAATGAAACTGGAAATTGATTATTTAAAGTGCACAAAAGCTATTACTGGGACATACTAATTTGTGCAAACAAACAGAATAAAATCCTGCTTTGTATGCTGCCCCCTTGTGGGACTCAGGAAGCTCACATGAGGACCGGTTTGACAGCATGTTTAATGTTGCCATAGACGGCACGACCCAGCAGTTCTCTGAAACAGCTCTCTGTGAGCTCCGCTGGGCTCTCCTTATCTTTGTTTGTCTGAGGTGAGGGAGACCTGCGGAAGGGATACACACACGCACACACACGCACACACACGTACTCAGTACAGCAAAAACGGGTTGCAGGCATGACTGAATTTTCATTAACATTTTGTACGTTGTATCTTGGCCCCTGCAATGTGCAGTTTGTCCTTTCTAACACAGCTGAGCTGACAAATTAGCTAAATAACAAGGCCTTCAGGTATACAGTGAGTGGGTTCGAAACAGGAAAGCATTAAAGTGCATATTGTAGTTTGCTTTTATATGAATGAAGCCTTAAAGTACATACTGCAGCGTGCTTTTATAGGAATGAAGCAATAAAGTACTGTCACGGTGGCCACCCTGGCTGCCTCCCCTGTCTCGTTTCTGTGTGGGCGTGTGCGTATGGGGGTGTGTGTCTGTGTTGTCGGAGTTCGTGCATGTTTGTCAGTGTTGTTCGTGAATGCTTGTCAATGTTAGGCATGAGTGATTGTTAGTGTTACTCGTGTCACCTGTGTCTCATGTGTGTATATAAGCGTGTGCATGTCACTACGTCCTTGTTGGTCTATGGTTTATGTCATTGGTTTGTTGTGGTTGATGATATTCGTCGTGAGTAAGCGGTGTCTTCCATTGTCTTTGTTTAAAATAAAACCGAAAATAAATGGTTTTCCTGAACTAATGCACGTTGGAGTCGGTATCGCTTTTTACAGCTCCCTTGACTGCTAACGTGAAAGATAGACCAACTGATAGCGAAAATGCCACGAAGGAGACATGGCAAAAAGGGGGGTAAAAGGACCGGGTCTCCCCACTCCCCGGAGGTTTGTGCCCTCCCTAGGGCCCTCTTCAGGGAATCCTATCTCCCCGCAGAGGAAGAGGGAACTGCAGAGCCTCTCCGCTCCTCAAGGGAATCCCTTCTCCCGGTTGCCTGTCTTGCCTGGTTCAGATCCTCCTCCTCTGAGGAGAGGAACCTGCAGGCCTACCTGGCATGGTGGGCTCCTGTCACCAAGGCCACAGCTACGGGCAGTCCAGTGGACACTGCGCTGTTGATAGGCGCTCTGCACCAAGGGAAGGAGGAAGAACCACCCAGCCAGGCGGAGGAACCACCCAGCCAGGCGGAGGAGGAAAGGGAGCCCTACCACGGAGAGGAGAGAGTAAGCCAGGGGTCTCTCTACTCCTCGAGGGACTCCATCCTCCCCTATGGCCCCGTTAATGGTTAGCGCCCTGGTCCCCAGGAAGGCAGAGGAGGCCTGGTATGGAGGAGTTATCTTCGCCCCAAGGGACTCCATCTATCGGGGGACCCAGCTGGCGATTGGCGCCCTGGTCCCCGATGAAGCAGGGGACAGTATGGACAAGGAGTCTCCTTACACCGAGGAGGACCCGATGGAGACAGAGGAGGAGGAGTCCCCTCTGGACCACCACCCAAGAGGCCCCTCCTCCTGCTCGGAGTCAGTGATGGAGACCGAGGAGGAGGAACCAGAGCTCCCTCCCCAGGCAAGGGAGACTAGGGACAGGAGGAAGAAGAGGCATGGCAGGGCCCAGAAGGAGGCAGCCAGGGTCTCCACTCCACCTGAGTCTCAGCCCCGGAGGAGGCACCCAGCGGGCACGCCCCGTAGGCCAGAGGGCACGCCCCGGAAGCCAGAGGGCAGCCCAAGACACCTCGCCTTCCGGAGGGTGTACTGCGGTCCCCAGCCAGGGAGACCCCAGGAGCCGCGAGGACCTATCCGCTCCCAGCACTGCAGCTGCCTGGCTTTGGACCCTGGCCCTTGGGAGCTGGGGGGTTATGGGGGCCGAAGCCCATTGGGGGAGCCGGTCCCGCTCACCATCCCCATTACAATTAATGTCACTGTGTTTGTACATATCCCTGTTTTACCGTTTGTGTCTGTACCTGTGCCTGTGTCTGTGCCTTTGACGGTGTTCGTGCTTGTGTGTCTTCCCCCAGTGTCACCCCTGATCACTGGGAGAGTGGCGTAAGGGCAAGACACCGTGGACTGGGCCTGCAAGGGGGGGTGGCTGCTCCTGGTGACCCGCCGGTGGCTGTGGTGCCCGTCCTCCGGTCCTGAGCCAGTGGTAGGTGCTGAGGGGCAGTCCATGGTCATTGGGGCACTCAGGGAGAAAGCGCCCCTTGGGGTGGGGCTCTGTCACGGTGGCCGCCCTGGCCTCCTCCCCTGTCTCATTTATGTGTGGGAGTGTCCGTATGGGGGTGTGTGTCTGTGTCGTCGGAGTTTGTGCATGTTTGTCGGTGTTGTTCGTGAATGCTTGTCAATGTTAGGCGTGAGTGATTGTTAGTGTTACTCGTGTCACCTGTGTCTCGTCAGGGTGTATGTATATAAGCATGTGCATGTCACTACGTCCTTGTTGGTCTATGGTTCGTGTCATTGGTTTGTTGTGGTTGATGATATTCATCGTGGGTAAGCGTTGTCTTCTATTTGTCTTTGTTTAAAATAAAACCGAAAATAAACGGTTTTCCTGAAATAATGCATGTTGGAGTCAGTGTTGCTTTTTACAGCTCCCTTGACTGCCAACGTGACAAGTACATACTGCAGCGTGCTTTTGTAGGAATGAAGCATGTAAAAGTCACTCCATAGCACGTTATATTAAAAGCAATGTCATGTATTAATTAGTTCATCATACAGAGGGAAGGTTCCCCCGTCTAGGCTGTGGCTCTTCTAAGGTTTCTTTATCTTGCTCTCAGGGAGTTTTTCTTGGCCACTGTTGCTTTAGCTTGGGTTAGGGTTAGGGTTAAGGGTTGCTCATTAAGGGCCTGGGCTTCTATATTGTTCTGCAAAACTGCTTTGTTACATCACTTCTTTGTTACATAATTTCACTGTTACATCACTTCTTTGTTGCATAATGTCTCTATTACATAACTTCTTTGTCACATTATTTCTCTGTTACATCACTTATGTATTACATCATTTCTCTATTACATCACTTCTTTGTTACATAATTTTCTGTTACATCACTTCTTTATTGCATCATTTCTCTATTACATCACTTCTTTGTTACATATATTTCTGTTACATCACTTCTTTATTACATTAGTTCTTGTAAAGAACTATACAAATAAATTGGAATTTAATTGAAAGTACTGAAAGTTGATCATCAGCTTATCACATCACTAAATTCATAAATCACTTCAGAGTGAAACAGATAGGTTGGCCACTTCAGTAGCAGTTAACAAATGACACACTGCATCACATCATATGCTCTCTGTTTTTCTCACAAGGGAAATACATACTGGTCTTGTTAAAATGTAGTGTTGTTTAAAATATATCTAATTTTCTGTTTTGTGTTTGTAAGGGAGTGAGCAAGACCTCTCTGTGATGTCCTCCTGCTGTAGGTTGAACAGTAGAGATGGCACTATCTTGTCCATGTGCTGTGGATCCCAAATGTTCGCCTGCAGCTCATCGTTTACAGTCTTCCTTACCACACCCTGCAAACCTCTAATCCCTGCCATGCGGATCCTCACACACACACACACACAAACATTACATATATGCATAAGCCATCTCTTCATGCTTCCATGCTCATCATAAATTATCGAAGAAATAGCATTAAGGTGTCACTCCAATCTCAGTGCAGAAGTTTAGTTGAAAGTGATCCACATTTCATTCATTCCCACTTAACACTTACCTGGTGCGAATGTCTGGATCTTCATAGTTGGAGTGACACATCTCACTGAAGCGGGAAATGAAGAGGTCGTAGCTGCGGTGGTAAGATGGCGTGTCCTCCTCAATATTGGCAAACTTCACAAACTTTACATATGAGCAAACAAACAGAAATGATCCCACACTGAACAGAAGCCATTTTCACACACCATTGTTTAAATGTACATATTTATGAAATGCAGTTTTAAGAACTGGTCCATGTGACCTAGACTGAGAAAAAGTCATCTCTCTAATCTTTAACCCTCTGTATTAAAGTTGCTATGGATGAACATCAACACTGGCCCACACTGATGTCATCTGCAAATGGACTCAATGTACACACAGCGTGTGCACAGCGATCCTTATTCACTATATGTTATATGAGTCATCACATTATTGGACACATGCTCTATAAACACTCCAGTTACACTGCTATACATTTTACAGGGACTTAATAAGTTCCTTCTGAAAATGTACTGCTGGTATTACTACAGCATTTTGAAGCCATTCCGAATGATTTGTGTAGGTTGTGTCTTTTTTGGCATGTTATTAGTACCCTGATTTAAACCAGGTATTCATTTGCTAGATGCTTTTTGTATGTTTAAACTGTCAGTGTACTTGTAGACACATGTGCAGAATAATCAGGCCAGCAGGCCAATAATGAAAAAGGGCCCTGGAAACAAGTTACTATAAGTTAAATAATTTCTGAGTAAATAAATTGACTGAAAAAAATATATTTCTTTATTTATACATATACTGTATATGCACCGCACATTCATGATGCAAATCTCCACATCCAGAAGGGGAATGTATTGGATTGAGATCTGGTTATTGTGGAGGCTATTTGAGTACCGTAAACTCAAAGTCACATTCAAGAAACCAGTTTTACATTATCTGAGCTTAGTGACATGCTGTGTTGTCCTGCTGAAAGTACCATTAGAGGTTGGGTACACTGTGGTCATAAAGAGATGGACAGGTAGTATTCAGGTAGGCTGTGGTGTTTAAATGTTGGTAGCAAGGTGTTCCAAGAAAATCTCCCCCACATCATTCCACAACCATCAGACTTGTACATTGATACAAGGTAGGGTGGAATCATGCTTTCGTAAATGGCGAAATTCTAAGTTAGAAGTATATAGATTATCATGGAAAAACAGCCTTATTGAATATAAGCATGCCCTCCATACAGCAAAATCCTCCTACTTATCGGCTTTAATAGAAAAAACATAAAAACAATCCAAGATTCCTATTTAAAACTGTTTCTAGCCTAACTAGGAGTCATGAACAAATCTAATCGCTAATCCTACTAGAGTGCAGCAGTAACAATTTTATGATTTTTTTTAATAATAAGATTGATAAAATTAGGGAAAAAATTTGTCATACTATCTCAGAGCCTGTCAACCTGCCAATGCACCCTGACAGCTGCCTGGTCAGCTCTGATGCTCTTTTGGAGTCCTTTTCCCCAATTGGTCATGAGGATCTTATTTCATTGGTAAAATCTGCCAAGCCCTCCACATGCATACTAGATGCCGTACCAACCCATCTACGGAAAGAATTACTGCACAGCAATGTAGAAACTTTGCTTACTATAATTATCTATTCTCTGAGCCTACATTCCCAAATCATTTAAACTTGCAGTCATCAAGCCGCTAATTAAAAAACCTGGTCTTAATCCCCAAAAACTGTCCAACTATAGGCCAATCTCTAATCTGTCATTCATTTCCAAAATTCTAGAGAAAGTAGTTTCCTCACAACTCTCTTCTTTCTTACAGAAAGAACATGTCCTTGAGTTATTTCAGTCTGGATTTAGACCCCATCACAGCACTGAAACTGCACTGACTAAAGTACTAAATGATCTATTAATATCCTTTGATAAAGGACACGTTTCTTTTCTTATACTGTTAGACCTTAGTGCTGCTTTTGACACCATTGATCACAACATTCTAC
>JAOXYF010000011.1:17071464-17085249 GCA_028565775.1 Sternarchorhynchus goeldii
GAAAGTCTAATGTTTATCAGTACATTACAGAAAATAATGAACTTTATCACAATATGCTAATTTTTTGAGAAGGACCAGTAATACATTTGCAATCTGCTCCAGTACATGGAGTCAGTTATTGTTTAGCTACAGACCACGCCCATCCTGACCACCTTCAACTGAATACTAATTCTGTGCACCTGTCATCAGTTATGACCTTCCTATATATACTCCTCTCTGTGTTTGCAAAGAATGGTTTGCCTTTGATAGACTTGCTGAATGTTATCTAGTGGTTCCGTAGCTCAGTGGGTTTTGTGCTTTGCTAAGTTTTTTCCTCTCTCCTGTCTTTGAGTTATGTTTTTGTATCTCTATCATTCCTGTTTCCCCCTGAAACTGTTTGTTGTGCTTTTATCTGGAATTAAGCTAGGCCTTGTTTGGATCTAACACTGTCCTGTTCTATCATGACAGAGGTTTTAGATGATAAATTGCAGGATGACCTGGTGCAAGGGGAATCTCTAATGTGACAAACACACTGGCTTTTGGGAGATGAAAACTAAGCTGTAGCCAAAGCTGCACACACCCTCCCCCAACCACCTGTCTCTGAGTCAGTAACAAGCACCTTGGCAGAACCCCTGGGAGTGAAAGAGCTGTTGATTCCAATGCCATATCATCACAACAGATAGGGGGAAAAAAAAAACAACAGGCTGAGTGATTAAGCAGCCTGCTTCTCCCACAACCAACCTGCCATCAGTGCCGCAATAATTAAAAACATCAAATATTCTGTGTCCTACCAAACAGGCATCGGCATCTACAGGTCTACAAACAGTAGAGTGGCAGATGAAATTATACTACAAACTCCCTCAGTCCACTTTGGTTATTTTTTTTCTCAATTACTCAGAAGTTCCTCATAGTTTAAAACAATAGTTCAATCCAGTTATTCCAGATAGCATAGATTTCATGTGAAAATATTTACTCCATCACGGCTCAGTTGTGCATTCTCATCAAGGTTATTATTACTCTGCTTATAGTCAATCATATCTTGCTCCCAGGCACCCAGTCAAACCGAACATTGTGATTGGCAATCATGCTTTGATTGGCAGGCCTGGCATGTTGATATGAGATGGGGGCGGGAGCGTGACTCACAGATATGACTGCCAGCAAGTGTTTTCAACGGCACGACATGACGTTCTCTACCATTAAACTGTGAACAGTCTGGGCACAACAACTTATAAGTGATGACTTTTACCACCCACTTCTACAATGTGGCTACAAAGCTTTCCCTCTCCTTCCTCTCTCTCTCTCCTCCTCCTCTCTCTTCCCCCCTCTTCTGTTTCTCCTTCAGGCAGAAGCCAATCACTAAGATGTACTTTTATAGATTGAGTTACAAAGTAGACTCCTCTTATGTAAAAAAAGAAGACACCGTTGGAGTGTATTTGCCCCTAGGCTATCCAAAATGATCATAGAATCGAACAGGTCCTCACTTTCTTACAGCTGAAAAAAGCACCTCGCTTCATGGAGCCCTGCTATCTTTCAAGTTATTCTGTTGTAGAATTTTAGTTAGCTAGAGCATTATGTGTTCTGCAGCTGTTATAACCATAGTTAACTATAAATAGCCTAAATAATGTCCCTGCCATGTCTTATTCAGGCAGGTAAGGTTAGTCACTTATATAAAATCCAATACCTTAAAAAACATAAATTCTCAGATTATTCTTTTGAGAATATAAGGTATTTAAGGTGTTTAACGTATTTAAGACATTCCTGAAAAAGTTCATTGCAATGGTCAATAAATCATTTTCTTGATGTTACACTATGGCCATGTCACCTGATATCCTGCTAGTAGTGGCTCATGTTTGCAAAGTCTGTAAAAGAGAACATGTTTCAGCAAGGAAAAAATAGCTTGATGATGATGATGATGTTTATTATTATCATTATCACACTGCTAACCCTAACCCTAATAATAATAATTATTGTTGTTATTGTTATTGTTGATGATGATAAATAATAAACATAATCACCAACAACATCAACATCTGTCTCCAACCACTAGGAAGATAATATTAGTGAACTTAATGATTCTTGGATGTAACTGACCCATATTGACCCATTGACCCAGCTTGTGTCTATGATTACAGGACATTACAGGAGAACATCTCCCATGGATCCACCACCTGTGGGAGTGTCAGTAATGGGGGTTCTGTGTGGATCAGGTGGCGACCTTGCCGTTCTGATTCTTGGCTACTGAAACTGGCTCTCAGAACATGGAATGGGAGCTTTCTGGTAGGAAAGGAGGCTAAGCTGTTGTGTGAGGTTGAGAGATATCAACTAGATACAGTTGGGCTCACCTCGATACATGGCTTGGGTTTTAGAACACTCTTTATTCTATTCTCCAGTGGACGAAAGGGTTGTGTCCCTGCACCTTCAGGTCAGGGAATAGAAATTGCACCAAACAGTAGTTTGCAGTACCCAGCCTTCTTGGAGTCCTTGGAGGAGGTACTAGAAAGTGCCCCCTCCGGGGACACCATCATCTTGCTAGGAGACTTCAATGCTCATGTGGGAAATGACAGTGAGATAGGCCTGGGCCTCTTTGCTTAGACTGCTGCCCCCGCGACCCACTCCCGGATAAGATGAAAGATGGATGGATGGATACAGAAGAGTTGTGATAATGGCTATTAACCAATGTAAATAACTAACTAGTGGTGAGAGCCCTCTGATATGTGCGTTTCAGTACAAGGGCTCAGCATGAGACAAAAGTACAACTTTTACAGTGGTTTTAATCTTTGTCCAACTTTTATAGCAGTTTTACTCATGTCCAACTTTTACAATGGGTTTATCCTTGTGTGTTCAACTTTTAACAAATTATTGGCTTAAGGTAATTGAATATGGCAGCATTCTGTTCATGAATATGAATGAATATTAAAACCTTTATATACAGAGGCATTTTTCTCACAAGGGAGCACTCATGTTTATATGACTTTTCTATGGTGCATTTTTTATCACCTGTCTGACATGGCTATAAACAAAACCACAAAACCAAACCACGTAAACAAGACCACATACACAGGACTACATAAACAGAACCTGTCTTTCATCACCACCCTTTATAACTCCCCTATCAGTGTGTATTCACTGCCATCATGCCCCTTATAGATTATAGCTGCATATATTAACATTCAAATCCAAATTTATTTGTAACACAAAACAACTTTACAGGAACAATATATACAGAGAGTATGGTTCCATGCCTCTAATGAGTAAAGCCAAAAACAGGGGCTTTGAAAGGAACCAAAAGAAACCCAGCCTCCTATAGTCAAGACTGAATGGCTAATAGTACATAGTGATTCAAGCTGTGTTTGCTTTAACTTGCCTACAAGAGAAAATTACAAGCCTTGATAAATGACTAATGAGAATCTATTGAGAATCAATGAGCTAGTGGTTCTATTCAGAGAACGTAAACAACTACACACAGTCTAGGAGAGAATGTAGCATACAGGAAGCTGTCTTTCTTGTCTACTTCAGATGAAGCCACAATATGTTCAACAAGTAGTAATTTATAACATGAAGCTATTTCTACTGAATCAAATTAGTCACATGATGTATAATAGGGTTAGTTAACAATTTAATTGTTAGAGTTCAACTCTGTGAAAATTAAGACAATAGAACACAGTCGTGTTGTACTCACAAGAGACACAAGATAAACAAAGAGACTGCAGACCCTGCAGACCCTGGAGACTGTGCAGTTATCTCGAAGCATTGTTTAATGGAGTTGCTGCCGAGCACAGACACCTCTGTAGCCTGAAACAGAAGCTTACGCAGCCCAGATTAGTATGTCTGGGTGCCACATTCTCTCTCTCACTCATTACCTGTCTACCTATGTGTCTGTCTGCCTGCCTGTCTGTATGACTGCTTCTATCTCAGTCTCCCATGATGTATTTGTCCCTCAAACGTATTAGAGATTCTCGAAATAGTGACTAAAGTTAGAATGTTCATCATTACATGTGTGGTTCTCATGTAAATTGGTCCCAAAACATACATAATATAAAAATGATTCAAACTCTTAATGAGGGCCACTGCAGAAAACAGACTGCACAGTATATAACATTCAGAATGCACAAGTTATAGATATAATCCAGACTATGCAATACATAACACTCACAATGCAGATGTTATAGTTATATTCCAGACTGTACAATATATAAAACACTTAGTCCATAGTCCAGAATCGCAGGCAGGCCCTTGGATGCAGTATTGGTCATATGTTCTATCATTCTTTCTTCTGTCAAGATCATTTTTATTCTACTACAAAAGCACTTTTGTAGTAAAATTCTTTATAATAAGGGGAGTGGGGTTATGGGGCATTTAATGGATTAGGTTTTAAAGTATAGTCTAAAGTATAGGACTAGATTTCATTTTTGGGAAAACTGTCACTTTCACAAGGTCCTTTACCACTACAAACTTTGACTAGTCTCATGTTTCAGAGGTATTTCCACAGTGAACCCTTAGAGTCTGATTCTGACAGGTTACAGTTTCCTGATAACATCCTCCTGCATCCAAACTAGAAAACACACTATTCTGCCTACGTGCAGGACAATATACAAATATAAATATATTTGCTACATTTATAGCTAATTACATATATGTTTCTGACCATATATTAAATACACTGAGTTAAACATTACTCGATAATGGTTTTGATATATAGCTATTAGAGATTAAATTAGGTAATCATAATCTGATTTCATTCCATGCATAAAAAATATAATCTAGAAGAGATGCTTGTGATCTGTTGCTTTAGCATTTTATCGGACTCTCATTGAACATGCAAATTAATATTTGAATGTTTACTGCACAAATACGTAAGGACTCACTATAAACAACACACACACACACACACACACACACACACACATACACAGACACACACACACATACACATATATGGACACAAAGCAAATGCACAAGCTAAAAGATGAAAGCAGCTCTTACCATACATTGATGGAAACACTGAAAAATTCCCTACTCTTTGCATGGGGTGTATTTTCTCTCTGGTAGTCACATAACCAGAGACACACACACCAATATTCACACACACTCAATCTTTCTCACGCACTCACTCTCTCTCTCACACATACACACACACAATCTCCCTCTCTCTCTCTCTCTCTTTCTCACACACACATGCTTACTCAGAGCACATGTGACCAAGCTCCAATGACCTTGGATTTTCCGAGCAAGCAACACAGCTCCCTCTCCCTTTCAGTAGCAGCGATAGTTTAATAAACAGGTGCACACGTGCACAACAACATGCATGTATTCTAAAGACACCTCCTTCTACACTAGCAGTAATCACACAACCCCTGACTGTTCATGTGAAACAAAGAAAAGGGGGCGGGGGAAACGAGAATTAGGGACACTGTGATGCAGACAGTGGAGTAGCAGACGGAAGAAGATGATTTGTGCAGCTAAATGTCAATCAAATAGAAAACTCACTTCCATTAAACATTTATCTGTTCTAAATCTTTTTTTCAGTTACAAACCTTTTCATTTTCTTATTTTGCACTTTCTCATATGACAATTTATATAAACATTTAAATTGATCATTTATAATGATGTTTTTGTTTTGATATTTGTTATCTTCTTTAAATAAAAAATAACATTTGTTTTTGCACTTGCATTATTAAATAATTGGATTGAAATCAAACTGTACTCTAAATTCATTTCAGGTGCCTTTATGCTGAATTACTCAGAACTGCAACATAGAGGCTCATGCACAGGTCTGGACTGGGACAGTTCTTCAGGCCAGGAATCATGGCAGGAAGGGGGTGGGGTCTAAACCAGATCCAAACTTGTTTCATATACCTAACATATGCTTTTGAAACATCCATGAATGTACAACTGTGTCTCTGATGGAAAGCACATTTTTTTTCTCTTGCTAGTCACAAGTATTAAAACATACATTCTGAAGAGAGACAAATCATTAAACTGCTGGGAAAACTGGGCGGTTTGTGAGAGTATCTATGTCTTAATGACCTTCACAATGAAGCATCTGGTTGTGAACATTTAACTGCTAATTTATATCTAGTTAATGTAATGGTGCCATAGACTGCAACACAACCAAAGCAATCCTAAACTAACAAAATCGTTCTTACATGGCTCACTTGTCGATGCTTTGCTGAATAAATCAGTAATTTTTGAACACCATCCATGAAGCAGTACTTCAGAGACACTGTGTGTTCACAAATTGCGCTGTGCTGTATAGTTCTTGTAATATCATTGTAACGTCATCTTCCCTGACAGCTGGTCTGGGTGAAATGGCCAGGTATATAGAACCAGGGTTATAAACTCCAGACTGAAAATATCCAGACTGAGTTGTCCTTTTCGCTGGAGCAATGTGTTTCATAAATATTATGAACTTAAACTTGTATACAGTTTATACGAAAATAAGTATACTTAAGTGTGGCTTTATTTTTTATTTATTTATTTTTTCTTGTCGAATGTGTTAATGAGCCGCCTTGGTACGAGGCGTATTTGATCCTGTTACTATAGAAACACTTCAGCTTTCGGCTGTAGGGCTAAATTAGCATTTGCTTTTTTAGTTATTTAGCAGTTATTTTAATAGTCTTCTCCGATGAACAATATGTGAAATTTACAGTGTTTAAATAATTTAGCTATAGCCAAGCATGGCGATGGATGTGTTTAAGTAACTCTAAGAATTATAAATATGTTCGCTAGCTACCTTGCTAACTAACTGGCTAGCTAACCCGGCTTCGGAAGGCTGTGGTATTTGTATAGCTAACTGCCTCAAACATATGGGCAATGTTTATATAATTTTGTGAAATGGACGTTGTTGCTGACAGAATGTGTTAAAAGTGCCAGAGGGAGAATCGCTCTGACGGGAGAAAGAGGAATGCATTTCAGTACTTTGGCTAGCAGCTAGCTAGCATCGCTACTTATTTTTAGCTAGTAGGCTAGCAGCTAGATAGCACCGCTACTTATTTTTAGCTAGCAGGCTAGCAGCTACCTATATATATATATATATATATATATACACACAGCACATATAGACATAGCCACTGGATGTTAATAGCCAATAGCGACCGTGCTGGCTGCGTATTTGAAAGGTTACTGTTAATGTTTGTAAGGCTCTGATGGTATATATTGGACATGGATACGAATGTACAGAAAAGGAGGGAGAATAAAAAATCGTTGCGGGTTAAGGTTATCAGTCTTGGAAATGCAGAGGTTGGGAAGGTGGGTATGTACTGCCTTTAGCTTACCGAGCTATCGGTAGTCAGGTTCTTTGATATCTAGACGTTTTGTGTTTGTTTTGCTGCGACAGATTCAAAGTCGTACCATTAACCTGTTCTAAAAGCTAGCTAGATATTTTTAATTTCTTTCTTGGTAGTTAGATAGCTACCGATGTGTTTTCTTATTTTAGCTGGTCGTATTTGAGCTCTACATTCAGGACGTTATTTACTTCTGATATTTTATCAAAATACCAGTCCTCTGATATAACGTTTTTTTAAACTCTATACGTATTTTTGACGAAAAAAACAATATTCATATTTAATGCATTTTGGAGTTGGAAGGTGGCATTTATGTTTTTTTTCTTGCAGAGTTGCATCATTAAACGATACTGTGAGAAGAGATTTGTACCCAAATATCTCGCCACGATTGGAATAGATTATGGAGTGACCAAGTAAGTGATATGGTTTAGCTGAAGACACCGAATGAATAAACTTTACTACAATGACAGTGATTGTGGCTTGGCAAAGATTGGCAGTCAATCAAGTAACAAATTCAGCAAACGGTTATCTTTAACCAACAAGACATCCTAGTCACTGTACTTGAGTACAACAAGTAAACACCATAGTCCTAGTTCATTCATTCATACTGTCATGAATTTAGATCTAAAAACCTTTCTCTGTTCCTTTCCTATACAAGGGTTCAAGTGCGAGACAGGGAAATAAAAGTCAACATTTTTGACATGGCAGGACATCCTTTCTTTTATGAGGTATTGATGTACAACATTTTTCCACTGATTGGATAAACAGTCTAGTTTTCCATCATGATGATGTAATTAGAATATCCCAGCATAAATGTATAGCATTACTCTACTAAAAGGAATGCTTGTCGTTGTGGCACTGAAGGTGATCGTAGTGTGTCCAAATCTAGACTAAATGGTATACTGTGATTCTACAGGTGCGTAATGAGTTCTATAAGGACTCGCAGGGGGTGATCCTGGTCTATGATGTGGGACTGAGGGAAAGTTTTGACGCACTTGACAGTTGGCTCACGGAGATGAAGCAAGAGATGGGCTCTCAAGCCAATATGGAGAGCATAATTTTTGTTGTTTGTGCCAACAAGGTGAGCTTTACTTTTTTGTTAAAATTTCTAAGTTCATTAATTTTTACAGTTCACATTTTTAATGACAGTTATTTGAATATACAATAAATATTTCATACGAAGTTACATTGTGTATGAACTAAGCATCCACTCTGACTTTCCTTTATGTCTTCAAGAATGCTTTAGATTGATAGGAGTGCTGGCATTCTCTCTTGCAGGTTGATCTGACTAAAAGGCGTGTAGTGGATGAGAGTGAAGGCAGGTTGTGGGCAGAGAGCAGAGGTTTCCATTACTTTGAAACCTCTGCTCAGAGTGGTGAAGGCATCTGTGAAATGTTCCAGGTTTGTAGTCTGACATGCGTTCTCTTCTACCTGAACTTCTCGACCAAAACTACAGATACATTAAACCTCTTAAGAGTTACAACATTGACATTGGAAAGTATTTTTGATAGTAGAATGAATATGAGTAAAAACCATTTTATATGAGTAATAATATGTTGCTTTAATTTTCTGTCATGTAAGCATTTAATATTTGACTATAGGTGAAAATTTAGGTACTGATAATAGATACAAAACATTTGTTTTCTCATTCCAAAACACTGGTATTTTTTTGGTAGCTAGTTACAGTACTGTCTGTAATATTACACTATCTCTCAAAAGTGAGTACACCCCATTTTTGTTAATTTTATTATATCTTTTCATGGGACAACATTGAAGATATGACACTTTGATACAATGTAAAGTTGTCGGTGTACAGCTTGTATAACAGTGTGAATTTGCTGTGCCCTCATAATAACTCGACACACAGCCATTAATGTCTAAACTGCTGGCAATGAAACACTTTTGGCAGCATCTTCAGGCATTGCTCTTGAGAAACCTTTCTGTTAACAGTGAAGTAAAATATCTGGAATATTATATAGATATATTTGACAAGCACTATACAGCTCCATACAGAACTGGTCCACATTCATCCAGATTGCAACCAAAAAGTTGGGTATTGGTATCGGTAGGTTCTGTACTGGAAAATTGAAGATTATGAGGCTTCACTAAAAATCTTCTAAAATGGATCCAGCTCACTGGTCGTAAAACCACTTGAGTTATGAGGTGTTTTCTATACTTCAGGCCTTTTTCTCCTCCATAACCGACATGTGTGAGAATGGAGGGAAGAGGCCAAGCCCAGAGGTCAGCATAGGCTTTACCAAAGAGCAAGCGGACACCATCCGACGCATCCGTAACAGTAAAGACAGCTGGGACATGCTGGGGGTTAAGCCTGGGGCAACAAGGTAAGAATGATGCACTGAATGTCTTTAACACCATTTAGAAACGTCTTCTCTTTCTCAAGACATACCAGACGTGATCATTGTTACCAGAACCAGTTATTTTGCCGTTGTGTTTTCATTCATTAAAGGATTACCTCAGTAGCATGGAACCTTTATAGTGTCTTGTCTGAAAAGCCATACATCTCATCCACATGTGTTTTTGGGTGGTGAACCACTGTCAACATGTGAGTGAAGCCAGTGTAGCTGAGGCATAGCGATATATTTGGTGCTGGCGTGAGTATATCATACACAGTGTTGATGCTGTAGGCAACGTCACTAAAGCTCTTCTGGATGAATGGGCAATGGTCCCCACAGTCACACTCCAAATCTTGTAGAAAGTCTTAACCGGAAGAATGGAAGAGGTTACAGCTGCAAAGGAGAGACCATGTGGATTTAGAATGTAATGTCATAAACGCTCCTGTAGGTGTATCAATACTTTTGTTCATGTAGTGTATATTTTAGGGTTCTTCATGTCCATATTTTATATTTTTATATTATATATATTTTATATTTATAAAATATTCCATATTTTGCTCCAAGATCTTCAAGGCTCTTCACAGCAGATTTTAATTGATCATTATATTAGGTTAAAGGGTGATTGTCCTTTTGCAGGTGCCGCTCCAAGGCTGTGCCATGACATGTATGGAGATCAGAATGCAACTGTCTCCAATCATATTTTATGTACTAGCTTTTGGAGACTGTTGACAGTTTCTTTTTTCTTCAGTGTTTTATTTAATGGCGACACTTTAGTGATGTACAGCACGTTCAGTAGAAACATGATCTATAAATAAATGTAACTTACTCTGTACCATCATATTTTAATGTACTGATGGATTTTATTCATGTGATTTAACTGTACTTTCATCTTTGTTTAAAGAAACATGGGGTCTGATGATACATGCTGTAAATATGTTGTTTTGGTCATAGGGAGGAAGTCAACAAGGCATACAGGAAGCTGGCAGTGTTACTTCACCCAGACAAGTGTGTGGCACCAGGCAGTGAAGATGCCTTTAAAGCCGTGGTGAATGCTCGTACTTCACTGCTCAAGAACATCAAGTAGGGGTGTATATAAACAGTAGGAGTGTATACATACAGATGCAAACACTTGTGCAGAGACAAAGCTATCTTACTTTGGATTTCCCAGAAGAACATTTTCCTTGTGTGTAGGATTTACATGCTTATTAAATATACATGATCAAACCCTTCTTAAGGATGCGCATTTCTCAGTCGAGGTTTATTAATGTTTGGATTGAACTAAGTCATCATAACCTCAAATGTAGCCACCTTCTCATCCAAGAACAACATGTCCAAGAGCTGTGGTTTACATTTACCAGCTCTTTGTCTCATGGATGTGTTCCTGTTTTCTGTGAGTGAGTAAGCATCATATTTCTGCTATTACTTGGACAGTTACATCTTCATCCTTCAAGGCTACTAGGTGAGGATAACAGTTTAACCCACTGTGAACACACTTTTTCAGCAAACGTCTTTTTCCTGCATATATCCGTGACGAGGAACATATTGCATCCCTGATGATCATAAAGTAATCTGTGTATGGGTCATAAGTGTAAAGTTAGCTGAGGAATTGAGAAACAAGATAATGTAATATTGCACCTCTTTCCTTATCAGGGCTTAAACCAGATCCTTTCCACAGTGGCCACACTAGACCCAGCTTTCAGTATTACGGTGATAATACCTGATTGTCTTGATTACCGTAGTATCCTGACACACATGGACGACTGCTGAATCTTACTGTTTGGGGTCATTTACTCCTAGAATAGGAAATTCTCATAACTATACAGGAGAATTTAGTTGCCCTTTAACTAATTAAAATGAATTAAAATCCTATTTAATTATGCTAACAGACTTAAAGCCCCATGAGCCCCATGTTTCACATTATATGAAAACACCTGAATCAGCTTTACTGTCACAGCAGTGCATGCTATTTATCAACTGCTTAACTATAGGAGTTTAATTCTAGAGCAGACAGCCTTGTTTCAACTGCTGATCATATATGGTTTGATTTGCACATAAATAGTGAAAGTCCTCTTGTGGTCTTTTGTTATCCTCATAGCACAAACTCGCATCTTAAAAATCGTGCCAAAAGTAATTCTTTATTATTTAAGAATGAAACGACCAGCTTCTGAAATGTTACAAAACACTGTGTTTTGTGTAAATAGTAAAAAGATATTTATCGCAGTGCCGGTTTTTGGTTGGATACAATAATATATAGAATTCATTCGTGTGCCAAAGTAATCAGGAATTGTCATATGATTTGATATGATGTATTTTATTATCGTGATATGGGTTTCGTCCGTATCTAGCAGTCCTAAGACAAACATGATAAAGCTACAATCAGTTTAAATGATTCAGTCTAATCAATTAATTTTCAGCTTTCTTTACCTGGTCGACTCTGTTATTTGCTATAATTAGACTATGTTTTTAGAGATATGTTCAAATGTGCTGGCTATAGCATTAAACATGAAAGTCAGAAAAAAGTATGTTGATATGCCATTACTGGTTGTTCTAAAAAGTTTAATATGCAAATTTACACATAGGTTGTAACGCAAGTGTGTATTATATCTTGCATGAAACTTCAGAACTTGTATTTTTATATGCATTGAGACGTTAGCTATATACGTTAGATATAATCCTTCACCCTGAGTGTTAATGTGCAATTTAACTATAATTAATATTTTTACAGTGTGTGTTCATGTGTATGTACCTTTTTATTTTCTAAAATATACATTTTCATAAACACAGTTGAGCTATTTGTGGGAATTGTATGTTGCCATGTTGTTTTTAATATTTTCTGGTTCCTGTTTACGATATTTAGCATTTTCCCCCTCAGTGTTTTTGGTGGCTACAAATGTTGTTAGTTAATGACTAACATGACAGAGTTGAACTGAACTCAGTTTAACTTGTATAGTCTTTTATTCCATTCCTGTTTAACCTGACGGCTGCATAGTAAGAAGCACGAGGAGACAATATGAGGGGACAGCATGCGTAAATGTCCTACAGAACTAGACAGTGTTCTTGTGTCACTACTCTGTCAGAGGATGTTTGCAAGTCGCTTTTTTGTTGGGATTTTGTACTGTAATAAAATAAACAATGATAAAGCCATTGGATGTTTCTTTGTTATTTCAAAATACTGAAACGCATCCCAAGTCATCTTTTCAGCAATCCACCAAAAGAAATTTGCTGAAAGCTTCTGAATTCAGATTTGTGACCATGTCTGTTTGGATTGATCAAATAAGAGAAATGAAAACATCAGGTTTCCTCTAAAGTAGAAGCAAAGATTATATCTTTTCATGTTTTATTATACCCGTTTACAAGGTACAGTTCAATGAAAATACTAGACAGATGGCTCAGTTACTTTCTGACCTGGATAACAGTATTGGTAAACGACCAGAGCAGCCAGGAGCGCTTTATCCAGCTTACACCCTATATTCCCTGGATTAGCCGTCCAGCCTTGTGACTGTCTGTAGTCAGAGGTTAACCGTATTTCCCTGCTCCTGCATGTATCCACCTGGATCCAACAACGGAAGAAAACCATGTAAGCCCTTTGCTTAACAAATGCTTAATTATTACCAGCAATATTTCAATTTTTATCTTGAACATAGATAATCCATTATAGTTGTACATAGTGTGTTCACATACAGGTAACTGTACTCCATGTATTTCTCACATAACAGCAATCCTCTTCTCTTAATATACCCTTTTACCCTTTTCTTTTTAAAAAGGTAAGGTTAGGTTAGGTTTATGAGATGAGTATGTACTAACCTGTAAATATCTTCCAAAGGGTGAGGATGTCTTGGCTTTCCAGCATATATGGTCAGGGCTGACTGCATTATCTCAGGACACCAGTGATGGTTACCAGCCCGTCCCACAGGAGATATGCAGTCCATTGACGTTATGGTTGGCCTACAGGGTTAGAAGTGATCTGAGATGATGTCGTTTTTTCAGCTAGAATCATCCCTGTGGTGATGTTTTGGAGGTGCACAGAGGATGCAACGGAAGGTTGTTGACGGAAGGGATTGCTGGACTTCCTGACATGGATAAGAAGGACTGACACCTAACCCTAACCCTACCTTTACTGTAGCTGTTTCAAAGGCAAGTAAACTTGTACTTTCAGTTCTCAGCTATAT
>JAOXYF010000011.1:17085349-17104124 GCA_028565775.1 Sternarchorhynchus goeldii
AGAGAGAGAGAGAGAGAGAGAGAGAGAGAGAGAGAAGGACAGTATATTCTTATTATGTTATTAATTATTATAACTATAATTATTATAATTATATAATATTATATAAATATATATTATTATAATTATATATTATTAATTATTAATCTAAGGACTATTTATTATTCTGCATGTTTCAGTGGTTTAAATAAATAAAGGCTCACCATGCTGCTTTATGAGTGTTTTATTAGGGAAGGGGGAGGAGGGCAGTTGAGTTGAGATTTCATGGTGTTCTGTGCATTATGAAAAGTTGAGTGTTTTGCAGTGGGCCTGTCACAGCACTGCTGTTCCTAAGGAGACTTGCAAGCCACCTACCTGCACAACCAATCACCTGCCTCCCAGCCTTAAACAATAGCCAGTGATGTGGCAGAATGCTGTAACCCACATTAATGGCCAGCGAGAGAAATATCAAGATGTTCGAATTGCTTCAATGCACCGAATTGTCATTACCGATGCCTACATTGATGACATCAATTGGCAGATTCGCAGCAAAGTCTTGCGGGGCAGTGTCGGGCTGCATAAACGGCGTTCCTCTGCAGCCCACATCCACCCTCTTCACGAATCAACTGCCGCACAGGAATCCACCGACTCCGTCAGTGATGCTGACTTCTTCCTCAGCTGGGGAACCACTTTGCTAGGGGTGTTCCTTCCAACTCTCCAGCATGTATTTAAACCCCCTGACTTGGAGCGCATGTACCAGCAGCACTCCGCGGCTCAGCGCCGCACCTCCCTGGTTGTCACCATCATCGCCGATATACTCACCAATCTCCACATCCTCTTCATTTACCTGGCCGTGGCTCCGGACATGGTGGACTTGCAGCGAGGATGGCCGGCCGGGCTTTTCATGGTGATTGAAACAGTTCTGTGTATCCTGGTTCTCACCTGCAAGGACACCATGTCACCACAGTACCTCCAGTATGCAGGCTTGGCCAGCTGGTTGTCCCAGACAGTGCAGAGCCTGGGTGGGTGGATGTATGGGCTGGAGACGGACCGGTCCTGGTATGTGCTCTTCACACTGTTTGCCACGTATGTGCTGTTACCTCTGCCCCTGCTCTGGTCCATCTGCTTTGGCTTCCTCACTACAGCCCTGCATCTGCTGGTCGAGGTGCTCATGTTCTCCAGCGACTCGGCCGTGGTCAGACAGGTAGTGACGTGCTCTTTCTCTTTTTGTCACCAGAGAGATTTAAGTGGTTCCAGGAATCCCCATCCAGTGTGATTTTTAGAAGCTTTTTTGTAGGTTAGTAAATCAGTAGCAAACCTCAGGTCCAGTACATACCGATAATCAGATGCATAAAACACTGGGCTTAAATGTGCTCCTTCCTTATGCTTTAATCCTCATACCTTTTAAATCAGTATCTAAGAGGCTGACATACCAAATAAATTACTAAAGAGTTTAAAATAGTTATACTTGTTTAAGTAATGATATAAAATGAAAATGTGACCTGAAAATATGTGATAATTCACACCTGTGAAGTTCATTCTGGTTTCTTATTAAGCTTGTAAAACCAGTTCAAATTGGAGAGAACACACTGCCTTTTTATATGTAAATTATAGTTAGTGTAAAGCTTGTTCACTCATGTTCTAGGATCATTTGTAATTTCTTAGTCAGTCACATCTCTGCTTTTGTTCACTCGTTTTATGAATCATTTGCACACAAAACACTAAGCAGTTTTCTTAAGAACAAATTTAATAAGACATTCACGTTTATTTTGTAAACAGGCCCCTGGTTTTTATAGCATGTGGTACCATCATGTAATCATAATGGAATATCCTACGTGCTAAGCAAAAGTAATGGGACAAGGCAAATCTTTTTGTGGAGTCAAACTTGTATGTGGAATATTCTAGGCAGTGTGGATAACCTTATTCAGGGGTGTGAAAAGTTGAACTAAAAGGTGTGTCTGTGTATCAGTATTTGCTATATGTGGTACCGTATGCATTTCAGGAATGTTGGTGAAGCCAGAGGCTAGGAATAGCAGTGGAGTAAACTAGCTACTCCTCTCATATACATGTCAATTCTGGGAATTAAAATAAAAGAGATATAACCTCTGATCTCTGTCTGTGCTTATACGTTTTTCTTCAAGACTCTTGTGATTTTGTTTCAGTTGCTGGTGAAAGGTCTGTTGTGTTTGGGGATGAACACCGGAGGGCTGTTCATCCACTATCTCTCGGACCGTGCTCAGAGACAAGCCTTTCTTGAAACTCGCCGTTATATAGAGGGGAGGGTCAGACTTGAGCAAGAGAATCAGAGACAGGTCAGACTTGGAAGAAAGTTTGAAATGTGTGTGAAATTTTTAATTATTTAAAAATACGTTGTGGTTTTTAGTTCCACTGCAAATTATTTTATTTAGCTTTCATTTTATAATTGCTGCCTGTTAAACTTCAAGTGTTCCTTGTTACTCTCTCATTGTCCTATCCCCACTCTCATTCTCCACCATCTGTCAGACTTCTTGAAGTATTATAATTCTGGCCATTTTGCATATCCTAGACAATTAAAATATTTGGACAGCACTTGTACACTTTCCCAAATTTAATGAATATTAGGAATGTTAAATATATTTCTTTTTTTAAGATTTGTTTGTTAATGCAGTCACAAGTATATGAACACTGGAACCTGCCCATTTCTTTAAGTCTCGCAGCATATTGCAAATGAATGTAAAATATGCTGTGATTCTGAGCTATTAGACTGGATTTTAGCTTCATTTTAGCTTCATTTTCTGGCAGGAGCGCTTAGTGATGTCCATTCTCCCTCGTTTTATCGCCTTGGAGATGATGGCCGACATGAGTGTCATAGAGGACGATTTATTGCCTCAGCAGTTCCACAAAACCTACATCCATCAATACCAAGATGTCAGGTGGACACCTCACAGCTGCCCTGCTTTATTACCTACCCAGTTCACCGGGGTTATGAAGATGCAAGAGTGACACAAAATTTGGTTTTTGCTCTTCTCTCAGTATTTTATTTGCTGATATAAAAGGCTTCACCACTCTTTCCATGATCATGTGTGCTCAGGAGCTCGTACGTATGCTGAACGAGCTGTTTGGTCGATTCGACCGCCTTGCAGAGGTAAGGAAGCACAGCTAAAACATAATATCAGGGTGGTCCATATCAAAAATCCTAAATATGTAGTATGATTGGAATAATATAGCCAGATTAAGCAATTGTATTTAAATTATTTAATTTAATTTAGTTAAAATACTTTATTTTCCATGAGGATCTTAATTTGTTATTAGTATGTTATTATTATATAAATTATGTAAATATGTAAAGTATGTTATTATTAACATATTATATAAATAATTATGTAAATTTGTAAAGTAAGCATATGTCACTATTTTATATAACTTGTTTGATGGGTTTTTTTTCTAAAAAGCATTCAGTATATTTTATAACATACACCCATGAAGTGCCTACTGTCTATATCTCAGGAACACCACTGCATGAGAATAAAGATTTTGGGGGACTGTTATTACTGTGTTTGTGGGATACCAGAGCCCCAGAGCGATCATGCTCGCTGTTGTGTGGACATGGGTCTTGCCATGATCAGTACTTTACGGTATGTATGTCTGAGTATATGTTTCCAAGTATGTGTATCTGTGTATGCAAGTGGGGTGTGCTATTACACCACAGTAGGCTAAAGTGGCAGATGCAACAACACTAAAACTCTATGATGTCCTCTGTACTCTCTTCTGTTTCAGATATATTCGTAAGAAGCTGAAGCAAAATGTGGACATGCGCATTGGGGTCCACTCTGGCTCAGTGTTCTGTGGGGTGTTAGGTCTTCAGAAGTGGCAGTTTGATGTGTGGTCCTTGGATGTGGACATAGCTAACATGCTGGAGGCTGGAGGAATCCCAGGGTGAGTAGACAGTTATTTGAACAAGGCCTTCATGAGGTGAAGCAGATGTGTTAGAGAACAGTAAAGACTTAAGATCCTTTCTAAGATATTTTTCAAAGTAAACCTGGTCAAAATCTCAAACTTGGATAAACTTAAACCAGGCGAATTCAGATCTCCCAAGCCACCTTGGACTGCCTGGGGGGCAGGTATGAGACGGAGGAAGGCCATGGCCATGAACGTAATGATTTCTTGCGCAAGCACAAGATTGAAACATTCCTGATCCGCCACATCCCGCGGGAAGACTTGGAGACTCCTGAAGTCCAGAGGCCCAGCCAAGAGGAGACATCATGGAGTGCTGAGCTGCCATTTCACAACCTGATTGGCATGAACGATGTACGTTTGCTCTCCCCATGCTGCTAGAGAAACATACATCTCAAAATGTTTCTCTCTCCTTATATCAGATGATATTTGCTTTTGTTCAGGGTCGGGATTTTGGCAAGAATTCTTTTATGACAATGACCCATCTTCTTTCCTCCTAGTCTTGGAAGGCCACAGCACTTGGCTTTAAGATACCTGACTCAAATAATTATTAAGATTGAACAGATATTGTAAGTGATACATTAGACTTTTATTGTGTCAAATAAAGTAAGTGATATGTTGAACGTTTATCATCAAGTCTATCAGATAATTATTGCAGTTTATACACAGGACGAGATGTACCCCTCCCCCCTTCAAGCAAAACATTCTGAACCTATCCCAAACCATAGAGGCACTCCTTAGCTCCACAGAGCCATACTGACCAAAGGCTTTATCCACTCCATCCGCAAATGGATCTGTTTACTTTCAGAGTATAACATTATGTCTGGCCTCAGTATTGTAACCACAATACAAAGAAGGATTTGCAGTTTTTTTACCTATGTCTGCTAACAACTTCCAGTCTTACTCGATTTACTGGTATTTATAGCCAGTGCTTTCACTTCAGCACATCACCCCTCTCAAACCCAGCCACCTTATTACTAATATCAGCTGTCAACATATTCTAATTGCTAACTTCCAATTGCACATGTTAATGGCCTAAACACTTGGTTGTGTCTCCAAGTATATGGATCCTGTGATACACTAATCTTCAGCAAGCCAGTCTGCACGCATAACTTACATCTAGCGTCTTCATCTACCCAGCATTCAAGGTTTTGCAGCGTAGGAAGAACATCATAAGTTGCCCCAAGCAAAAACTTGATGTGACTTGCATCCATCATCCACAGCTCCTGCCAGGTGACCTTCCTCTTTTCAATGATTTCTCAGCAAAGGCACTGGCCTTGGCCTCCCTTGCGATGCTACTATAGCGTACCTTGCTTCTTTTTCCTGTTCACAAATAATGCCAGTCACCATTCAGCTTCTCTCTGATGACATAGCCTTATTAAACGCTTTACAGGAGACTGATCCAAAACCAGCTTTACTGTTTTTTGTTGTACCATTCCCTTAGCTCTAATGATTATTTAGCTGCTTGTAGCACTTCTCAAGGTTTCCGTTCCCTTCCTGCTTTTATTACAGGTACCACCTTTCTTACTATCGCATCCTTTTAATCTAGCAAAGTCATCTCATGACCGTAGCACACTTTAAATTTTTCAACTAAACTTGTCAACGGTAACTCCAGTATCCTTCTGCAATAAAGCGTTACATTACTCAAACATCACGGCATCCCTGACCATTTCCCTGACCGCATATACCAATAGAAACCATCTAATACAAGGCAGCAGTAGATCAAACTGAAGACACCACAGTTTTAATTTACCTGCTAACCATGATTTTTCAATCCTATCAATAGCTTTCAACAGTTTTAGCTTTAACCCTCTCACCTGCTCTTTATCATTTAATGCTGCATTATACCATCTGCCTAAACTCTTAACTGTTTTTTCCCAGAATCAATGTAATCATTTCCCCTTCCATTAAAAAACTTTAATGCACAAGCTTTCCTTTAATAATTTATACACTTCTGGATTTACTTGGTTTAACCTTCATCCTTGCCCACCTAAAATTCTCTTTCATCTTCTCTAACAATCTCTGTGTGCACCAGTTGTTGTCAATGTTGGCATGTCATTCATGTTGGCTCAAATTGGAGGCAGCCGGGGACTGTCCACCAGTTTTTCTCCTTCTACCATCCACTTTTATCACTCACTTCAAGGCCCTAATGACTATCTCCATTGTGAACCCTAGTGGTGAGATGATGGTGCCACCAGCCAAAATTTCCCATCTCCAGTTTCTGCCTGGACGTAACCAAACACCCCCCCCCCCAAACAGATCTGAATTTCTTTTAGCTGAGCTTTCACACCAATCTAGTAATTGTAAAAACTCAAATTACTACCGCAAGAGATTGTGTGGCACTGGTCCATATGCATGGGCTAAGACTAAGAAAACTGCATGTAGGTCAATACACCCTTTCTTTGCTGCCTGAATTTGATGCCAGATCACACTGCTCCACACAGACAGCAAGAGCAGAGATCCATGCCTTTTAGACTGATGTGTCCACAAATTTGTTCTCCTTCAAACATGCTGACAGCCTCAGCATTAAAAAACATAAAACTAGAGAATGAAAGAAAACTACACTAAAGCTAGACAGGTAGGTGAGTTACAACCAAGAAATACAAACAAAGCAGGAAGAACACACTAACACAGCATCTAGGAACAGAATAAAAAACATACACAAAAACTACAGATATAAACAAGAATCAATGGTAACAAATCTCAGAAACAAAGGCATACAGGGAACTCAGGAAATGAGGAGCTAAACAGCGAACACAGAGAGTCCTAAGAGAGACTAGGAGCTAAACAGAACACAGAGAATCCTAAGAGAGACTAGAAACTAAACAGAGAACACAGAGAATCCTAAGAAAGAGTAGGAGAGAACCTGAAATGAAACTCAATAGCAGAGAGAACCACCGAACCACTGTGGTGTGTAACCTGCTGCTGGACTTCAGCTGACTGATTTAAACAACTCCTTCCCCTGCTACCCTAGATGCCTCTATGTTAAGTTCCTTACTTATTGTCAAGATAAAGTAAGTGATATTTAGGACTTCTATTATGAAGTCTTTCAAATACTTTAAGCAGTATATTTCATCAAGTTCATCAGATAATGTACGCTCACCGGCCACTTTATTAGGTACACCTGTCCAACTGCTCATTAACGCAAATGTCGAATCAGCCAATCACATGGCCGCAACTCAATGCATTTTGGCATGTAGACATGGCCAAGACGATCTGCTGCAGTTCAAACCAAGCATCAGAATGGGGAAGAAAGATGATTTAAGTGACTTTGAACATGGCATGGTTGTTGGTGCCAGATGGGCTGGTCTGAGTATTTCGGAAACTGCTGATCTACCGGGATTTTCATGCACAACCATCTCTAGGGTTTACAGAGAATGGTCCGAAAAAGAGAAAATATCCAGTGAGTGGCAGTTCTGTGGGTGCAAATGCCTTGTTGATGCCAGAGGTCAGAGGAGAATGGACAGACTGGTTCGAGCTGATAGAACGGCAACAGTAACTGAAATAACCAATCGTTACAACCGAGGCATGCAGAAGAGCACCTTGTTGAATCCATGCCATGAAGGATTAAGGCAGTTCTGAAGGCAAAAGGGGGTCCAACCTGGTACTAGCAAGGTGTACCTAATAAAGTGGCCGGTGAGTGTAAGTGACATGCTTGACTTTTATTATGAAGTCTGTCAAATAAAGTAAGTGATTTGTTTTGGCCTTTTATTGTGAATGATGTGGCCCTCCGAGACTTGAAGCAAAGAATTCTATTTAAAGATTTGAAGACACTTATATTACTTTATTCTAATGCTTCTGAACCACTGAGCATGTCAGTTGTTTATTTAAGCTGTTAATGTTATGCAGGTAAAATATTAAAACGTTACGCTGTTAAAATGCTCATATGCTATGCTTCAGATCTTGGCCACCTTCACCAATGACCCCTTGGTACTGCTCAGGGCCTCAGAGACCATTAAGAGGATCAATGAAGCCATCGAGGTGCGCTGCAGTGAACGTATGCAGAAGGAGCATATCATGCCCGTCACTTTGGTCTTCAAGGACACACACATGGAGGAAAAGGTGTAGTCCAATCAGCCATGCCAGCCACATCCTCAGGATTTTTTTTTTTGTATGTGTGTGTACAATTTTCTTCAACTCTAGTCCTGCGGCTCCACTGCCCTGCACAGTCTAACACACTTGATCCAGCTTGTGAAGAGCTGAGTTAATAAACACCTGATGGTCTGGACTGGACATGCTAGAACAGGATTAACTGGCCAAGTACATTCTGCCCAGGACTGGAGCTGAAAACGTTCATTTTATTTTTACCTTAACACTGACAACATTGCATTTAGGTTCAAATATTCAAATGTCCTTATAGGCTCAGATACCCATAAGCCATATTAGCTAATAGTAGACATTGTAAATAGAAAATTATAATATTATGAAAATAAACCTAAGAAGGTTTAAGTTTTAAACCTTGATGACATTAAAGTGTATTTGAGGAGTATTTGTTGTCTTTCAGTTTTCTCAAATGAGAGATGAGATGTTCAAGTCCAACATGGTCTGCTCCTTCCTCCTGCTTCTCCTCAACATGGCTGTCCAGTGTTTCATTCCTGCCTCAGAGTGAGCAGACTCTTGGTTTTCTTCCTCTAGTCCTACATTCATCCTCCACAGACAGTTAAAGACCTGCGAATGATATTTAAGTTAATTGTGCATCATTTCTCAATGATACTTTCTTTTGAGATACAACTGGTACAGCACAACAATCAATAACAAATAACAAACATGGATAATAAATAGGAACTCAGATATGAATATAACCAAGAAATTAATTTATTTATAAAGAATACAGAGCTGTGGTATTTCTATTTGGGTGGGGGGTGGGTGAACATTTTACACAGACGTGTTATAACATTGGGCATCATTTTCTAAACAAGATGAAGTCAGGACGGTCACCCTAGCAGAGTATGTGATATGAAGAAATTTCAGAGAACAGATTTTGTGGAGAGTTACGGCATATGAAATAAATCTAGCAGAAATCACATTTCCGTACACTAATAATTTCTTTTATTTCTTTTACTCAGGATGGGCCTTGTGTTGGGCCTGTTTGTAGTATTCCTTGTGGTCTACTCACTGCTGTTGGTGGTCACTCTGGCTGAGGAGGTCAGATGTTCCCCAGTGTATCTCCAGCATCTGTGCTGCTGGGTTCACGAGACCAAGAGCATCCGCAGCCTGCTTACACTCACTGCCATTACCATCAACTTTGGGCTGGTGTCCTCAGACATCGTGAGTGCATTACGCCTGGAGTCAAGTTGGTACAGAGTTTTTTTTTTCTTTGCATTCAGAGAGCACTAAAAAGTCAAAGAAAGAGCAAACATTGTATGAGAGAAAGGTTAATTGTTCTGTGTGTAGTGATATCTACCAGTATATGACATATCAACAATCAATAGGATATCAGCTTTTGTCTAGAAGTGGTTCCCTGTATGCAGAGATCTGAGCTAGGGTTAGGGTTAGGTAGTGTTAGGGTTAGCCAATATGCTATCCACATGACAACCGCGATGAGGAATAAGAGAAGGGTTTATTGATTAAACAACAAGACTAAATGATCACATGACCAGATGCAGTATGTGAATCACAATAGCAGCAATAACAAAGAAATCAATAGAGCAGGAGCTGAATGACCTGAGCAGCTTAAACCAAGCATAAACAAAAGAGAGAGGGAAAAACACAGAACAAAAAGAAAAACAGTTAAACCCAAATAACAGAACTGGGGAAAATGCTGGGAAAAGACTCTAACCTGCCTAAACTATAGAATTGGAGATTTACTATCTTTGAATCAACTCAGAAGTCACGATGATGAGTGAAAATAAACACTTTAGACAGACTAACCTATTAGACAAAGAAATAAAACACAGTACTAAATACTTAGTTTCTTGTTTGCTCAAGAGGGGATCAAGTTTGACTTTCGAAATTCTTCTTGAAGTGTTCAGTATCTACTAAATTGTGTTAAGGTGCTCTCTGGCCTGTTTATAGCCATGTTGGGATAGTTTATGACTACTTGTTGACATTTATTAATATTTGTGTCTCCTGGACAGTTATGGTGTGGTATGGTGAGAACAGAGTCTGAAGACAGCAATAAGAGTTCAGAACAGGAGGGAGTTCCAATCAACGTGTGCATTCATCCAGAGGTCCACTTTAATACCATCGTTACACTCAATACACATTACAATAGGTTGCTAATATATACAGTATCCCTGCCTCATACTTCTGGTGTGGCCATATTTTCCTTATTTTTCCTCATTTGAGTCTTTGCATGTTAAAATATTATTACACACACATACACTGTACTATACGTAGGCTAAAATGTACATATGTACAATCCACAAAAGTTCTACAATTATAAGCTGTTATTCCTAGGATCTGTTGGAGCCTGTCCCCATCTTAGGCGTCACAGCCCGAAGTACCCATATCACCACTGGGACAATTTTAATGTTAGCTTTCTACATTCTCTCTATTTCCTCTTTCAGTCCGTTGTATTTCTCTAATTTTTTATATTCCTTCCTTTGAATATTTCTGACACTTGACATTGCCACATCCATTACCACTGCTGTTTTCTGCATCTAATCCACTCTATCTGTATATCTGATGGGTTTTGTCATTACTTGCTTGGATCAGGAATCCTGAGGTCCCTCAGGATCATTGTTTCCCAACACTTTTACTCTATAATGAAGAAGTGAAAACATATTTTTAGAGAGTTAAAATATATCACACCCAGCTCTCCCATGAACACCCCCAGCCCACCAACTAATGGGTTCTAGTCCTTCTATCATAGTCCTATCATCAAATCTCTCAGGAGTCATACCCAAGCTAGCCCAGTATGTCCTACCATCCCTACAATGAGGTCTTCTGAGTTTTACTGGCTTGTTAGGCTGGTTACCGGAGTGACGGGAGTGTGGTCATGGCTCAGTAGAGGGTCGTACTCCATCAAAAGGTGGCGTATATAAGGAGAGTCGAATATGGAATCATTGGAATGGCAGCCCAAGTCATCCACTGTGGCCTCACCTATGGTCAAAGCAAAGAAACATAGAACTACAGAGACCGAACCCTAACCCTAACCCAAGCTAATAGGGAAAGCAACAGAGCTTGAGGTCAAATCAGAATAAATACTGTTTGCGTTTTCAGAGTTGGTGACCTGAAGGAAGTGGTGCTGTCAGGAATTCTCATGAAAGAATATCACATTGTACCTCAGCACTTTATAATCTACTAGGTTATTAGGGCCCCTGTGAGTTATCAAATAGTATCTTCTTGTATCTAGTAAAACTGCTCAGAGTACTGATTATATTATCATAGATAAATAAATATGCTATGAGATTCACCAGCCACTCAAGTTGTGGTTTAAGTTTATCATAGTACTCAATGAATATGACCGTTTTCCATCATTATACTGATAAGGGTATAATTCACAGAGGGCATATCCATCAGCTGAGTTCTGTTCGAGTTCTCTCTGAATACTCCCTCAGTGTGAACAGACTCGCAATCATACGATAAACCAGCAAAACAGAACACAGTACAACCCATGTTACAAAACAGAACACTACACAACCCATGTTACAAAACAGAACATAGCCCAACCCACGTTACAAAACAGAACACAGTACAACCCATGTTACAAAATGTTCTGCACATTTTGTGTAGTTATATAATTCACCCATAGTGCAGCTTTAGGTTGAAATGTACTATTTTTTTAATCACTTTTAATCACTAGTAATCACTTTTTAATTTTTTAAAAATGTACCAGTAATGTACCTTTGTTTCTGTAACTGTAATACAATTACTGCAGTTACTGTTTTACATGTTTGTTTGTTATTATTATCGTCATGACTACATAATGCATTAACCTGTATTTCATTACTATTGAACCCTATATACTGTGATATTCCATTAACGGTTACTTAATTGACATTTAACTATAGGTTTTATAATCTACCAAGTCTGGTCAACATGTGAAAACTACTCAAGATGTACATTACAAACATGAATATTATCCAAAAGTATGCGTAAATGTACAAACTCATATTTTCCTACCATGTAACATTTTTGCAGCTCTTTATCCTGAGGGGGGTGGTTGCTATGGTGACTTGTGCTGTGTTTCTGAGGCTCAGTTTCCTACTGAAGCTTGCTGTGCTGATGTTGGTCAGTGCTGTTTACACATGCATCATCGAAGTGGCCTTCCAAGTGCTCATCATCGAGGAATACCAGAACAGCCTGAATCAGAGGTACGTAACCCCCACCCCATACTTAAACAGATGAATGTGATCATTTCAGATCTGTTATTTGTAAAATCATCATCATGTTCTTAAACAGATGAATATTACTATGGGATTCCAGACATTATTAGAGATATAGATCAACATCAATAATACTTTTAGAATAATTTATCAAATAACACAATACATATGCTGATTGTTATTTAGCATTTATTTTTTTCCTATTTTTTGTTGTTTATGAAGAAAAGGCATCTCTGTGTTGGTAATGGCCACGTTCGTTGTCCTTGTACTCTACAACAGCAGACAGGTAAAGTCTCTATTTCGTTTCACTTCTCATCTTGATGGATATTTACTTTTCTTTTGATATGAATCGATTGTTTACCATTAAATTGTCTTGTACAAATATTTAATAACACATCTTAAGAACCCTTACATCCACACTGTGTGTGTGTGTATGTGAGCCTGCGTGTGTGTATATATGGTTTACAAAGATTCAAAACCAGGTTACTGAGCAGCATTAAAAGGATATCCTGTGTGTGTATGCTTGAATGTGTGTATATGAGCCTGCATGTTTCTGTGCGTGCTTGCGTGTGTGTGTATGTGAGCCTGCATGTGTGTGTATGTATACACACACACAAATGCCTTAAATGTGTGCTTGTGTGTGTGTGAGCCTGTGTGTGTGTCTGTGAGTGTGTATGTATGCATGTGTATGTTCCACTTGTCTCATTAACATTATGTATTGTGCCTGTGTCTAGTTAATGTGTTTGTATTTAAGCGTGTGTATGTTCCACATCCTTTGTTGGTGTTTGAATCGTTGACATCCAAACAACGGTGTATACATTACATCAGGTAATGTGCTTCATGTTTCTTGATTATGTTTTAAATAAACCCATTTAAAATATGCGACATATCCTGCTTCCCTCACCAGCATAACAATCACAGCTAATTTGTAATAAAACATTACAAAATAAAAGCTTTAAAAAAGGTCTTCAGAAAAAAAAAATACAAACCATGATATAAAGAATGTGCTATAATCCAGGCACTGCTGCATCAATCGTTTACCTTTGAAATAAAATAAAAAAATGTTGTGTGAAATATACTGTTGGGTAAAGTATACTTTCTAATATGTTCAATTTTATTTCTTCTTTATATTGTACTATAACCTATATCCCAAAGCTGCATGTGATAATTAGAGTTGTTTATTCCATGCATTATACATGTCACTCAAATTCTAACATTGGAAAAATGTTTGAATATGTACACCTGTTTCAATGGTTCCGCTCAGTTGGAAACAACAGCACGCCTGGACTTCCTGTGGCGCCTGCAGGCAAGACAGGAAGTGGAGGACATGAAAGAACTGAGAGAGCATAACGAGTGTCTTCTTTACAACATCCTCCCTGCTCACGTGGCCAGGCACTACCTTGAGAGACCCAGAAATGATGAGGTACCTGCCCAGTCCTGGGCTGAACTGCAAACAACACTTGACATATAACATTACCTTGTGACTAAGGTCTGCCTTTGTATTCACATACTGATAGATAATCTCAACACCTGCTGTTTTAGTATTCACATATTCACATATTCACTTGGCCTGGAATTAGAGCTACAACTATAACTATTGAACTACATTTGGACTATGAATACGGACTTCTGCTAGCGGGCCGCCCAATGGAGGATGGGTTCCCTTTTGAGTCTCGGTCCTCCCGAGGTTTCTTCCTAATCCCCACCATCATAGGGAGTTTTTCCTTGCCACTGTCACCTCTGGCTTGCTCATTAGGGATCTGGACCCATACAATTGTAAAGCTGCTTTGTGACAACATGTTGTAAAAAGTGCTATATAAATAAAATTTGACGTTACTTGACTTGACATAGCGGTAGATAATCTCAACACCTGCTGTCTTTGTATTCACATAGCAGTAGATAATCCCAACACCTGCTGCCTTTGTATTCATATAGCGATAGATAATCTCAACACCTGCTGTCTTTGTATTCACATAGCAATAGATAATCCCGACACCTGCTGTCTTTGTATTCATATAGAGATAGATAATCTCAACACCAGATGTTTTTGACCTGCCACTGTCTGTTTCCCTCTGACTGTAAGGGCTTGTACTCTCAGTCCTATGAGACGGTAGGGGTGATGTTTGCCTCCATCCCAGGATTTACCGACTACTATAATCAAAAAGACACAGTTCATCAAGATGTGGCATGTCTGCGTTTGCTGAATGAGATCATTGCAGATTTTGACATGGTTAGTAGTTTGTCCAAAATAATTGGCTTCAGTGTCAATTTTTACATTTGTTTGCATTTCAAGTTTCAATTTTCAAAGTTTTATTTGTCACATACATAGTCGTACACGGTACAACCTGCAGTGAAATGCATTTGTTGTTGGTTTTCTCTGGTTGCTAAAAATATTTTCCATTTTATGCCCTAACACTAGTATGTTTTAGGTTACTTTTAAAAACTAAATGGACGTTCTCATAATGAAAAACTGATATTAATCTTCATTTTCCTTCATAGCTGTTGGATGATCCTTTCTTCTATGAGATTGAGAAAATCAAAACCACTGGCAGCTGTTACATGGCTGCATCAGGCCTTTCTCCTGATAAACATGTAAGCAGCTCATGTCCAGAGAAAATGCAGAGTCTCCGTTTTCTAATAATAGGAATATAATTATTAACTATGTTGGGTTTTTGTATTTTAGAATGTGTTACTGTGCACATAGACTATACTGTATATAGGACATCCACATTATGTTTTAGAAGTTCTTTGATTATATTTCAGATGCATTTGTTCAAGATGTTGCATGTGTTTTAGAAGCAAGAGGACAAATGGGCTCATCTCCGCAAGTTGATTCTTTTTGCTTTGGCTATGCAAGAAACTCTAAAAGAAATAAACAAAAACACCTACAACTTCCAGCTAAGAGTTGGTAAGACCGCTGACAACTGATTTCAATGCAGTAACTATATATGTTGTTCGAATAATTTCACAGCAGATTGGTGGTTAAGCCAATGGGGAGCACCAGCAAATTTTCCCAAGTTCACAATAATAGACTACTGTGGGAATTCAGATAAATTGAATTGTTCAAGCAGTATATTACACTAATGTACAGTGAAGTTGTGATCTGTTAGAGGTCATTATAGCTACAGTAAACCCTGGGGTAAGTCTTTGCTAGTCAGATTTTGGGTTAAAATCTGATCCAGACTTTGGGTTAAAATGTTTTGAATGGACTTGTTTGCCAATGATATTTGTCGTAATAACAACGATGATATCTCTTACGTGGCCTGAATCTGAATATCTTAATGCAGGCATTGCCCATGGATCAGTAGTAGCAGGAGTCATTGGTGCCACCAAGCCTCAGTATGACATCTGGGGCACAACTGTCAACCTGGCCAGTCGCATGGACAGTACTGGGGTGAGTGGACACATCCAGGTTCCTGAGAGCACCAGCCACCTCCTTGCTGGCCATGGCTTCATTCTGGAGCTCCGTGGCAACATCTACGTCAAAGGAGTGAGCGAGCAGCAAGGAGGCATTCGCACATATTTTGTGAATAGCAGGGGGCAGAGGTCTGGACATGCTGAGAAGAACCCTCCCAAGGGGCCCTCTCTAGGGAGGAACAATTTGGCAGCAGTGGTCTTCTCCCTGGTTCAGAACCGCAAGAGGGAGAAGTTGTGTGAGGCTATAATGGAGGGCGCTATCTGATGGAAGCGATATGAAAACAAATGGAACATTTCATCACTGGTTGGTTCACCAGGAAAAAAACCCAAAGCAAGGCACTATTGCTACTAAGCATCATCACCTATAAAGATTTTAAATATGGTCTGTAAATTTCACAGGTTTCCTCAACTGTAATTACTAACCTCCAGTCTCATTTTTCCTAATTAATGTAGTTTTGAGTTTTAAAGGCAGAAGAATGCTTTCATTAAAATAAATATTGTTTAGATTTTCAAGGTATCGTTCAGATTTTCACACCTCTAGCTGAATTTTTTTAAAAATGATAATAATTTTTTTTTTTTTAAGTTTATACTTTTCAAGAATTTATACAAATTTATACCAAATAAGTTAAATGAAGGACAAGAAATGATTTGTCTCCTGATAACCAGCATTTGACCAGCATTACTACATTCCTGTCAGGAAAACTCGTAATAATTTATACTTGTTGTGCAGCTGATAAAGCATGCAGTCAGTTTCATATTAATCTTTGTATTTTCCATACTATCTTTGTCCTGTCAAGCTCCTGTGGTTTTGTCTCTTTTCCAGTCATAGTTTCAGGAATGGTGATCAGCATCTACGCTGATGAGAAACATTTTCGGGGAGCAAGCTGATTGAGACCACCTATGATGACCTGTACACCATTTATTTTTTTGCTCTTGGCCCTGAAAGTGCTTGCTTCATCTCTCTTTGAAACATTGGCTAGTTCTTTGGTGTAAGAGGTTGTCACATCATTTATTTTAGCTATTTAATGTGTCAAGCAGGTTAGATCATGTCCTCTTTGTGAGTCCCTTGTGAATGTCTTGGGGTTCAGATGGAGTTGGTATAACACTAATAATTTCTACCAAAGGTGATTTGATATAGTTATGACATTTAGGGTATAAAGTGTGTCTGATGTACACAGTTTGAATGCTTCAGGATTATAGATTATAGACGCAATATCAGCATTTAGAAAAACTGACCAGTTGTTTATTGGTTATGGTGATAAAACCAAGGGAACAGGAACCTCACTGGTGGAAGCCACCTAAAAGTGCAAGATGTTTCCTACCATGAAATGTCATATGCTATTGTACTAGATGTGTTACAACATCCTGGGTTAACCTCATGAGGCCGCCACTGTGCTACATCTGTGAAGCAACAGTATGGTCTTCTACTTGCATTTTTGCACTTTGTAAACATAATAGCTCAGCTGATGGTAATAGCTGGATTTAAATAATAGACTGTAATTAAATACATCTCAGTCTGCAGTTTAACAGTAGAAGAATGGTGTTGTCTGGTCACAAGTCAAGGTATAGTTGTAAAGATGACTTCCAGACAGTAGAAAGAGCACAATTCTGATCTAAAATCTAAATAAATGTTACTTAACATTCAGAATAACTGGGTGATATTGTTTCTATACCAACTCCTCTGTGACTTTTTTTGTTGACCATGATCAGACATTCATGATAAAATGTTAAAATAAAATAATTTAAAAAAGAAATATTATTGGCTTTAAAAAACTCATGTATTTTTATTTGCATGGTTTTGTCTTAAAGGGCCATTCCAGGCTAAATGTAACTTAATCTCTGTCTGCCACATCTGAAGTAAAGTGATTGTTACCACAATCAAAAGACAACAATTTTAATAAAACAACTAAGAGATACTACAGCATCACACACACACACACAACAAGGTCTGCAAGGTCTGCGTCAGATGCTGAGGGACCTGGGCGATCTGATGAGATGTGGGCTACTGGAACAAATACTAGATACTCATGGACAAGAGTGGAGAACATGGACAAGACTGTTGGAATGCTACTACTCAAACAAGCCCAGTGTGAGAGAGTGTATGCAGAGGATGTGTGGACTATGGCTGCTTCGATCATTGCTTAATAATCATGTCAATTTGCTGCCAGATGTTTTGGACACCCGGGTGAAGTGAGGAATGGAGCTGTTAACTGATCACCACCTGCTTCGACCACACCTGCTCATCCAACAGCTATGAAGGGAGACTGGAGACTTTGGGTCCGAGTGGGGTTTGTTCAATACTTCCAATGTTGACATGGCCGATCGGCGCTGTGATCACAAGGTTGTCTGTGCCTGTCACAGTGGCAGTTCCCGAACCCGATGGTGTACACTTTGGGTAAAGGAATCCATCAACCTGGCTGAAGAAAAAGACCTATGAAGCCTGGCTGGCTTGTGAAACAAAAGAAACCAAAAGCGACTTTAATAACTGACAAGTGTTGACAACACAAAGGTGGTTTTAATTAAAAAGAAAAAAAACCCACAAAACTCCCAGGTGAAACGTGCAACACCTGTCTGGTGTGTGGCACAGAAACAAAGCATAAACATGGGAATGAAAATTCAAAACAAGGGTCACATGGTTACCACAACTGCCACACGGAGGCAATATTCGGAAGTTTTATGAAGTTTTATGTGTGTTAAGTTCTTTATAATATGTTTGAACATAATAAATATCATAAAAATGTAATTGTTCGTTTCCTCTTTGATACTGAGATAACCCAGAAGCTTTGTTTAGTTAAGTGTAGGCAAAGCTAACATGCTTGTCTGACCAAATTGTTACGTAATGCCAGTACACACTGTGTGAAAAGGTGTTGTGTGGCTGTCAACTCTAACTGAAATCAAGTAAAATGGGTGTGTCAAAGCCACAACAGATCCAAAAGGTGGAAAACTTACAGCAGAGGTAGTCGCTCAGGATCATGAAATGGCGTAATGACAGACAGCCAAAGCACATTGTGAACAATTGAGTGAAGACTAAAAAATACAGAAGATAAATATGGTGTAAGCAGCGGCTAAAGTTAGTGTAGTTATGACTGTGCAACAGTGCATAAAGCAAGGTCCATGAAGACATGGATGGCAGAGTCTGGTGTGGATGAACTTGACTGGCCTGCACAGAGTCCTGACCT
>JAOXYF010000011.1:17108499-17129703 GCA_028565775.1 Sternarchorhynchus goeldii
TACTGCTGCTACTGTAAAAAATGCAATTTCCCTCTGGGATCAATAAAGTATTTCTGAATCTGAATCTGAATCTGAATTTTGGAAGTTTCTGGGGATTCAGCTTTTTACTAACTTTAAACACTCCTCAATCTTAGGTTTGTGTACACCTCCGTTCTTCAGTGCTGTGTGACTGTATATTTTATCATTTTATTTTATAGAAAGGGTGTAATTACAGGCTGGATAGTTTGATGATTACAGGCTGGGTAGTTTGATGTATTCCAGTTTAACATGTAGAAAATAATATTAGCAAGTCTGGTTTCCAAAGAACTTTTGATATATGAGTTTTGTATATGTAAATTATAAGTATGAAAATTGATTGTTTTTCAACAGTTGTTTTCGTCTCTCTCTCTCTCTCTCTCTCTCTCTCTCTCTCTCTCTCTTTCAAACACACACACACACACACACACACTCATGTACTTGGAAAGTGTGCCATATCTGATAGTGGTCGGTCACGTGATGTACAATGTTCCGCCTACACAGATGTATATTCTAAAGCATTCGGATCATTTCTACTGTTTCCATTACTGCCGCGGGATAGTGAACGCTCATAATATCATAAGATTTTCATTATGGAAGAAATAAGCAAAAAACGTCAAGATGATTTAGTTTTCTTCGTAAATGGCAAAAAGGTAATTTTCTACAGTAAAATTTTTAGTAACCTTTTTTAAATAACCGAAAGTTGAGAACTATTAGAATAATATAGGCGATCACATTATCGCCTGTAGATAATAAAAAAAGATGGGAAAACCGACGAGTACATCATCTAGTTAATTTTTTTGTCTCCTTGTGTAGATCGTAGAGAAAAACGCAGAGCCAGAGATGACGCTTCTGACCTACCTCAGGAGAAAGTGTATCCCCCTCCACCATCGCGCATTTATGGGTTTAAACTTTGTTACGCTTTTCTGTTACAACGAACTGCGTATTTGGTCGTACGCTTTTTGGAAAAAAAAAACATGCCATATGCGTGTGCACTGCCAAGGAACTTGCAACAAAGCAGCTGCGAAATCCTTGCGAGTTTGTCTGTCTGTCTATCTATTTTTTTATGTTTCAGCTACTATAAATGTATTGCAACTAATCATGTACAAAATGTAAATTTAACTTACCTGGGTTTCAAACTGCCATCAAATGAGTGTGCAATGAAGAATAATAATTGCTAAATTCATTGTTTGATGTGCAGAGACAATGGTGAATCACTAAAATTACTTTTAATCTTGGTTTGGGCTTAATCTGCCTACCTGAGTATTGCATGTAAAAGAACTCGTAACCTACCTGAATATTACACTGTATCAACAGCAAGCTTTGTATTGATAAAATATGTAAATAAATATTCTTTAGCTTTGACCTTGGATCATTACATTACCTTTACCTGTTCTCTTACATGTGTTCTGAGCTTTGGTCACATGATCATTTCTCAATCTATTGTTCTGTTCTCTACAGTTGTCCTTAACATGGTGTCAGTGTGCTTGACAGGAACTAAACTGGGATGTGCCGAAGGCGGGTGCGGAGCCTGTACCGTGATGGTGTCCAGGTTCCGTTCAGACCGGAATGCTGTTGTGTATGTGCACTATGCCACAATTCAGCACAGCCTGGCTGAGCAGGGCTCCAGGTTTATGGGTTCTGGACTATGGACTACAGATTACAGATTACTAGACCTAACCCATTTTTTAATGTCACTGGGTTCACAGAGGTTCACAAAACTTTATTTTATCTTTATTTGTATGAATAGATTAGTAGAATTGGTTAGTCAGACACCTGTACAGTAAGAAGTGTTACTGGAATGTACCCTAAACAGACCAGCTACCCATGGCCAGTTTATCTTGTCATCAACTGTGATGTCATTCTCACTGTGATGTCCTTGTTGGCCCTGCCTCAGTCACCAGGCTGTTAACGCATGCCTGGCCCCCGTATGTTCCCTGCACCACTGTTCGATCACAACAGTGGAGGGCATTGGCAGTGTTACCAGCAAAGTCCATCCTGTCCAGGTACTTCCACTGTGCTGGTCTGCATCTTCACTCTGTGTACACACCATATCAATCTTACTGCTTGTTTTGAATCCCACTGTACTGTACTCTACTGTGCAGGAGCGCATCGCTAAGGCACATGGATCACAGTGCGGTTTCTGTACTCCAGGAATCGTCATGTCCATGTATGCCCTTCTGAGGAACAAACAGCAGCCTACGAGGCGGGATGTTGAGGAGGCCTTCCAGGGTATGATGATACCCAACATGTACGAAATGACTGAGCTTTCATTAATGTGGCCCATTGGATATCACTGGCCTGAATGCAGTAATGAATTCTTGGTTGTGGCCATTCAGGCAATCTGTGTCGGTGCACAGGATATAGACCTATACTGGAGGGCTACAACACCTTCATAAAGGTAACAGAACCCACAGGATATAGACCTATACTAGATGGTTACAACACCTTCACAAGGATAACAGAACCCACAGGATATAGACCTATACTGGAGGGTTACAACACCTTCACAAAGGTAACAGAACCCACATGATATAGACCTATACTGGAGGGTTACAACACCTTCACAAAGGTAATAGAACCCACACAATATATACCTATACTAGAGGGGTACAATACATTCACAAAGTTAATAGAACCCCTGGGGTACAAGGGTATGAATGAATGTACCCACTGCTAAGTGCTAAGTGTCACATTTAACTAATAACCATTTTATTAATGACCATTTCTACATTCTGTTTATTTTTTGAGGTCACAGCCAAAATCACATTCGAATACAATTTTATATCTTGTTTTTTAATTTTAAGCATTATATTTATAAAATATTTTTATTTTGCATTTTTTAAAGTAATATTTACACCTATTCAATTAATTCATTGAAAACTGCTACTTAACAAAGATTCCTGAGCACATGACAAAAGTAGTATATGCTGCAAACTATGGACATCTTTTAAGATGAGAATTTGACTTGCTGCCGGTCTCCCCCTTCATATCAATAGAAGGAGGGGTGCTGTGGAGGCCGAGGACAAGCTGATGCCTGCTGCTTGATCACTGGACAGAATGAGGAGAAATGCCCTGTGAGCAGAACCTGTGTGAAGCACTGACCACCACTTTAACACTTTAGTTCTCTGCCTGTAATGTTTTCTGTTTCACTACATGAAACGTCACTGAAGGCACCCTAATATTACAGCCTTGGTTACTGTGTTGTGGATCACAGTACACAGACCTTATCTGTCTTATCTTGGATCTAATCTGTGGAACAGATTTTTTGCTTGAATTGCCCCCTGCTCTCTGCTTTGAATGAAGTTCTTCCTATGTTTCTGATTTCTAGACTGATTCTACTATTTCAGTTCAACAAATGTTTGACCCATCAGAATTTATGCCACTGGATCCAACGCAAGAGATTATTTTCCCCCCTGAACTGATGGTACGTTCTCAAGTGAACTCTGATCAGTTTAGTTCTGCAGACAAAATGTATGAGGGTAATCAGTGTATTTACAGTACTATATACTATAGTTATCTTAAAATCAGCCTCAAATCAACTCAGCAAGTTTTTAAAAGTGCATGTAAAGAGTTTTAAAAGTATATTTAATAAATTATCTTTATTTTTAGACTTTGCTATAAAAAGCTGGGGTAACAATTTCTTGTTAATGCATTTGTTTACTACTTGTCGACATAATAGTCAGCTGTACTTCAACTGTGATGTCATTCTGCAGAGGCTAAGTAAACGGCCGCTGAGGGAGTTGAGGTTCTGTGGAGAGAGAGTGCTGTGGATCCAGCCCAGCTCTCTAACAGAACTCCTGCAGCTAAAGGCAGAGTATCCAGCAGCCAAGCTGGTGGTTGGGAACACTGAAGTTGGTAAGGATCTCAGCAGAAAGGGTTGTGTCCCAAAATTGTACCAAGAATTGTGGACAGCTATGGCATATACATGAAGGAATAGGAACAGATTTCAGCATATGTTATTCCACACATCAAGCACCAGGCAGTGGAGTTGATGGACAGAAATGTGATAATTTTTTTGGTTGTTGGTTGTGATTTTTCCTCTAAGGTATAGAGATGAAATTTAAACATCTGTTTTACCCTGTGATCCTGGCACCAATGTACATTGAGGAACTCAACAGTATCCAGTACACAGAACATGGTAATTACATTTTTGGGTTCCACTGCATTTATGAAGTAATTGCACCCTTTTAGCCTCACTTGGTATAGACACATTGATATAGACACTTGGTATAGACATGTTGATATTGACACATTGATATACACACATAGGTATAGACACTTGGGTATGGCAAACCCATGGGACAAATGAGATATTTCCTGCATTAACAGAATGCAACATTCTTGTTTTGTAGACTTTTTTAATGCATATTCCAGTAACACTCTACAATAGACAGTAAAGTGCTATACCGTAGAATGACAAGTGGAACAGGCATCTACCGTATAGTGAGTGTCCAAGCATGTGGATCAACTGTAGGGATTGTCTTTGGAGCGGCCGTCACACTGACTATACTGGGGGATGTGCTGCGTGGGGAACTGGACAAGCTGTCCAGCTATAAGGCCGAAGTCTTCCAAGCCATTCTCCAGCAGCTACACTGGTTTGCAGGGCAACAGATCCGGAATGTGGCAGTACGTCACCCTGTTTGTTATCGTTTAATGTTTATGTTTGATTAGCAGTAAATTCGGTGTGCCACCAGGAAGCAGTACATAAATTCAATTTCTAGCATACCTTACCTTTCACTTTTCAAAAAACGGCACACAAAAATTAAGTCAATTTACAGTAATTAGGCATTTTAGATATAAGTGTATTCAAGTTCACCAATATGTCTGTTATGTGTGTACATGTGTGTTGGTTTGTGGTGTATTTGTGTGTACGTGTGTGTTGGTTTGTGGTGTGTTCGTGTGTGTACATGTGTGTGTTGGTATGGTGTGTTTGTGTGTACATGTGTGTGTTGGTTTCTGGTGTGTTTGTGTGTGTACATGTGAGTGTTGGTGTGTGGTGTGTTTGTGTGTACATGCGTTTGTTGGTTTGTGGTGTGTTTGTGTGTGTACATGTGTATGTGTGTTGGTTTGTGGTGTGTTTGTGTGTACATGTGTGTGTTGGTTTGTGGTGTGTTTGTGTGTGTACATGTGTGTGTGTGTGTTGGTTTGTGGTGTGTTTGTGTGTACATGTGTTTGTTGGTTTGTGGTCTGTTTGTGTGTGTACATGTGTGTGTGTGTTGGTTTGTGGTGTGTTTGTGTGTACATGTGTGTGTTGGTGTGTGGTGTGTTTGTGTGTGTTGGTTTGTGGTGTGTTTGTGTGTACATGTGTGTGTTGGTTTGTGGTGTGTTTGTGTGTCTTGGTTTGTGGGCCATCAGGCTGTCGGTGGCAATATTATGACAGCAAGTCCTATCTCTGATCTTAACCCTGTGTTCATGGCGGCAGGCTGTAAGCTAACACTGATGTCCAAAGGTAAAATAAATATACATATTTTTCCCCAAATCTAGGGTCAAAGGTTGTTTGTATTTCTACATGTTTTGATAAGGCCTTATTAAATGTGTTCAGAAGAAAGAGACTGAAAGAGAAGTAGAAAATTAAATATTTTACATTCAATGATTAACATACAGTGTAAAAAACAGTGTTTACTAGTCAGGAAAAATAATTATTAGACCTTTGATGTGATTCATTATGTTTGGACAGATTGCTTGTCTTGTTCTTATTGTGTGTTTGTGTCCTTTATTCAACAATGAATGTAGGATTAATAATGCTAAAGGAAAGATGTGAGGTGATATCAAGTTGGAAATTACCATAGTGATATAACACTACAGTGTAACTACAATGCAACAAAAAAAACTGTAGCTCATATTGTTTTTATTTATACTTGCATTTTACAGCTGATATAAAGTACAATACAAACATAAAGCTCATACTATGTTGTGTGTGATAAACTATAAACTATAGCTTCTTATATTTGAAGAGGGGAAACGTGTCGTTCAGATGGATGACAAGTTCTTCATAGGCTACAGGAAAACTGCTTTGAAACCCGAAGAGATTCTGCTCTCCATCGAGATCCCATACACGAGAAAGGTGGATTTTAACACAACCTATTGTGGTTAGCTCAGTGAAAAGTATGTGATCAGATCAAAAAGTTCTTAAAAACAGTTCCCATGTTGTCACCTGCAGTCAAACTTTGAACTAAATAAACACACACAGGCCTTGTTATGTAATCACATCAATCTCCACTGCACTGTGTTTTCCAGGGACAGTATTTTGCAGCCTTTAAGCAGTCACCTCGCAAAGAAGATGACATTGCCACTGTCACCTGTGGGATGAACGTCATCTTCTGTGAAGGTTCCAACACCGTGCAGCACATCCAGGTCAGCTATGGAGGAATGGCTCCCACAACTGTTCTCGCCACAGCTACATGCAGACGACTTATTGGACGGTAATTCAAATCCTGCAGGTTTTGTATATTCCACATAGAATTTAGCACTGAGAGCTAGCAACTTTGTCCTATATAATTCAGTACACCAAACAAAGGAATACTTATGTGGGTTGTAAAAACAGGAGGGAGGCAAGCAGGTGCTAAGTTTAATTCCTGTATAATCAATATCTGTATAATCAATATCTAAAGGATACTGGAGAATAGAAAGAAAGGGGCTACATGTACACAGAACTGGGGGACTCTCTAGAAGAGACCCCCAAGACATTGCATACGCATAAAAGGCACCCCTCTGATCGGTCTTCACATATACATATCAAGATGTTCTTCTTATCAGACATTGCATATATGTATATAGGCGTTTCTCTGATCAGACATTGCACATGCGTATAAAGGCATTCCTCTGATCAAATGATATATATATGTATATTTATATATATGTGTGTGTGTGTGTGTGTGTGTGTGTGTGTGTGTGTGTGTGTGTGTATGTATACGTGTGTGTGGCTAAGTATACATATGTATGAACACACCGCACCAATCAAACATCACACATATGTAAGCATTCCTCTGATCAGACATCACATGTACGTATGAAGGTGCTGCTCTGATCGGTTTTGCTTGACTCGGTTGCAGGCAGTGGAATGAGAAGCTGCTGGAAGATGCCTGCTCCTTCTTAGCTGAGGAGATGACACTGTCTCCATCTGCCCCAGGTGGCATGGTGCCATACAGACGCACACTCACCATCAGTCTGTTCTTCAAATTCTACCTCACTGTCCAGCACAAACTGGCTCAGGAGGTCAGGCCATGAAAACATTAACCAACAACACAAAAGAAATAATCTTATGTTTGCTTCAATCTGAAAATCTAAAGGCAATATCCTAAATTACTGTATATGAAGCAAACAAGAATGCAATTGTCCTGTCCACTTCCTGGATACAAAAAAATTAGTAACATTTGATTCTGGCATCTGAAGGGGACGCATCACACCAACGCATCATGACCGTTTTAAATGTGTATGGCTCAAATATAAAACAGTACATGAAGCTCTGTATACAGCTAATTCATCAGTGTCTCTACAGCATCTTTCTACTGAGGATATCAGACCTGATTATGCCACGGCTATAGAGTTTTTTCATCTGGACTCACCGACCAGTGTTCAGCTTTTCCAGGTATACAGGCTTAAGAGTGCGTCTTGTACAACAGCATGTTGCACCTTAATTACGCAGTCATGGGGATTTGTATATCCCTGATCATTAAAGCATGTGTCTATTTAGGCAGTCCCTTCTGGTCAGAACATGGATAACATGATTGGCCGCCCCATCATGCATCTGTCTGCAATGAAGCAGGCCACCGGAGAGGCAGTCTACTGTGACGACATCCCTTGCTATAAGAATGAGCTCTCTTTGGCTTTGGTTACCAGCACTAAACCTCACGCTTATATTAAGTGAGCAGCAACTATCCAAGCTACAGAGTGCTGTTTATCTACATGCTATACTTTTGGATGTAGGGTTCAGCTGTGTCCAGGCACAGTGTGTCTAATGTAAAAAAAGTGTGGCAAAATGTAACAAACTTTTTTGTCTCTTTGCAAAAGGACCATTGCACATTGCATCTGGAGTAGGACCACACAGGTTATGAAGACTCTTTCCTCTACTTTGGCATTCTTCATACATGTATGTGACATCTTTTGGCAGATCTATAGATACTACGGCTGCCATGGCAATTCCGGGAGTGGTTACATTCATCTCTGCCAAGGACGTTCCTGGGAGCAACAGGACAGGGCCTGTAGTATATGACGAGACTGTCTTTGCTGATGATAAGGTTACCAGTATAATGTATCAGGCTTCTAACTATACCATTGTAATGTATCAGGCTTTCTAACAGTATCATCATGATGTATCAGGCTTTCTAACATTATCATCATGATGTATCAGGCTTTCTAACATTACCATCATAATGTATCAGGCTTTCTAACATTATCATCGTAATGTATCAAACGTTCTAATGGTACCATCATAATATATGAAACTTTCTAACAAAACCATCATAATGTATGTCACGGATGATGAAGGTGCAGACAAAGAAAAAGTGAATCTCCAAGCAGGTCTCCAACTGAAGAGTTTAAAAATGAAACTGAACTGAAAACAAATTATAACAGAAGTCTAGTGACTTAAAAGACCAACAAGGTCTGAACAAACTGGCCATTTAAATAAGGATAAACATAAATACATAATAGTCCTCAGATGATGAGCTAATTAGTAGATAAGGCCCACCAGCTCAGGAAAGCATGAAAACAATAACATAACCGTCCATGCGCTTTGCTGCTGCCACTACTAGAGAACACCAATAGGGGGATCAGCAATGTGACAGTATCAGGATTCTAACAACACCATCATAATGTTTCAGGCTTTCTTCTGATATCATCATAATGTATCAGGCTTTTTAACAATACCACCATAATGTATCAGGGTTTCTAGCGTTCCTAATCAGTGATGGAATGTGGAATAATAGCATTAATCTAGCTTTACATGTCTAAATAAAGTTTGCATATTAACTGAGTGTTATAACCAAAAGGAACAATAGGATACCTGATACCTAAAAGAGGTTATCCTTAAGCCATGTGTCTATAGTCTTGTAAAAAAAAACATGTGCATCTCACTTGACTTGGATTTTGTAGTCTTTCTATTACTCTGTCCACTGTCAGTGATTCAGATACATCCAAGAATCATGCAATATCGTTAGAATTATTATGACATCATTGATTCCTTATCATTACCAGACCTTAAACGAAGTGCTAAGGATTAGTTTTAAAGTTCTAAAGTACATGGTACATATCCTCAGATGCATCACTTGTGGATGGAGATTTGATGTAATGTCTTACTCATGGCATCTGTTGCATGCGTTTTCAAAGAACAGAGACTCTCCACATATTCTCCAATCACAACACACAGTGTCGTCATGGTGATGTTTCCCCTCTCTCCCAGGTCACGTGTGTGGGTCACATTGTGGGAGCCATTGTTGCAGACACACCAGCTCATGCGCAGAGGGCAGCCACCACTGTGAGGATCACTTATGAGGAGCTGCAGCCTGTGATTGTCACCATTCAGGTGTGGAAATTTGGAGCTAGTTTACATTTACATGCCCCTCCCCCTCCCAGTTGCTGTCTTTATGATGGGGTGGCCGTAAGTTTATATAAAACACCTCATTTATACGTAATAAATAAATGTAGCCCTTTAGTTTATGTTGTAAGCAACTCATACTTGATTTTATTAAATGGCCTTTTACAGAGAGTAAACCCTTACGTACATATATGCATACACATATTCATGCATGTTTCTCATACCAAATGAAGACAAGCTCCAGCTAGTCTTCCAACTACAAGTTAGGTCCTAACCTTTCATTGGCTCAAATATGCTAGACTGGCAGCAGCTACAGCAGTTAATGCAATATCTGATGCTGTGCCCATTCTTTTGACCAAGATAAAGTGACGTTAATGCATCTCCTCCATTTATTTATTTATTTATTTATTGGCTATCTCAGGTTCTTCAACATGTGTTTTTCCTCTTTTTTCTGAGACAGTCTTCCCTCTTGTTTGTCTTAAGACAGTTAGATAGATATTTTATTGATCCCAAAGGGAAATTAAAGCGTTCCAGCAGCAGTTCCACACTGCACATTAAGTGCTTTCTGGGGTAAGACACCCCAGGCCCTTTTCTGTTTGTCTTCCCGCCATCTCCAATCAACGCTCCCCAGTAGCCTAGTGGTTTGCCTCCCAGGCCTGGTGGACTGAGTGGGTTTCTCCTTTAGTTCAGATCCTTTGTCTCCAGTTGACATGAGTGGGGGCTGGTCCATCAGGTCTGGGTGAGCCACCTGCTTCCCTCACATCTCCAGAAAGTACTATCGTTTCTCCAGTTCCCTAGTAGCACATTGGGTTTAACCTTGCTTTCCTTTTGAATGTATACCTGGTTTAAGTTCCTGTTCAGTAGTTTTTTCCCCTTTTCTTTTGATCCCCTTCCTTGTTCCACCTCATAAGCATTTGGGTCCTACTAGGAGGGACATTCTAACCCTAGTTTGTAATCCCTGATTGTCTCTGCGGCCTGGCCATCCCCTTACAAAGTATTCTGCTTTTCCTTCTTCACTATTTTCTACATAAATATTTATTCTGAAAGGGTCAAGCAAGAATATTTTAAAATATTAGATCATGGTGCATGGTGAATATGGAGGTCTTTGGGCAGCTCAACCTTTGCACAGCTTTTCATAATCTAGAATTCTAACTCCAATATACATAAAGGATTTATACATAAATCTAGAAAATTAACTCACATATACATAAAGGTGTCACATATAAGCCCCGGAGGGCTGCAAAAAACCAGCAGGACTCACGAGGCGAAATATGTGGAAACCGTTTTATATTTGGTTTCGTTGTAGTAGACGAATAAACAGGAACAACGACACTAACATCGACGACTTCAAAAACCCACACCACACTGTGCAACAGACACGCTAATAAATGCTCACCCTGACGAGACACAGGTGCAACGTATCACAAACACAACACACTCATTCACATGCCACGCCCACTCTCGAACACACACACACACACACACACACACATTCATAAAACACGATGATGGAACACACCTCCACACAGACACACCCACACAGACACGAGACGGGGGAGGCGGCCAGGGCGGCCACCATGACAAAAGTATTTTTACTTGAGTAATTCACCAAGAATAATTCTTTTTTTGTTCCTGTACAGGACTCTGGTTCAACCCAGTGAGTGGTCTGCAGTTGTTCCTGTACTACATGCTTGGGTCTCTTTTTGCCTTTCTTTCTGCTTATTTATTTGTTTGTTTATTTACAGGATGCCATTGCCAATGAGTCATTCTACCAGCCTACCAGAACAATAGAGAGGGGAGATCTCACTCAAGGGTTTCAGGAGTCTGATCACATTCTGCAAGGTATAAACCTCCCTGATAATATAAAGTGAGACCAGTAGCATAGTAATACTAATTGTATTGTTTGACTGCTTGTGTCTGCATTTCCTGTGCAAAACATGCGAGTTGACTAAAGGTCATATTGACAGGTAAATCCATTTAACCTCCACAGTCCTGGTTTAAAGGTCATATTGGCAGGTAAACCCATTTAACCTCCACAGTCCTGGTTTACAGCACTGTGCTTGAGTAAGCTTGAAACCTTACTCATTTGAAGTGTTTAACTGAATTTGTTTCTTCCTCTGTTTTGGTACCCAGGTGAGATACACATAGGCGGCCAGGAACATTTTTACCTGGAGACCAACTGCGCACTGGCAGTCCCTCGTGGAGAAGATGGAGAGATGGAGCTGTTTGTATCCACCCAGTCAGCTGCCAAAACTCAAGTAGGATCAACACTGTGAACAGTGAAGGAAACTGTTCTAAACTGGATGTTCTAATGTAGATTATTTAACGTACATTATTTAAAGGTCCTTAACTGAGGGATTTATGAAACATTCATATCAAATGCATTGTTCTGCTACAAATCCAGAATTAAATATATAAATACACCACTATTTGCATTGAGAAAACTCTCAGTGACTAATCTATATAAACTATATACTAATGTGGTACTTAAAGATGAGGTTCAATAATTATGATAAATATAAGTAGTTGTAGATAGTGGTACCATGCCTGTAGTTATAGTTAGTGGTACCATGCCTGTAGTTGTAGGTAGATGTAGCTCGCTATACCATGCCAGTAGTTGTAGTTAGCTATACCAGACCTCTAGTTGTAGTTAGCTGTACCATGCCTATAGTTGTAGTTAGCTGTACCATGCCTATAGTTGTAGTTAGTGTTGCCATCCCTGTAGTTGTAGTTAGCAATACCATGCCTGTAGTTGTAGTTAGCTGTAACATGCCTGTAGTTGTAGTTAGTGGTACCATTCCTGTAGTTATACTATGCCTGGTTCCATGCTGTTTGGTTTCAGGCTCTAGTGGCAAAAGCACTGAGGGTCCCAGCCAGTCACATCGTGTGTCGGGTGAAGCGAATGGGAGGAGGTTTCGGCGGGAAGGAGAGCCGGAGCACCATTCTCTCCACAGCTGTGGCTGTTGCAGCTCATAAGTGAGAACATTGGTGTTTGATAAAATGGATTTTCTTAATATCCCCTTTTAGGGCCTGCCCTAAACTATGTATGATTAGTTACGATTAATTGTCCTTGCCAATATCACTTTCATCTTGCTTATTAGAGGTCTTCATCTGGACATTTGTGCTACTCCATTAAGACTACGGCTGTAGTTTAAAAAAAATCTAATTGAAGTGGATTAAATTGACCAACATGCTGGACCTAAAAGCACTTCAATGGGCAGTTACTTTTTTATGTAGAGTTAAGAGACCAGTGCGCTGCATGCTAGACCGGGATGAGGACATGCTGGTGTCAGGTGGCCGTCACCCGTTCTTTGGACGTTACAAGGTGAGCAGCTCAGCAAGCGACCAAAACCGTGTGCTTTGTGCGCTGAACATCTTGCTATGGCCATCTGATGGAGAGCATGGCAGAGTGATCTTATCTCCTTCACATAATGATCATCACACTTCTATGTGTTTTTTAACTGACTGGTGTGAAAAGTACATGTCAGTATATTTTCTGTAACGTTCCATCTCTGGTAGTAAGGCAAGGATCCATTACGCAGTGGAAAGATGGAGTTTAATATATGGTGGTTATACATGTACAGAGAATTAGGGAGAGATGAGGAACAGCTGACGATTCAGTACTCTGGAGAGTGAGACCTCCGTTGGCGAGAAGAGGGATTAAAGGGAGATCTGACATTTTCCCATGTAATGATTTGTCTAGGTTGGATTTAAGAAAAATGGAAAGGTGATGGCTCTTGATGTGACCTATTACAGCAACGCAGGAAACTCAATGGACCTATCCCTTTCAGTCAGTAACATTTTAAGAGTCTGGTCATTATGGCATTTCATGGACTTCAGATGACATTACATGCCCCAAACCTAACAAGCCATTTTCCATTAGATTATGGAGCGGGCACTATTTCACATGGACAACTGCTATAACATCCCTCATATTCATGGGACTGGCTACATATGTAGGACCAATCTGCCATCCAACACTGCATTCAGGGGCTTCGGCGGGCCACAAGGCATGATGGTAGCGGAGAGCTGGATAAGTGACGTGGCGCTGTCCTGTGGTCTCCCTGCTGAACAGGTTTCATTGGGGATTTCTGGCTTATTTCTTTTTTTCTTAAAACAAAAAAAAAGTATAAACAATGTTATTAATTTTAATATTGCATGGACCGTAAGTGCGAATAAGTGAAGCGACTGGCTTCTTAGCCAAAGTGCATGACGGCAAAATGAAGTCAGCTTCATAGTGCAAGTATTTAATCTGCCTATATTGCCTTCTTTAACTAATGTTAGATAGCTGACATACATGTTTCTCTTTCTTTATTTATTTATTTCTCTTTCTCTCTTTCATTATGGTGAGTGAGCAGTAGTAAAATTTGTTTGAATTAAGGAACTTCTGAAGAATCATCATGAAAAGTTCACAGCTCTCCTACATGTTTGTTTAACCTCTGAGTTGCTTATTGTAGTGTCTCCTTGCACTCCTTGAAGGTGAGAGAGCTGAACATGTACAAGCAGGGAGAATACACGCCTTTTAACCAGCGTCTGGAACAGTTCACTGTGGACCGCTGCTGGGAAGAGTGCATGAACATCTCTGACTTTCACCGGCGTAAGGCTAACGTCGAGCTGTATAACAAGTGAGAAACATGCTTTATTGAAAAAAGACTAAATGCTTTTAGAATGGTTGAAATAGTATTCTGATACTAAATGTGTTGAAATATCCTATACAGTGGCTTGCCCATACAGTGGATCTTCACATTTTGTCACCGTACAACCACAAACTTATAGAGATTATAGAGATTTTAAGTGGTGGACCGACAGAAAGTTAATTGTAAATTATTGTTAATAATTGTGAAGTGGAATGGAAATGATGCATGGTTTTCAAAATTTTAAGCAAATAAAAATCTGAAGTGTGATTTGCAAAAGTCTTTTGGGGTATGTCTCTACCAGCTTGATTGGATGGAGAGCGTCTGTGAACGGCAATTTTTATGTCTTACCACAGATGCTCGATTTTAGGTATGGCATTTGACTGGACCATTTTAACACATGCATATTCTTCGATTTAAACCATCTCACTGTAGCTCTGGCTGTATGTTTAGGGTCATTGCTGGAAGGTGAATCTCCTTCACAGTCTTAAATCTTTTACAGCCTGCAAACAGGTTTTCTTCCAGGATTGCCCTGTATTTATCTCCATCCTTCTTCCCATCAACTCTGACCAGCTTCCCCGTCACTGCTGAAGAAAAGCACCCCCACAGCATGATGCTGCACCTCCATGTTTCACAGTGGGGATAGTGGTGTGTACAGGGTGATCAGTGTTAATTTTCCACCAAACATAACGTTTTGCATTTACCAAAACTTTTAAACTGGATTTTATTTAAGGGTATCAGAGTACAGGGGGCTGAATACTTTTGCACATCAAACCTTTCAGATTTTTATTTAACTAAAATTTTGAAAACCATGTATCATTTCCATCCCACTTTACAATTATGTGTTACATTGTGTTGGTCTAACAATTAAAACCTCTATAAAATACATTTAAGTTTGTGGTTGTGAACTACAGTTGTGGTGATTGCAGGCAGAATCGCTGGACCAAGCGAGGGATTTCCATTATTCCCACCAAGTTTGGCATCAGTTTCACTGCAGTCTTTCTCAACCAGGTGATCTGAACCACAGCCTTGCACTGATAATGTATGTGTGCAAACGTGTGTATATTGAATGTGATTGTGTGTACACATGTGTATATTGAATATGTGTTCGTGTGTGCATATTGAATGATAACTGATTCATTGAAGTTTGTTCATGTGTTTGACAAACTTCATGTGTTTGTGAGTGTGCATGTGTATACTGAATGTGTGTGTGTGTGTGTGTGTGTGTGTGTGTGTGTGGAATGCTTTGATATGTTTTGATATTTTTGCAGGCAGGAGCACTGGTACATATCTACACAGATGGCTCAGTTCTTCTCACTCATGGTGGAACAGAGATGGGACAAGGCTTGCACACTAAAATGGCCCAGGTAAAGGAAGTCAAAATATACATGTCTAGACATGTTCTGTCCCCTTACCAGGAGGTCATGCCCTCAATCTTAGATGAGCTGGGTGTGATTGTGATGTTATGCATTTTTGCTGTTGTTATGCAACATGTCAACAAAAGTACAGATGTGATTTATATAGTGATACCCACCATCTTCTAGCCTGGTCAGAATCAGCCCTTCACTGCTAAACTCATTTTGGTGTCTGTGTTGCTCAGGTTGCAAGCAGAACTCTGGAGATCCCCATCACAAAGATCCATATCAGTGAGACCAGCACTAACACGGTGCCCAACACAAGCCCCACTGCTGCTTCTGCATCCTCAGACCTCAATGGCATGGCCGTTTACGTAAGTGTGACTGCTGCCGTGGAGAGGGACCAGAACGTCAAACCCGAAGGGACTGGGCATGTTTCTTTATAGCACATGCAGAACAAAGTCCTGTTTCAACAAGTGGAGTCTGCAGTTCTCGTGTGGCGACATCAGAGCTTGTCTGCTTACGTGTTCTTAGTCCAGGCAGACAATGGTGGTCAGTGCTGCTCCCTGCTAGGATGAGACATAAAGGACTAAGAGAGGAAGAGAACAAACAGAGCAAATTAATGCCAGGCCACAGTGGAGTCTGGGTACATCTCACCCCTCTATCGTTACCCTAACCCCTTTATCTGAGGACCTCTCACCCCTCTATTGTTACCCCAGCCCCTTTATCTGAGGACCTCTCACCCCTCTATCGTTACCATCGATCTCCCATGAAGAACTGGCTAAGTCACATTAGGAGAAGGTGGCAAAAATGTAAAATATATTTGTTATATAACTGTGTTTTTTATATATTTATCTTGTTGTCGTGGTAATCGGTGTCAGCCAGAAGAGGATGGGCTCCCCCCCTGAGTCTTGGTTCCTCTCAAGGTTTCATCCTTTTTTTTCCTTGCCACTGTTGCCCATGGCTTGATCACTGGGTGGGGGCTCGGACACTTGTAAAGCTGCTTTGAGACAACATCTGTTGTATAAGATGATATATAAATAATTGATTTGATTTGACTGTTTGGACATGTCTGAACAGTTTGAACACATAAAATAATGATGACTTATTCTTCCAATATGACACAGAATGCTTGCAAGACATTGCTGCAGAGGCTGGAGCCATACAAAGCCAAGAACCCCAAAGGCTGCTGGGAGGACTGGGTTTGTAGAGTCAACCACCTCTGCACCTACAACCACCTCTATACACATGACCACCTCTGTACATCTACTTTGTTGTCATTAAGAAAATCGTCAATTTCTTTCTGAACCAGCATTCATTAAAAGAGCTAGAAAAGAATTAGCAGATTTCAGTAAAGTAGAATATTATAAACTATTATCAATATTGTAAAAACATCACAGCCGCACGTGTTTATTCAGTGTGTTCACACCTGGGGGTCACGTGTTTATTCAGTGTATATGCATCATTGGTCATAAGAAACAAACTTAACCAATTGGCCACAGAAAGAGATCAGAGACATACGATACTCCATTTGTTTTTCTGCTCAGTTATAAACAGGCAGGTTGCTGCTTCCTTCAGGGGCCATCCATTCTTAAGTAACGTACAGTGATCTCTGTTCCAGTATACTGATCTCTGTTCCAGTACAGTGATCTCTGTTCCAGTACAGTGATCTCTGTTGCAGTAAAGTAATCTCTGTTCCAGTATACTGATCTCTGTTCCAGTACAGTGATCTCTGTTCCAGTAAAGTAATCTCTGTTCCAGTACAGTGATCTCTGTTCCTGTACAGACAGACTGTATATTGCCTTATAAGGCTGGAACAGACAACCCCTTTCACATACAGAGCAGGAACCTCTCTTCATACTTAACAGATTAATTATGAACACAAAGTGTAATTAATATATGAAAGACATATAAAAATATAACTCCCACATTTGAAATAAACCTGTGTAGTAAAATCACTTTTGCAATAACTGTGTTTTCTTCTTTTGCAGGTGACAGCAGCTTACTTTGACAGAGTGAACTTATCAGCTAATGGATTTTATAAGTATATCAAAATTTATTTGGATGCCTGGTTAGTTTGACTCAATTTTCTTACACTATTTTAGTTCACTGATTCTGTTTTACAGAACTCCAGGTCTTGGTTACGAATTTCAAACAAACTCGGGGCACCCGTTTAACTACTTTAGTTATGGTGTCGCGGTGTCAGAGGTGGAGATTGACTGTCTGACTGGCAGTCACAAGGTAAAAATCATAGTGATCAATTACAGGTCCTGATTGTGAAGAACTTCATTGAGAATACTTACATAACAAACAATGAATAAAAGCTGCACAGAATTGAACAGTGTGATTTACATAATGATACCCAGATTCTACTAGCAGTCCCAATCTGGATGCATGATTGTCATTTGCAGAGCAATAATGTTTCTAGATTATTTGCATGGTCATTTCTAATACCTGTGACGTTTGTGACATATGATGGCATTTGACATCCTTAGAACCTGCATACCTCCATTGTCATGGATGTGGGCAAAAGTCTGAACCCAGCACTGGATATTGGTCAGGTACACTCTCTTTCCATTGCCATGGTCTGTGTATCAACCACACATGTCCTTCATACATGTCCTAATGTGTTTGCAGGTGGAGGGTGTGTTCATATAAGGTGTAGGTCTGTTTATTTTGGTGTTCTAATGTATTTGCAGGTGGAGGGTGTATTCATACAGGGTATATGTCCGTTTACAGTGTTCTAGTGTGTCTGCATGTGGAGGGTGTGTTCATATAGGGTGTAGGTCTGTTTACTTTGGATTTTTACTAATGTGTTTGCAGGTGGAGGGTGTGTTCATATAGGGTATAGGTCTGTTTACTTTGGTGTTCTAATGTGTTTGCAGGTGGAGGGTGCATTCATGCAGGGTGTGGGTCTGTTCACACTGGAGGAGTTGCGTTACTCCTCTGAGGGTTTTCTCTACACCCGTGGCCCTGGCATGTACAAAATCCCTGCTTTTGGAGACATTCCCACTGAACTGAAGGTCTCCCTCCTCAGAGATGCTCCTAATGAGAAGGCAATTTTTTCCTCGAAGGTAAAACTGACCCTTGTGTCTCACTGCATTCCCCTGGATTTGGACTCAAATGATCAGTTTCCTCCCAGTTTCAGAGTAAAAGTATTTAATTGTATGAAGGAACACTCACCATATTTAAATCTGTAATCCATCACCAACATGTCACGCCTTGGTTGGTTTCCAGCCATTAGTCACACAACGTACACAACACACATGCCAATCACAGCACTCTGTCACAGATCTGTCCAGTCCACCTTCCAGTTTGGGTTTTGTTTCTCACATCTTGTTCATTCTGTCCACCGGCTCCTCAGTTGTATCTGTAAGTTCAGCATTTTCTCTTTTCTTATTGAGGTCTGAGGAAACTCTTTTCTCCAGTCTGTTTTGGTTTGCTTTGGTTTTGTATGTGTTCTTTCAGTTTCTCCAGTTATCAGACTCATATTGTCTCATCAACTGTCTCATTTTCCATGTGTTTTTACTATTGCTCTGTCCTGTTTGTTCTCCCTCACTCAACCCTCTATATTGTTGTTTTTGCTTCGTGTTTCTCCAGTTCTGTTCACTACTGTTTTGGATCATCACTGTCCCTTTGTTTCATTCGTTTCAAAGTCTCTCCTTTCCTTATGGCTTCTGTCTTTTGCATAGTTTTGTTAGTTGTTTCTAGTTGTATTTTTTCATTTATTCAATATATTTAATATGCATAATTTTAATATCTATGATGTCTAATCTGTGTATATGTTTTCTTAAAACTTAATGTTTTGTTTTAAAATGAGTGCTACATCCCGTGTTGTTTTCTCCCTCTCTGGTTTCTACTTCTCTGGTTCCTCCCTGTCCTTCTGTTTTGGTTTCACAATCTGGCTTCTTGTTTCTGTCTTTTGCATAGTTTTGTTAGTTGTCTCTAGTTGTCTTTTTCACTTATTCAATACTTTCTAAGGAATCTAGAGTTCCTTTCCAATTCTGAGTTCTTTTACGCACTCATTAATTTTAGCTCACTACCGCATGTTTGTCCCAAACCCCACCATCGTTACACTTATGCTCTTATTATCACTGAATAATAAGTCATACAATTATGACTAATCTGTGTATGTACGTTTTCTTGAAACTTGCTTAGTCTAACATAAAATGTCTCTAAATCATGTATATAACCTCCTAAGATGGCAAATTGCATTATTATAGATTTTAAGCTTTGACGTGAATCTAGAATACAACGTATTAATGTAATGCAATTCAATGTATTAATGTAATGTAATTCAATACTGTGTCTGTTTCATTCTTATCACTGTTTTTGTGCCCAGGCTGTCGGGGAACCTCCTCTCTTTCTGGCAGCTTCAATCTTCTATGCCATTAAAGATGCTATCACAACTGCCAGGGCAGAATCTGGTCTTACTGGCCCCTTCAGGCTGGACAGTCCTGCCACCCCTGAACGAATACGTAATGCTTGTGAAGACAAATTCTCCAAACTAGTATGTTGCCCAATCTACCCCTTTAATGTCCAGATTTATTTTATATCAATAGCTCCCTCTTTAATATACAGATTTACAATAACTCTTCCTTTAACAGATTTATTACTTACACCTACCACATAGCTGTACTTACAGGCTAAGATGCATTACTTATCATTCTAGAAATACAATAATAGTGATAAATATAACATGTATATGGCATCTACTCAAACATGTACAGTATTATTAATAGTAATTTTAATTTGGCATTCAAAGAGTAATATTCCATTATTTCAAAAGTTCAATAACAGTTTTTTTCCCACCAAAACTTTAATAACTGTCTCTTGTGTATACTTGTTTTGATTCAGTGCCCTCCTCCCGAGCCAGGGACTTATACACCATGGGATGTAACGGTCTGAACAACAGAAGAGCAAAAAACTTCATACTTCACTGGTTGTATCTGAACCAATAGAATACTTAGCTCACTTGGCTTAAGGCAAGTTCATTTGTATAGCACTTTTCATACACAGTGACAATTCAAAGTGCTTTACATCAGATATCAAAGCAATATTTAGTGGGCCCAGTTGTCTAAAGACTTAGTTAATCAACATTAATGTCCTGCTCCACATTAAACTAATCAAAAAAGGTTTACACAGTTTTCCTTATGTTCATTTCATTTTGAGCAGCTTCATGGTCAATTATTTTCATTGCTTAAAGCATTAGAAAAATCGTCATCTTCCAGCCTCCATAGACCTGAAGCCTGGAGATTATCTTCCTAATGGTTTCACCAATCCAAATCTAACATAATTTTCTTCATAAATCAATTATTGATTTATGAAGAAAATAAATAGATCAAACAGGGGTACTGGATTAGGATTGGCACTAAACTGCAGAGTAGAAGGTCCTAACCCTAACTTATACTCCAGTTAATGCATACTCATGCAAATAGAAACTCAAACTCATACAAATACAAATTAAATCACAACATGCCACACATTATTCCTATCAAATCAGTATCACACGAGCGCCACAGTGCGCTACAAAGAGGGAGGCAGGAATGAAGAGCATAAAATAAAAAAGACGTTTATTTTTAAATAGACATTTACATTTACATTTATGGCATTTAGCAGACGCTCTTATCCAGAGCGACTTACAAAAGTGCTTAGGGATACT
>JAOXYF010000011.1:17129803-17160826 GCA_028565775.1 Sternarchorhynchus goeldii
TGTGTGTGTGTGTGTGTGTGTGTGTGTGTGTGTGTGTGTGTGTGTGTGTGTGTGTGTGTGTGTGTGTGTGTAGGAAACAGATCATGGAAGCTCTGAGTGCACAGACAGCCATGCAGTTCCAGCAGTACGCTCAACAGCAACTCCCCAACAGCCCAGAGCAGCAGCGCCTGCTCATACAGCAGCTCCAGGAACAGCACTACCAACAGTACATCCAGCAAGCCTACCAGGTGCAGCAGGTCTGAGATCAGCTTTTATCCTCACTAGGGCTGGGCTGCGTAGTGAAACCTGTTTTCCACCAGGTAGCTGTTTACCTTTTGCATGCTGTCTGAGGCTCTGGGATACGAATTCGAAGACAGTTTTAATTACACTGAAATTGTAACTACACAAACCACATGACAAACAGCCAAGAGTAAGTTAGAGACAGGCTGTTGTTTTAGAACAAATAATCAAAGAATCATCAGAAGTGTGGTGAGAAAAGTCATTTGGATGAGTGTGTTTGGTGTGTGATGAGTGTCCCAGTCATGGTATGGCCTTGCTTTCCATGGATTTATCACTGCTGTACTTATAAGAGACACTAATCCACAGTTATAATCTTATAAGGGACACTAATTCACGGTTATAATCTGCAGAAATGTCATGATAAAAGTTATCAGTGAAAATGATGCCATAAAATATCAGTGAGATCAGTTATATAAAATAGAATTAATTACATAAATCAATTACATAATCAATTATATAAAATATAATTGAGATCGATTACATATGATATCAGTGAGATGTAAATAGTGAGGACAAAAGGAGCAACAGGTGGGAGTCGTTAATATTCAGGAATTAGTATTCTGGAGTCATTAGTATTCTGGAATGGGAGAATGAGGTGGCCATAGTTGAGTGTTGGTACTGGGAGAGTGGCTTCAACACACAATCTTTTCTCTAACATGAAATCTCAACATGATGCTAGAGATGAGCCACAGAAGTTAATTGGACTCGCCAGGAATGCTGGCTAACTCCAGATCCTATCGCTGTGCAGTAGGCCAAGTTGAATCATGATGGGCGTTACTCAGTGTAAAACTTTACACTCACCTGTTTATGTTGATGGGAACCTTAGATGATGACAGGATACCAATTTATTTCCTTTTAATTCATGTGAATTAATTATTAAATATTGTGAAACTGACATATGTATAACTTATGTAGCTCTAGTAGCAGCAAACAGTATTCATGAAAGTTATTTTTACATTTTTTTAGTAAAGTGCAGCTCACATGAGATATAGTCATGTTTAAAATGTATCTAGTACAGAAGGTATGAAATATCCAAGCCAGTAGGTGTGGGTATAATGGCTGTTTCGTAATGTAAGAATCCTTGGATAAATGGCTTATTGTTTCTTTAAAAGTGGATGCTGCCTTTTTTTTCTTTTAGCTAAATGATTTATAATGAACTGAAAAATTGTGAATTCATGTTTTCTGATTTAAATATTGTGTATGTCGACTCATTTCCAAACAATCAGATATGAAACTCTCATGGCTCTTTCTCACTTGAGGGCACAGATTGGATGCAGTGTCCCAGAAAGAGGACATGTTGGACCTGTGTGACTCGTCTTTGTGAATCGTCTCTGCATGTTACAGTGTTCCCTCACTTATTGCGGAGTTATTAACGACTCCTGAATATTAACGACTCCCACCTGTTGCTCCTTTTGTCCTCACTATTTACTATTTACATCTCACTGATATCATATGTTACCATGCTACCATTTGCATGTTACAGTATTCCCTCACTTATTGCGGGTGTTCCGTTCCAGGCCCACCCGCGATTATTGAATTTTCGTGAAGTAGGGACGCTATACTTATTTTAGTAGTTATACATTATTTTAAGTCTTTAGAAACCCTCCCCACACTCTTATACATAATCGTTTCCCATTCCATTAATAACATTTTTCATACTGTATATGTATGTACCTTTTAAAAAACTTCTACTTAAATGTTCATAAAAATGTTTTAAACTCTTAAACCAAGATATATAATTAAAAAAATTTGATGTGGGTACTCACCATTGAAGATACGTTCTACAGCTAGAATGATGATGATGAATTAGCTGTGCAGTAGTGATGATGATGGAGATGAAGATGAGATGAATGCCAAGAAGAGCATTAATGCTCTTCATCAGGTGGTGCAGTATCTTCGGCATCAGACGTAACTTCTACTATTTCCGCTAAAGGCATAGGCGTAACAAATCTCTTTGCACAAGTTTATTTTTATATTATATATTTACATTAATATTATTTGAAAACATGCGAAACAGTGAGTCTGCGATAAACAAACCGTGAAGTAGCGAGGAAACACTGTACAGTATAATGTCTCTGGATTGCAGTTTCTCCTTCATATCAGTCTGTACTTACCCACTGAGTAAATGTCACTGTAACCTGCTCAGTTGATTTTTGACATGCATGTGTGTGTTTGCTCACAGACGACTTTGCAGAAGCAGCAGGATTCATCCGTGACTCGGACGACTCCACCATGTTCTGGTGTACCGGACTCAGTTGTAAACCCAGGCAGTCATTCAAAGTCCACACAAAGTCCAGAGTCAAACAAGGCCCCCAAACAAGGCCATTTATTTATAGAAGGCAAACCAGGAGGTAAGTGTTTTGTTTTTGTTAATATGTAAGCTGTTTACAAGAAATGAATAAAATATCACATGCTTGATCTGTTTGTTCTTGCAGTATAATTAAATTTTACCTTTAATTTAAAGCATTTAAATGCATTTGGATGGCTAGTAAATTCAAACTGGATGACTACTATCTACTAGCAGTCTAATAATAATAATAATCTACTACCTACTTAAAGTTTTTAGTATTTCTTATGCTATAATAATAATAATAATAATAATAATAATAATAATAAAATTAAATGGGAGGACCGTCATCATTATGTAAATAAGATCATGCTCACTTCTCCCCTCGTAATGTTCTAAAGTGCTGTGTTGGCCCTTCTCTCTTCCTCTACCATACAGAGGTGGCCATCATGGCTCCTTCTATGTGGACCAGACCTCAGATAAAGGAATTTAAGGAGAAGATGGTGCAGGACGAGGAGTCTGTTATCACGGTCGGAAGAGGCGAAGTGCTGACTGTGAGGGTCTCCACTCACGATGATGGCTCTTACCTCTTCTGGGAGTTCGCCACCGATCACTACGATATTGGTTTTGGTTTGTACTTTGAGTGGCCAAACACACAAAATGGGACAAGGACCGACAACTTGGAGTCTCCTGTAGATGCCCAAAAGACAGGTATGGAAATGTCAATGTCTTTTTAGAACTGGATGTAGATTTCGTTTACTGCATTAAGCTTTGTCAATAGATATAATTAGATGTTCAGAAATCCTCCTGAGTCATGACTTGGATGGGAATAACTACTGTAAAGTCAGACTGGTCACATTGCTGCGATTTGTGTTGAAGTGGTTGTTTATTCCTCTGTATACAGTATAAAGCATTTGAAATCTAATGCCAGATGTGTTGTCTTTGTATATTTTAGGCCAGGATGGAAGTGAAAATTGTGTGAACCCAGCAGAACACGGGCACCCTCAGTTGAGCGAGGTGGTCCCTGTCTATCGGAGGGACAGTCATGAAGAAGTGTATGCAGGCAGCCACCAGTACCCTGGCCATGGAGTGTACCTGCTCAAATTCGACAATTCATATTCACTCTGGAGGTCAAAGGTTGTGTATTACAGAGTCTACTACACCAGATAAACTCACAAAACCTGAGAATTAAATTCTTGCGCAGCCTGTCTGATTTGGGTTTGGTTTGCTCAAAACAAATTGTTGTAATAAGTTCTAAACGGGCACACAGAGAACGTTAACTTGGGTAAAGGTTTTTTTTTCAAACACTACAGTGTAGTGAGCAGCCCATAACCAAAGTCCTTTTATCTTCTAATGAAAGAGGCTGAGGTACACTTTGACGTATCTTAACACTATCAGCTTTATGCACAGCTATCTGTGCATAAGCATAATCATCAGTGATGGAGGAGAGGAGAGGTCAGTAATATTTTTGAATGTCTTCATTTATTTGATTTTTAATGAAGGAAGTGATAGTAATTAAACTGTGTGTTCTCAGAAAACAAAAGAAATTCCGTTTCAGTGCATTTGTCCTCCTGGACACATTATTAAGTAGCTAAATCATTTAATTATTAAACTGAAATGTGCAGTAAAGGCTCTGCCTTCTTGCAGCTTGTGGTTATTAATTGGCTACAATCTGCACTGGATAAAAGGACTTTAAAATTGAAAAAGAAAAGCTGAATATCCGAAGTAACTGTAACTCAGGTAACTCAAGTGTACTGCAGTTACGCCTGTTTTACACATCACTGGAGTATTTGTAACTTTGAGATTTTCTGAACATAAAATGATGGGGCATATTAATAATAACTAAGTTTAAACAAATTGTTTATACGGGAAATTTATATTTTTGATGCACTAGACTATGAGCCTAAAGTACAGTTGATTTGTACAGTCGAAGGACGGGGTTCTTATTTATCTTTCACTTTTCAAATATGATACTTTAACTTAAAAAAAATACACTAATGATGGGGCCAGGAAATGCTTCTGTGCCATGTTAAAAACTACAGAAAATAATTCATAAATCACAGTATGTGGCTTTATTGCTTTTGCTTTGTGTTTGTATGTCATATATTATTGGCTAACTACTGGTCACATGACTAAACAACAGGCAGTAGCTTGATTCCCGGAAAGGGGTTTTCCTGTAATGTTCAACTACTGCCCTTCAGAAATGTACATTGTCAATATTCATAAAATTCTGACACTCTGATAAGGTTTGTGGTGTGAGGTCCTGAAGCTGGTGTGAGGTCTTGAGGTATATAAACTACACATTGGGTGAATGTTCTGTATTTATGAAAGTATGTGGCTCTGTCTGGTCAAGCAGTGCTTACAAAGAAGCCCAAGAAAGACACAAGATTATACTTTCTTTTTTAAGTGTTTTTGTGCGCATGTGATTATGTGGGCAGGGGCTATAGTGGAAGTTGGGATGTGTTATTTGAATTATTGTGACTTGTTAGAAGAATGCACTAACTGGGTTTAGGGCGTGAGAATTGAGGTGATATTGCAAAGAGTTTGACTGTGTAAGGATTTAAAATGTTCTTGTGATCTTTTCTCTTGTAAGAAAAAGATCTTTTCTCTTTAATAAACTGCTGCTGCTCTGTGTTCTGTATAACAGTGAAGAGTGTATAAGCTAAATGTTGAATTAAATGGCTTCATAAAAGTATTAGTTTGTGTCGTGTGAGAATATTTGCAGCATAATGGAAAGGAATTGAAAGGAATGTTTTCCTGTTGAATCTATTTTTTTTTTTGTTGATATGGACTAATCTTTGCCGTTCTTTAGATTTCCATTACCATGAATTCATGAGTACTATGTAAAATTCTGACTGTCAAATGAAATTACATCAGTCATTCATTCATTCATTCATTCATTCATTAAAAAAACAAAACAATCCAAACTTTAAAAGACCCATTGTAAATCTCATTACAGATTGTAAATCTCATTACAGTTGTAATAGTTTGTGAAAGTGAGAGATAATACTGTCACAGAGACCTCAGAGTAATGACAATCATTAGGATATTAAAACAATTTCCAAGGTGTATCCAGATCACCGTGATACCACATCATGTCACTCGTTGATTACCTTCACTGACCCTCAGCTGACCTGTATTAGTCGTGTCTGTATTTGTTGTGTCTGGCTGTATTAGTTATGCCTGGCTGTATTTATAGCTTTGCGTAAAGCACTCAGCCACTTGATCTTCTCGTCTTCGCTGTGTGTGGCACAGATCCATTGCCGCTTTGGGCTTTTCAGTCGGAAAGCATTCTGCACATCTGTGGAGGGTTAAAAACAGGATTATAAAGCAAAATAAAGTTCATTTTTGCATTTTTAGTTTTTTTTTTTTAAGTATATAATTTTTTTAAAGATTTCCCAGAAAATAATTAAATTAAAATTGGGTGCAAAATATTCAAGTATCCGACTACTGACTTTGTTCCAGTAGCAAATTTCAGTGTAGTTCTCACTGTAACTGAAAATGTGTCACTAAACAGAAAAAGCCTTAAAACATTGAACATGAAGATAAACACAGGGGTCTGTCTGCACGGTGAAGATCCTACTCACACTTTGTGTTGACCACCTCAGAGAGACTGAGGCTGTGCAGGGCAACAGAAGCCAGGAACACGTATGAGGTCTTTACAGCCAAACTGAATGGCACGTGATTTTCTTTCTTGTCACTCAGCACCAGGGCATCATTAAACAGAAACAGACCCAGCTCGCTCTCACACTCATACATCCTGAGGGAGAGATACGCTTCCCCTCAGTCACTCGTGTTTGATTGGAGTTTTTGAGTTTGAACCTTTTATCACTTTTTATCTTTTATATAGAACTGATGGTGATAAAAGTCCTTTTGGTTTCCAGGTCAGCTAAAAAAAAAAAACCACCAGCGATCATCTTGATGCTCTAGTGACCTGAAGTTCAGTGTTACCTGATCTGTACATTGACGCATTAGTGACCTGAAGTTCAGTGTTACCTGATCTGTACATTGAAGTTGCCGGTAATACCTGAAGGACGGAGCAAAGTCTTCATTGAGGCAGTTCAGTGATGTTACATCCTGTGTCATGATCAGGTATCGTCCTTCTTCTTGTAGATTCTATCAGAGTGCAAGAATCAACAACATTTTGCTTTAGCATTATGGTTTGAATTATAGAACATTTTGAAATGCTCTTGATTTTCAAAGTGGAACCTGATATCCTTCATGAATAACTGGAACGATGAGACTCACCGGACAGCACTGAATGATTCTCTGTGCTTCTATCAACTGCAGGTCCCGGTTTGAATCCTTTTTTAACTGACAGGAGAGAAATCATTTTATCAGGCTACAACCCAGTACACAAACTCCACACTATATTAGTGATTATGTCACATTATTATACAATAACATTGTATAATGTCATTACAGTAATCAATAGTAAAGTAATAATTAATAGTAATAGTAATAATAGTAATAATTACTAGTAATAATTAATAGTAAAGTAAATTAATAGTGACTATGATAATTAAATCCATCAACAGTCATTAAAGGTAATAAATATTCATTAAGGTTATTAATATCCATTAAAGTAATTAATAATTGTTAAGGTCATTAATAGCCGTTAAGGTAATTAAGCTTGTTAAGGTCATTAATATGCAGTGGCACTTGATAAAAGGATGCAGGAAGTAAACATTGGTCACATTAGTGATGAAGCCTCTGTAGTTCAGCAGTGTGTTGAGGGCAGACGATAGGTGTGTGTGATCTGGGTGTTCAGGGGGCGTGTAAAGCATTAAAGCCTGGAGCAATGTCACGTACTCCTCCACTCGCCAGAACGGACTCAGAAGCAGCTCCTGTAGGCTGATTATAAAGCCAAACACACGTGAAGACGATGGTTGAGGGATCTTGTTTAAAAGATGATCGAATGGCACACATTTGAGCATCACCTTAACATCCTAGTAGCAAGTGTCCTGTCATGTCTTTTTAAAAAGGCTCGAAACGCAGGAAGCATCTCTCGGCACTGCAAACAGGCAAAACAGTAACACTTCTGATGAGTATCCAGTTTGATTTTATTGGCATGGTACATGCTCGGCAGATCTGTGCTAATGTGTGTAAGACCTTTTTAGTGTGTATAAGACCTGTTTTAGTGTCATAGAGCATTTGTGTACCTTGTCTATGGTCCGGATAGCATTGGGGTAATTGTTGAAGAAATTAGTGTAGGCCGGGAGCTTGTTGCAGAACCTCACACACACATCACCCACACACTGCAGGGGACTCCATTCCTTAAGCCTCTCTGTGAGGTCCTGCAGGAAAACTCTACAAAAATATCACAAAGGCTGTAGAACCAAACAAAGAAGGTCCTGAAGAAAAAAAAATCATTTCTGACTTTGAAGTCTCATGTTTGTTGACTGAGAATGATAAACGTATCTATTCTTAGTCCATGTTGTTTGCTGGTCTCAGTACTGCTGCATACACAGTAGTATTTTTTGCGACACCTGTGGCCTATTATTTCTCATTTCTCTGGTCTATTATTTCTCATTTCTGTGGTCAATCTTTTCTCTTGTCCATTTAATAATTTTCATCATTCTTTTTAACTATTAATATTCCACATCGTAAACACAGTGAATGTCCTTAATAGTTACTCAGACTCCCAATTAGAGAATTTAGTCATAAACAGCATCATTTCTTATGAACATCCATAGCACTGTTTCTTCACAAGAACTATATCACGCTCTATAAACATCCTTACTGGTGTGATAGCCTGTGGCATTATCTTCTACAATAAAATAACTGTGCATTTATTTATACAGTATATTATGGTGCATCTCACTTCGAGTCGTGGGTTCGATTGCCAGTGAGTGCACACACTGTTACACTGATATATGTATGTAAGTTGCTGTGGCCTGTGGAGACGGTTTTGCTGTTAAGAATATTTTTACTTGTTGTTGCCCAAGATGTCCAGCAGGGGGTGAAAGAGCAGCAGTAGGTTGGATGAACTGATGATCGCCCGATTGGAGTCCAGAGCTGCTCTGAGTGGAGTGTAATAGACTGTGTGGAGCGCCTGTAACAGGCGTATGTAAGAACTCTCGCTCTTCACCAGCTCTTTACACACGGAACTGCGCCAGTCTGCACCCATTAACAGATCCTGAACCAAAGAGAAATTTAATTTGATGGTATCAGATAAAATAAGTACTATTTAAACAGATACCATGGCTTTTCTCTAGTTCTGTCGTACACACACACACACAAACACACACACACCTGACCTTATCTATATGCATACTAACCTCTGGGATAGATGTACTCACAGGCACCATGTCATTTTTCTTTGTACTGTCCTCCACACATTTCTTCAGTAGGAAATTTCCCAAGAATTCCAGTGAATTATCCTACAGAAAAAACCCAGCAAAAACCCAGTCAATCTAATCAGAATCTCTTTTAGAGTTTAAAAGAGGACATCAGATTCATCAACTTACAGGTGAGTCTTGTTCCACTGCCACAAGCCCCTCTGTTAGAGCTTGTGTAACTTCTGACGTGATGCTCATAACAGGAAAGTTTATGTGATCCCAAAGAAACAGACCTGCCAGACCAAAAAAGTGTTATCCTATACTAAAACTAAAAAAAACTGTTATACTATAAACTAAATTACTAATAAATGTTACTGTATTGTGCAATTAAAATAATTGTTTTAAAATTTGGTTGGTTTATGAATACAGCATTCTATTCAGTTCCAACCTGTGTATTTATGTGTGGTGACGCCTTCATAGTTAATCACACTCAACCAAAGTATAGTCGCAGTTAATCCTGCTCACACATTGTGCATGGTCACACCCTTTCAGAGTTAATCCCCCTCACCCAGCATGTGCGGTCACATCCTCTCAGAGTTAATCCCGCTCACCCAGCATGCGTCCCCTGGTCTCCTGACTTAGTAGAGGAAGCTGGGGTCCAAGCTGGCTCCTCAGGACCCCCAGGATCTGCTCTATCCACTCTGCCTGCCTGCACCAGATGAGCAGGGGACCTTCCCCCAGGTACATCAGTGGAGGAGAGTCTCCTTGACCCCACCACTCACCCAAAACTTACCCGCATTAAAAATTAACAAGAAAAATAAGATTTCAATGTGTTAGGGATTTTTATGTGTAAAATGCTCTCATAATACACATAGAAACTGTTTGTCCTGCCATGAGTCATTTAAATAACTTATTAATTTATTTATTAAAAAGAAACTTTCTCACTAACATAATTTAGCAGTTAATATGTTATTCAGCCGTTTCTGATTCTTAAGTCAGATTCATAAGTCAGATTCATTAATACATGCTGTGCTTTATATGTATCAGTCAAACTGACTGAAACTCACTGTGTTGGTAGGAACCAGTGCAGATCCCTGTAGGTGCTCTGACATTTAATCCGCTCAGGACGGAAAATCTTCTCAGCAGCGCAATCCCTGCGGCTGAGATGACATGTATTCAACTCCCGTTGTTTTCCTCGCTATTATTCAACTCTTAAAATCAGGCAAAACACTAAACTAGAGTGGACTATACTGATCTGTGGCCTGTGATTAAACTAGAATGGACTATACTGATCTGTGGCCTGTGACTAAACTAGAGTGGACTATACTGATTTGTGACCTGTGATTAAGGTAGAGTGGACTATACTGATCTGTGGCCAGTGATTAAACTAGAGTGGATTATACTGATCTGTGGCCTGTGAGTAAACTAGAGTGGACTATATTGATCTGTGGCCTGTGATTAAACTAGAGTGGACTATACTGATCTGTGGCCTGTGACTACTGCTCGTGCAACACTGACTGAAAGTCGTAGACTGACCCGAAGCAGCCAAAGGAAGAAAGAAGTCTAGAGTTCCTGCTTGTGAGGCAGGCAGCACCCAGCCACACAGCTCTTCCCAAAAGGCCCTCACGCTTGGTCTCAGCACAGTTCTCTCACTGATGCTTAGGCCTGCCAGCAAGCAAACTGATTTCAGTGGACCAAGAAGTACTGCTTCAAAAGTAGTCTTATGATACAATCATTTCAATGTAAGATTTTAGTGAAATGTCAAATCACTGCAATATCAACTTATTTCGTAATTGTTGAAATTAAAAATAAAAAAATAGCAAGAAAAGTCCAGTGGTGTTCAGTAATCCAGCAACAAAACATCATCGGACATGTGGTCACCCTCTATAAAGTGGATCTAATCCAGCACAAAACATCATCAGAGTAACTGGACATGTAGTCACCCTCTATAAAGTGGATCTCCTCGGTACTTCCTTCAGCCATAATGCCAACACTCTGTATGGCCCTGCCCCGGACAACCCTCTGAGCCAGGAGCAGAAGAGCCTCCAGGGTTATTCCATTGTAGTCGTACAACAGTGGTACCACACAGGTCCGAGCGCCACTCAGCACCAGCTGGAAGGAAAGAAGGGAACGCTACTCTGAAGTTAAACGCTTCCAAAAACTCTTCAAGGATTTTATGGTTTTGTCTGTTTTATTTGTTGTTGGCGGTTTCTTTTTTACCTCATATGCAGGAAGTCTAGATGATACAAGTAACAAGTGAACTGGAGCCTGCGTGTTGCATCTGACTGATAATTTTGAATGCAAACTGCTAAAAAATACACTTATATTAAAATAAACGTATATTATATTCAGCCTATTAGAAAACAGCTTTTTGGACATTAATGTCCAGAAATTAAAGTTTTTTGGTGGCAGAAACATTTTAAACAGCTTTGCAGTTTTTTTCCCAGAATACTTAAAATGATAGTTTGGTAGAAATCCAGCACTACATCTAAAGAAAGAAACATTACCTCAGTGGGACACCTGTGGAAGTTGAAACTGACCTTATCGGTAGACTTTCCATTGATCTGGAGACCGTTGTGTTCCCATATGTTGAATTTAGAGTGGAATTCATCTGAACTCTGTGCCCATTATTGCTGTCTAAGGTGTCCAGTCGACATTTGTCCTAAACGTTACACACAACATTTACATTCACTAGCACTGATCTGTGCACTAGGTGTGCACACATCAGGGAAAGCATGTGTTAAACAATGTGACAGTGGGACCCCAGCTATGTAGTGTTTCTTCCACTGATCCAAATTAGCTCTAATGACACTGTTATATTCAATGCATGTTTTTGTGCTGGTGTCTGATCTAACAGACTCACCCCACATGGATAAGAGCCATTGTCAGACTCAAAGGCAGCATGCTGGAATTCTGTCTGATGTTGCTGGTGTCTGATCTAACAGACTCACCCCAAGTTGGACAAGAGCCGTCGTCAGACTCAAAGGCAGCATGCTGGACTTCTGTCTGATGCGGCTGGTACACGTTCCCCCTGACAAGCTGTTAGTCAGCCAAGCACTCCTGGTCTTCAGAGCAGTTCCTGTTAAAGTCCCCTAAGGGCTTAGATTAAGGGCCAATTGTAAACATGTTCTCTTCTTTTATTTTCTGTAGAGCTCTGTAGAAAGGCCCTAATATTGTGTCCCTGTTGCCAGTTTAATGTAATAATATCCATGAAGATATTGTTTGGGTAAAATACACCACTGCAAGCAAAATCCACAAGCTTACCTTTATGTTGTGCTAGCTTCTTGCGGATTGTGTTTCTAATCATACATTCTGTATGTCTCTCCTCCTGCTCTTCTGATTCAGTCAAAGCCTCGTTCATGGCACCATAAATCTCTGCTGCTTCCCGTGGAGTCAGAACATCCAGGCTAGCAGCACAAGCTATGTAGTGTTTCTTCCAGGCTCCAAACTCATTGTTTGCTGGGCTATATGGAAGGAACCAGCCTCGCCGGACACACTTTGGAGACCACAAGCAGTCCTGAAGAAGCATTCAGTGAGAGAAAATGGCTGTGATTTATTGTAATTACTGAGTCGGAGATTACTCGTGTGTCCCATTTAAGCCTGGTACTGAAGATGCTTCTTATTAAAATAAAAGATGAGCTCGCCTGCTCTGCTAGGAACCTCCAGTACCATGACACCTGAGCTGCCGCACACAGATCCACTGGGCTCAGGAAGGATAAGATGTACAGAGTTAGACAGTGCGGCAGCACGGTGGTGAAATCCACCCTGGATACAGGAACCATTTCCATAAAGTAGCCACTGATGAATCTGAAGAGAAAGTAGGTGAGGATTTTTTAAAAAAATCTTTATCGTCATTGGAGACAAATTACATAGGTGGATCATGTGACTGGAGTTTACTTGAGTTGTGACTTCGAGCATCTTCTTAGGACCAGATAAAGAAAGTGTTTGCGTTGTTGGTCTGTCCATAGGTCGAACCAATGAAGAGTAAGAGTTGTTCTATCCTGAAAAAGCTGTGCACTTTCTGGTCATATTCTTAATTCTAGCATCTGGAATATTCGTAAATAGCCAAATATCCCGATTCCCTTACCTGCTGGTTAGATGATTTGTTTGTTACAGGTGTCCAGGCACTAAAACGGGTAGCTGCGGCTTCAGACCAGTTTTCATCCGCTCGGTTGTCAAATACGTTAAACTGCAATTGCGTAGCACTCGGACTACTAGACTTAAAACTTGGACTGAATTCGCTGGACGTCATTTTGCCAACCAAGTTTACACTTAGTCGTATTTATTTTCCTTAAAAATAAAACTTCAAGCGCGATTTTTCGCAAACGTGAATTCACAATAACGCTAATCTAAAGCACAATAAGGTTTTATCTAAAGCGCTTCAAGGACGACAAGACGTGAATTTCTGCCCTTGTACCGCAAGTCTTTAGCGAACAAGCGCAGTTGCGCACTTTAAACGCGTTTCCTTAGAAACCGAAAAACAAAAGCCAGGCGCAATCATTACTCAACTCGACTCAAAACTGCAAAAACGTGTGCACAGAATTAACTGACCGCTTCGTACACGTTCTAAATGTTTTAAGTGTTTTTTGTTGGCAAAAGCAGTTTAGTTTTATTGATGGCATTCAGATAAGGCTCGGACATGGACCAGTCAGGTTTGAATTGAAAATCATTTACTTAAAAATAAAGCTGGTACATCTGTAATATACACAGACTATAGAAAACAACGTTTCTGTTTCAGTTGCTTTCCTCTGCATACTGTCAAATGCAACAATAAGGCAAATATTTTGAGGTACAGAGTTCATGGGGTAATTTAAATCTGCCCCATAAACCCATAAAAGTGTCTTGTTATTAAATCTTAAAATTCAGTAGTCAGATTCAGGAGAAAAGAAACATCAGGCTTAGAAATGAAAGAGAAAAACCAACCAACCAAACCAACCCACCTTTGCTTGTATAATGGAGTGAATTATACATGTTTATATATATTGCACACCTCAGTGGCAAACATTTAATAAGTTAAATATACTGTTTAGATGAAATATTATAATTCAATATAGACAAATGCACATTACTTTGTGACCTCGGATCTAGTGATGAGTACGAAGTGCATTATTGTTACAACTGCTCTGGGTTTGTACTTGAATAATACTAATAAAGGCTAAACAGTATGAGAGCGCCAGTCCTATAGATGTACAGTACAAGAGAGCCAGTCCTATAGATGTACAGTTCCACAGCACTGCTGATGTTGAACAGTAGGGCCCACTCTTGCTCAGTGACGTACATGTACACGTGCTGCTTTGCACCAGGCACACAATCATCTGAGCGCCAACATTTCACACGGTGGATGTCCTGGGGGCATCTTGGCTATCGGCAAGATTCAGCTTTTGTCTTGAGAAACGTTAAGAAAAACTAAAACAGCCATGAAAAGGTCAAAGTTTTCTGTATGCAATGGTTTTTTTTTTATACAACACTTCACTGTTAAACATAGAACTTTTTAATAACATTCATTTCACTTGAGATGGACATTTAATGCATCTTAATTTACTTCTTAAATCTAGTGTATTGCTCTTATTTATTAACTTTAATTACATTTTCTTTGGAAAACAAACCTTTTTTGCTTTACTTTTTGTAAACCTTAATTCCCTTTTGAATAGAATGTGCTAAATAAATACAACTGCCTTGTGCAATTCAACAACAATGAACAAATGTCGTATAAAGCAAACCTTGGTCCAGGTTGCCGTCATTAAAATCTCCAAGCTGCTCTGAAAGTGTGGGGGTTAACTAGCTAAATAAATACCTCTATCAAACTCTACAGATACCTCTATATAAATACCTCTATCTACCTACCTCTATCTATGGAATAGGGCCAGTGTGTGTGTGTATCCATGCCTCCACATACACGTATACTTATGGTCCAGTGTGGGTATGTATACATCCACATACTTATGGTTCAATGATGTGCCGCAAACAGCTCATATCAATTTACTTTCTACAATGACAAGTTGACACCATGTTGGTGTAAAAGTTTGTTATGCTGAAAGACAACCCACAGACACCCATAGCTGGATTCTAAACTGGATTCCACATGACAACTCTAAAATGAGTGCATAAATGAAGATTCCAATATATATATAGTACGATTTAAGCATAAAGAACTATTCGCAGGATCATAAACTACATTCTCTTCTCTTCTGAGGGGTGATTTTACAAAAAACAATATTCTGAATTCATTTAATACAGTGAACAACAATGCTTACGATTTGCCTGATGTCATTCAGGCTAAACACAATATGAATTTTCTGCAAGGATACATTGAAGAACTCAACTCTTCCAGCTGGGGAAAAATGAGAGATTGTGAAAGATCAGCACAAACTCAGCATCAATCTAACTAGAATGCTTAAGATGCAAGTTTTCACAAGGAAATGCATCTCAAACATTTAAGACAAATAATTTTCTTCTACAAAGAAGAAAAATATCTTACAGCTGTTAAAATCAAAGTAGTGACCACATCAGATCTCAGAGGAAGCAAATGAGTCTCAACATTTTTTACTAAAGGTCAAGACATAGAAATACTGGAAGTATGTACAAATAGACATTTCAGCAGTATTGTCTTGCATTAACTTATGGTTAGTTTAAATACCTAATCGGAGAACGAGGTCCTAAGATTCCTCTACACTACTTTACATTTGGTTGCGTTGGATCTTTAGAAGACAAAATTCTTCCAAACAATGCTTACATTTAACAGAAGTTTGTCCATGTTGTTGTCGGAGGCAAGTTTACGCTGGTCCTCTGGCATTTCATCCACTTCTCCATAGAGGTCAAAGTGCAGCCGAGCCAGCTTCTCTTGCATCTCTCGCACATGCTCCATTTGGTCAATGGAACATTCATTACCTGGGAAACATAACGGGAAGAATTGCTGGATTGGTAATAAAAACAACGGACACTGTTCTGTGGCATCTCTGTTGGTCCTTCTTTTCCATCACCAATGAGGAACCAGAGCTGTGCAGTTTACGAAAACCTCATTTGGAATTGATTGGTGCATTTCCATTAAAATAAATGGGTTCATTCCCAGCTGGAATGTAAAACTGACAACTTCCAGCAGTGTGTCAATAAAAGAAAAGCTATATGGCAACCTCTTGGCAGATTTGGCTTTGGCAGTATTTTCGTGCACAAAGGGTAATTAATAAACAAGCTGGAAAAAAGAAGAGACAAACGCGTAAAAACAAACTTCTGTAGCAACGACACAAATGCTGGCAGGTAATCCACCAACTTGTTACCACTGTTTACTCGTGTGTGCGAGGTGCCACGCCCTCCGTTGATGACTCATCCTTATTATTCTCTCGATGACCAGCACTATACCAAACCGGTTCCAATTCCTCGTTAGTGCAAAAGGAGCACGTCTTGCCGAATATGTTCAGAACCATGACATTGCCCTTATGTAAAACTAAATCATTGACAAAAGCTACGTGCATGTAGGCTGCCGGCCAGCTTTCCCAGTGCTAGAGTACATCTGTGATGTGTGGGAATAATGCAACTAAAATAAGAACAAACTTTCTGGACCTAGTAACTTGTAACAAAACTCTAATTTAAGAACAAGACAAAAAAAAAAAAAAAAAAAAAAAATCTACTAACAAAGGGCGGCAGCTCACCAAAAGCCTGGAGTTTTACAGAGTGGAAGTCATTTAGGAGGCTTAGCAGCCCTTTATCCATCTCTTGTACATCAGACACATCAGTGAGGAAGGAATGCTGGATGTGTGCAGACTGGTTCGTCTTGCTCGAACTGCCCTGTGCCTTTGGCCTCACCCCTCTGTAAGGCAAATAAAACCCAAGAGAATAATCAGTGTTTTAATGTAGCCTTTAAGGCTGTTTGAGGCATTTCAAAAGTGTTCTCCCAGATAGTCATAGCCTATCCAGCTTGGTCCTTGAAGGTCTCTTCAATTCACTTAAAAGACATTTGTATGGACGCTGAAGGCTGTGCATGTTTCCTGTGATCTATGAAGATTACCACTTGCCTAGCCTTAGGTATAAGCAGGCTGGAGGGTAATCAGCTTTGCCATGATTGAAGCACTGACTGGAAAATGGCAATATGTTAACAAACATCATAGAGAGCTACTGCATCAACAATTAAGGACATATTACGCCAAATCTGAGTGAAGGACTAGACGCATGATCAAAACTCCTGTCACCTTCTGTCCTTCCCCCACCTGCGATATCGTGACTTCTGGTTTGAATGAGTTCCCATCCCCTGAAACCCGAATGTCCTGCCGCTGCTGGGGACGTTTTTTCGGGCGACGGCAGAGGCAGGAACCTGGTTGCTCGACGGTCTTGGGTTTTTTCGTTTAATCTTCCGCTCCTCCATTATAATAAAATCTAATCCCCTGTACAACAAAAGCGGAATCAGCGGAATGAAACCAATGTTGCAGCCACACGACTATAAAAAGAGATGGGTCGTATCTCACCAAGTCAGATTTATACATCAATAACGTGAGTTTACCTTGGTAACAGTTAGTCGATCGGATTTCGTCGTATTTATCTAATAATCCGTGATTTTAACAGGATCTGAAGCGGCGCGCATCTTGAGGACTTGAACGCAGAGAAATATATTTTCACTGCAAATCGAATATTTAATAATGTTAAATGACCTATTGTGCTGATATAACTGACTGAGTGAATATATAATTAGTTGGTTTGTTAGCTCATTTGATTTGATTCGCAAACAGTTTTAATTGTTTAATATCACAACTGCCGTGTGTAGTTATTGTCATCTAGTTAGCAAACAACTCACACCATCGAAAAACATTAACGTTTACCTGTTAAAGGATCTTCTGTTAAACTGAAGGTCTGTGGTGTATGAACATTACTGGGACGTACAGATTAATCTCCCTTATTGCAAGGCAGACGAACACTTTGAACACTTCCACGGATCTAAAAGTTTACAAAACGCACTTCCTGGTTTGTCGCGTAAGATGTGTCGTCATCACGCAATGTTGACATCACGCAATTGTCACTAAAGACGTTCATTAATTGACTTATTGCATTTATTTTTCAGTGTGTTTAATCATTATTAAGTTGTACTGAAATGTATTAGATACTTAATACGAAAATTATTGTGTTAATATAAAATTCCTTTTAAGTAATATTGACCATTGGTCTGTACTTTGTTGGTTTAAAATCACGACGTTTACTTGAAATATGCTAAAAGCAGAGAAACATGTAAGCCGTTTTGCCTCATGACGCAAGACCCTTAAGCCTGCGCAGATAGCAAGATGAATGAAAAATGAATATATGAAATATATGAATATTTGAAAGCCGTAATTTGTTACTGTTGCTATCTGTCGTTTTGTCATTCATTTTCAAAGACCAATATACAAAGTGTGTTGAATTTTCAAACCCTTCTCTCACGTGTATCAGTTAAAATATACCTGGTGAAACGAGCGACATGTACGCATGCGCGCTTGGTAACGCGTGTCACGTGATTAGATGTGCGCAGAGTTGACGTTTGTTTGAAGGAATTTCGGAAATAGTTTCATCAAAGTTTTACTTTGTTTGGGGACTAAAGGCACATCCTGTTTGAACCCTCCCAAGTAAGTATCCCTATCTTATGAACCCCCAACCTCGCACAATCTTCATCTAGAATACGAAATTACGTTTATATTCTGTTATTTCCCGTAATAAAGAGGAACTTTGGTTAGCTGAACAGACTAATTCGTTAGCCAGGTTGCTAAGCTAGCATGCACTGAGGTGTAGTTTAGCCCAAACTAACATGTCTGCTTACAGGTTTGTTTTGACACTGTAAATAAACAACTATTTTTGCTAGTTAGAAAAAAAGAAGACGGAGAACACCATGAGTGATCAGTAAGTATGAAGACTAGATACGAAGAAGCAAGGTGGTGATGGGGCTATAATATATTCGTGTCGACTAACAAAGTCCTACGCGGTTCTGCGGGTGTTGGGTGTGGGTTAGCGAAGCTCGAGACCTACGTCACGGGCTTGGGTGCCGGCTGTTAAATGTCTGACGTTTTTGTTTTTACATTTCGAAAGCTTACCTTTTGTTTTCGCAATATTCTGACGTTTTGAGTCGTCTAAGAAAAGTTGCATTCTTTGTGAACACATGAATACATTAAAATGCTGAGTGAGAGCAATCTGGAGGATCAGAGAGCAGATGATATGCCACAGACTGAATCATAAAGGAGCTGTTCGTCATTTTAAATGTCATAATGAGTAATTTTATCAGCAGCTACATTGACTGTCTCATTACGATCGATATCTTCTGCAAATTTAAAGTTGCTTAATTTGATTTTGGTCTAAACTACCCTTTCTTGAAATTTAGAGGATATTACACTGTATTGTTGAATTGCAGTGTTCCTGCAAGAGAACTTTAGACAATGCAAGTGGCAGAGAAATGTTGGAAAACCAGTTTATGGAGAAAGACTGGAAATGTCTTTCCCTGTTTAGCAGTCATTAGGTCATGCACGTGTGTGTGTCTGCAAGTCTGGCTGTATGCAGTAGGGGAATGTGTAAACTGTGTTGTGTTTTGAGTCAGTATGTAAATCAGAGAAACGAATACTGCAGTCACGTTCAGAGAGATAGAAGGATGGGTGTAGGGTTAATGAGTGGGTTTACTGACCTGTTCTTGAATGAATGTTTACATTGTGAGTGGTGTTATGAATGTTTAACAGCACAGCTGTAATTTACTACAGCTTGAGTAAAGTTGTCCAACAGAAGTATAAGCAGATTCCTATGCTTGTATCTATGCAATATGTCATCCATCCGTAGGTCATGCATAGGCCATGCGTAGGTCACGTGTAAGAGCAAAGATTAACGGGATTTGAACAGCAGAGGAAAGTGAAGCTCTTAACTCTTAACTGCATAATATACACAGAATATTTAATTTTTATTGTTATTATTATCTGACTACGTGGATATGTATAAATTTAAGCCTTTCTTGGGATGGAACAATGAACAATGGATATTTTAATAATTTATTTGGCTTTTCTGTGTCTGGTCAGTGTGTTCACGCAGCACATGATGAAAATTTAATCATGTGCACATTTTATCATTTGTGCATCAACACTGTTGATGCTTTTCAATGTCGCATGCTCTCTAAAGAACAGCCGCTTTTACAGTGTCAAATAGGCGATATAAGAATAAGAAATGTTTTTTAAAAAAAATTTCCGTTTATTTGAAGTGTTCTTTGAAGCCGTTTCACAACCGTGCTGCAGATCTCAGAACTACCATTCTGAGAGATCCTGGCCCATCACAAGCTCTGTCAGAGGACTAGGATTGCTTATGCCCAAGCAAGAGTGTAATAAAATGAAATGACTGGCATATTTCAAGCGAGTGAATTCAGATTTCTGACCCTCAGAATATGGCCTCTACTCCGCTGTTCTATTGAAAGTCTTGCTTGCCTTGGTGTCATTAGCACTGGATGACACTCCCTGTGTTTACTGAGTAATGTACAACAAATAAAACAGCCTGGCATTTTATATATATGGGTAAGCCTGTAAAATTCACACTCTCTGACACATTCACAGACACCTCATAAAATTTCCCATTTGCATTGGTCTCTATTTCTGTGTAATGCAAATTTTGCTAAATGGTGCTAGACACAAATGAGTTGACATGTTTGGAGTGTGTCAGAGATTCTTGTCTCTTGGTTTTTTCCAGGAGATGAATCAATCCTCACTACTGTTCACCCTAAAATTGAAGTGAACTGTGAAGACCTGGGGACTAATGATAATTTAAACTCCGAAGACCTGGGGACTAATCATAATTGAAACTCTGAAGACTTGGGGACTAATCATAATATACATTATGCTATCGAACCTTTATACTCTAATTATTCAAGGTTCTTATGCAAAAAGTGTGGTTTTGGAGATTTGTTTATTTCTCATGAATATTCCATCAACTTTGACCTCTGTGCTCTGTTCCTCAGACCCCAGAGTGTAGAACTGAGTGCCAATTTTGACAGGAACAAGATGGAAGACATGTCTGTGGAAGATATGACACAACGGGCAAATCAGTTGACTGATGAGGTAATGGTTGTCCTCTGTTACCATTTCATCTGTTACTATCTCGTCTGTTACGATTTCGTCTGTTACTATGCTGTAAAGGATGTTTAGAACTGATCTGTCTGTTTCTTGGTCTGCTCTAGATACATATTTAGTTCTCACTTTCTATCAAAATCACTGCAGTCTTTCTTTCTGTCTGCAGAACAAAATGTTCTAGTGCTCAGTAGTCATTGACTGGCATTTTTCTTTCCCAGTGTGAATTGATATTAATCATAGTGCTTCTATTCTGATGTTTGCTAACCCTTATCTTTCTGCTTTTCCTGTCCTTTTCTCTCTTTCTGTGCCTTTTGAGAGACTGAGATGAGCTTTTCCTGCTGTGCATAAACTATATTGAGTACTAACAGCATGAAAGAGTTCCTCAGCCCATGAAGAACAGCTCAGGCAACATGGGGTAAACTAATGGTGTGATGTAATTTATCCAATTCTAATGGAGATCTGTATGATTTCAAGGTAGTGTAGTACCATTGTCTTTCTTAGAATGTAGCACAGACATGTTTAGCAGTACTGTGGTCTCATTTAAAACCAGGAACTGAAATGTGTTCTTCTACTTCCTCCTTACTAGCGCTTAGCTTCTTGACCAGCCCTGCCTGTTGGGTTTCAGATTTTATCTGGCACAAATGTTAAACTTTGCCTGGCAAAATATTGTTTTCCTCTGTTTTTTGGACCTTCTGTAGCTGTAGTAGCTTTATCACTCCAAGGCAACTGTCCTGAGAAAAAAAAGACATGACTTCTGCTCTAGGAACCACAATATATACATATAAATAAATAAATAAATAACCACAATAAATAAATAAATAAAGCTACTGCTAAGTGCTTGAATACTGTATGTTAAATGCAAAGGGAAAATATCAGTGTATATTTATAACTATAGAGAGCCATTTTAAGCTCAGTAATTTCACAAGAGTTGTTAAGGAAATATGATTTGTGCCAGCAGTAGTTATGAAATAATTACATGTTTACATAAATACATAATTACATGAGTCATGTTGTAGCCTGTGTCTGGAAAACAGGTCACACATCTTTAACAAACACATTCAGTGATGATAAATAGTGAATTAACTCTTGAATGAATCCACTTATTTGAACAATTAACTGGCGTCCATGGGCCCCACCATGCTGAGTGCATGTTTGAGAAAACCAGCTTCTATTCTCACAAGACGATATTTATTTGCGATATTTATTTTGTAAATAACTACTCGTGTTTCCGTTTTGTTAACATTTTAATAGTGATGGGGAAGGAAACCAAATTTTAAGGTGTTGCATATATCCTGCTTTACTGGTCACAGGTTTAAAGCTCTCCACCTCTAAGCTTCAATGAAGGTTGAGCATAATTATTTTTATTAGCCGTTTATCTTCGTTAATTGTAGGTTGCCATCGCTGCACTGGCCAACAAATTTGTAACTTATTTTAGATTGCAGGACAATAAAGAAATCTTTACAATACTTTTGAATGCAGAATTGGAATGTTTCCCCCCCCAAACAAGGCCTTTTAAGTGACAGCAGTTTAAAAATATTGCATAAAACATAAGTGAGACTGTTGCATTTTGTACATACTTCTATAATATGCAGATGTTTGATTTTGACCTCTCTGAAGCATCCCTCTTCAGCACGTGTGTGCATGTAACCAGTGTAATAGCTCGTTGCATAGCTCAGCCTCACTGGGGAAATGTAGGGCTCACTGTGTTAAACAGAAGGGACTTTCCTGTGAATTTCCTTTTCTCTGGCTTTGGAAGGCCTACATAATTGGGACTGGTGTGTGCTGAACCTCAGTGAGAAGATGAGAAGCAGTGGTAGGTTTCTTAGCACCGACACTATCGGTAAGGCTGTGCTATGCATAGCTGTAAAGGATGGAGTTTCTAACACAGACCTGGTCCTTTAATGTTGATTCAGCGGCACATGTTGTTTTCTTTGCAGTCTCTGGAGAGCACAAGACGAATGCTGCAGCTGGCAGAGGAGGTAAGAACTTTTCACAATGCAGGTTAAGTCAGAACACACAAGTTTGGCAACAGAAATTGCCCTTGAAACATTTAGGCACCAAGGTCTCTGTGTCCATTGACTTTCTGATTTCTCAGTAGTTTTAAACTGGATGTAACAAGGGGTCAGTATTCCCTGTTGCCCTAAACATTGTGCTGCCCAGTGGAGGATGGGTTTCCTCTTGAGTTGGGTGTCCTCCCACAGTTGTTTCCTGTTCTGCCAGAGAGTTTTTCCTTTTGCCACGCTCACCCTTTGCTCATTAGGGACCCGTACAATTTTGTTTATACGTAGCGCTGGATAAATGCATCTGATTTTGATTTGTTCTAGTGGCCACTTAGATTTTGTTGATGACTTCTATAGCTCATTTTTCCTTGCATCCTACAGTGATGGAAAGTTTTCTAAGAATAAAATATAATATGCTAAAATAGCTTTATGGTCGGTGCGTGTGGTAACGCTAAAAATGACAAATTAAAAAGGAAAAAAAGGGTTTATGTGAAATAGTTTGTGTTGCAGTATGATTTTCAAAGTGATGGCAAGAAAAAAATGGAGTGATCAGTTAATAACCTCACTAGCTTGGCTAGTTTTGAGACCGGCATCAGTGAGGCAGTGTTCTTATTAATATGAAGCACTTGTGAGCCTGTGTGTTATAATCTCCCCACTATGTATACACATCCCCCTGTGTGTAACCCTACCCCAGTGAAGTGGAGTGATTTTATCTCCTCCTTTGTGTAACTGTGGTCTGGTGAAGTTGAAGTAACCATGTTTTCACACACACACATGTTTTCAGAGCAAGGAGACGGGAGTTAAAACCATAATCATGCTTGATGATCAAGGAGGTGAGTGTGTTTAATCATGTGAGTTTTATATATACATCAAATCACTTTTCTAAGGGCGTCATATTAAACCCTGTATCCAGCTGCAGGCCATTAGCCACCGTTGCTATGATTTACGTGTGGTTTGTTCAGAGCAACTGCGGCGTGTGGAGCAAGGAATGGATCAGATCAACGAGGACATGAAACAGGCAGACAAGAACCTTACAGACCTGTCCAAGTGCTGTGGCCTGTGTGTGTGCCCCTGTGACAGGTCAGGACTTGACCTCAACTGTGTGTTCTTTAAGTATTAAAGTATATAAAATAAATACATCTGCACTTTTTAGCCATGTTACTTTCTGTATACAATGTGAACTGAAGCAACTCCAGAAATTGTATTTCTTTTGTTGTGGATGATAATAATAATAGAATTGTATTCATATATACCTTTCTATGAAAACATTAAAAGACCAAAGTGAATACAGAATGTCAGACCGAAGTAAAAAACAAAACAAAACCATAGTAAGCATGCACAGTAAAATCAGTCAGTGAGTGAGTAGTTATTCACTCTGAAAGGAAAGGGTTAACCCTTTCCTTTCAGAGTGAATAAACCATGAACCCTTTTCTTTCAGAGTGAGGTCCATCGAGAACAGTGAGCGGTATAAACGGACGTGGGGAACAGGAACTGATGATGCCAGCGCAGGGGGAGGTGAGGGACACGTGGTCTCCAACCAGCCAGGCAGCGCACGCAATGGCCAGGCTGGTGCCCCAGGAGCGACCACGAACGCCTATATCAAGAGGTGATGTGTGGAATGATGCAGACGGTCCTGTGTGCGTCTCGCTTCCTACCTTACCTGAACCAGGAAATTAATCAAATAGAATCACGGATATGCAGAACCTCCTCATGGGATGCTGTGATTCTGTGGCCTGCTGTCCACTACAGAGATTTAGCTCAGGCTTGGAGTTCTCTAGGTATTTTGGAACAGTGCAACTTCAAAACTCCAACTGTATGAAAACCCTCTCCTTTCTCCAGGTCAGGTTGGGATAGTCCCCTCTTACTTACTGCTCATATTCTCTGGCTTGGACCCTGATACTTTTACCCAAAACATGAAGGAAATTTAGTTTATTCTGCTCCTCTGCTCTGATGACCAATAATGACCAATAATGTCTTGGTCATTGTAGCTGGCTTTGTTATGTAGCTGGTTAGCTTCAAATAGATAGTCAACTTTGTAGCCCACAGTTTTTTCTAAGGTGATGACGAGGAATGTGTTTGTCATCACAAAATGCCGTACACATGTTAGTATAATACACACGGTGCTAGGGTTGGTATAATGCACACGGCGTTTAGTATAATGCACACAGAGTTATGGTGAGTTAGGGTTAGTATAATACACACGTTGATTAAATTTTTTTTAAAACCCTTTTTACCTGCTTGCATCCCTGAATAGTGCTTTGCTGTCCGTTCCAGACTTAATGCACTAATATTCTGACCATTTGTGCATCAGATTAGCTTGCAAGATAGCAAGTCTTTAGGAACTGACATTTTTCTGAGCAGTAAAACTCAGAACACGAATCCTATTTGTTTTCTCTGAGATTTCGTAGGGCCTCAGATGCAGGTGAGTCTGTGTTTAATTTTGTGTGCAGTACAGTTGTAGTGGACGGACATCCAGTGAAACCACCCAGTGTTTTGACCATTTTCCACTCATATATTTCCTCGACTAATACAAAGGATTAATTCCTGTGACCCACCCGGGTTGTTTGTTTGGGTTGTTTGTTTGTTTGCTGCTGTTTTATTATTGATTGATTGGTTACTCCTGTCCTTTTGAAACGCTGCTGAAAACAAACCCCATCTGGCTTCTCCATCATTAGTATCTTAACACTTGCGATTTTTTTTTCCCCAGAAGGCTTTAGCACTTTTCTGAAACTTGCAAAACAATTTCTGGCACCCCATCATGAACTTCCTGGTAGAAGTTGCATAACTTAAGTATCACACTGTTGTCTTGGCAAAGTGTAACAACAGAGAGGCATTTGAAATTTTTGCAGACTCTCATCCAGAGCAGCTTGTAGGTTTATCAGTATGACAGTATGTGCTCCATGAGAATTGAACCCATGACTTTGGAGCTAGTAGCACAATGTACCTAGGTTGGTCTGGTGTTCTATTAAAACTTATTAAGACGAGAGGTAGGATTAGGGAACGGGAACATAAGGTTTTGATGTTCATTTCTTCTTTAAGAGGTGCTAGGGTTAGGGTTAGGGACTGGATTTTTATTTCCAGTCAGATCTCCATGATTTTTCTGATGTCAGCTGATGTCAACTTGGGAAAATAAGGTTTTTGTCTGCTGCTAATAGCCTATTTTAGTCTCACCGTGCAATGATCCATTAGAGATCCAAATCATGAAATGGAAAAAGTGAAAGGAAAAATGAGTGAATAAATGAATGAATGAATGCTTTTAAGAGCCAAGCATTTATCAAGTGGATGTTAAACATTTACCAGGTGTTAAGTCTTCAACTCCATATGTTACCTGGGGGAAGCACTATTTAGAGGAAAAACTAAAAGTAATATGCACATTTACATGCATTCAATAATCCAGTAACCGCAAGAAAACAGATTTTATTAGTAATCCAGTTAACCCATTTAAATTCACTCCAGTATTCAGGTGATGTCTGGTGTTAATCTGACTTCTGAGCTGAAATCCACCTTTATATAAGATTTCAGAAAATCTGGATATGGAAATTCTTAAAGACCTGTTAAACTAATATAATGGAGACAAAAGAGACAGATGTATGCAAATGTACACAAGCATACACAATTGTGAATATGAATTTGTTATATTATATACTCGATAAATACAACTTGTAGCACCATTAATAAATCGGTCTTAACAGCTGATGAGGGATCCGAATGATCTTAAGACTGAGTGTGTTTTTTTCTCTCGGCAGATAGTGTCACTTTTTGAAATGTATTTTTGAAATGTAAAAAAACATTTTGGCCAGTGTGTTTGGGTTGAGTTAGTTTTTGTTGTTTATTTATGATCAGGGTAACGAATGATGCTCGGGAGGATGAAATGGAGGAGAACCTTGGCCAGGTGGGCAGCATCATTGGGAACTTGAAGTCTATGGCACTGGACATGGGCAACGAGATTGACAAGCAGAACAAGACCATCGACCGCATTAATGAAAAAGTAGGACCCTCTCCACACACAACTGCCATTTGTAACTCATCCCTCGAGCATTACTCCTGAAGTCTGTTTTGAAATGAATTGCAAGAACATGGCCTCTAAAATATTTCCAATATTTTCTCTTTCTTTGTATGCAGGCTGAAATCAATAGGGCTCGCATTGATGATGCCAACCAGCGAGCCAACAAGCTTTTGTAGATAAGTAATTTCTGCAGTGGATGAAGAGTTTCAGCCTTCTCTCTCTCTCCCTCTCTCCCTCTCCCTCTCTCTCTCTCTCTCTCTCTCTCTCTCTCTCTCTCTCTCTCTCTCTCACTTACTCACTCTCTCACACACACATTCTTCTGAAGGGTAAAGAAATTCTACCTTTATACATACTGATCTTCCATTGCCACCTGTGCCTTTTTTAAATCTTAGATGCTATTTTGTAAATAAAACACACACACACACACACCCACCCACCTCTTGTACAATCAGGTCTTTGCCTCTATATGTGAAATACAGTACACTTGTACTTTGTGTGAGAGGCTTTTGTCACTGCTGTCTTGTCTGTCCAGATTTTTTATATATAGAGATGCTGTTTTAACAGGCTCTGTTCACCTGGATCACCAAGGGTGGTTCGTCCCTTAATATCTGCTCTTTCCATAAAGGAACCAGAGACATTTCCTGAGGCTGTTCTAACCTGTTATGAGTCCAAGTTGCTATATATATATATATATATATATATAAGTTGACTTTATTTATAAAAGGGAACTAAACCTTGTGAATATTTGAGTAATTACAATATTAATAGAGTAATATTGCACTCTTCATCACAATGCCAGTTTCCATTGAAAGAATATTGAATGACTGGAGGCATTTTTGTATGATGTGAACTGAATGTTTGCACATGTAATATTGGGATAAAATCTGGAGAACTTATGGTTATTTTCACTTAAAATGAATAGTTCTTATAAATAGATTTAGAACTATTAAATATCTGTTTGATTGCTAATAAAGAAAATATTACTTTAAACTGAGATATGTTGTCTTGTTATGGAAACTTAAAAAAGAGCCATGTCAATCCTGATTGTTTCTCAACATTGATTCATATTTGAATGAAGCTTTTTGAGATTGTTTATTATTAAACACAGGTTAATGACCATTATAATCCCATTAAAATCTAATGTATAAACATGACTTCAAGACTAGTTCTTTAAAAAATATACTTGGTAATGTTATGAATTGATTTGGTTCATAAACAGAAACACTGACCCAGGCACTGGAGATGTCACATTGATAACTAACTTTAGATCATTTTACCAACCCAGAACTTTCATCTCTGAACCTGTTATTAGACGACCTGTTCAGAACAGCAGTAACCTACAAAAATTAATTTTGTGTGTTGGTTCCTCTCTGCACCTGCAGAACACTGATCTGTTTGGGCCTTCTGTATTAGGGGTGTCTCTGATCCGGCGTACCCCAACATTAGATAAAAGCAAATAATGAGGAACCTGTCCACGACCTTGTCATTCATAGCTTTATTCAGAGAGCTGTAGACTTTAGCCTCTGCTAGTAGACGGTGTTCTGTGCTTGGATGTGTGGATCGAATGGCACCTTGAGAAACATTCCCCTTTTCGTCTGCCAAATCACAGTATGTAATTTCTTTTGCTGGGAGAGTAACAGTGATTCAGGGTGGATTTAAGATGGATTTCCTTAGCAGCCTTTGCTGGGGGAGAGGAAAGTCTGACTGGCTAGGCAGACTGAGTCAAGCTTCCCTCCTCCCGCCCTCTTTCCTTCCTTCAGATTCCATGACCGTCATCACTGCTTTCGCGCTCCTCCTGTGACCAGATACCGACTTCCTCCTATGCGTGATGAAGCAAACTGGTGGGTTTTGCGTTCATTATCATGGCAGTCAGTCAATACTTGGGATTTTCTAACTTTGTGCTAAATTACAGCAGGAGATTCTTGGGTTTTTAGTGCTTTTGAACAGCTTAATGTTTTCTTCACTCCTCGCAGTTCAGTGGAGTGAGGAGGTCACACCTCACCAACAGGAAACATCTGCGGGCATGGTGCAGCTGCTAGCAAGCAAACGTCACAAAAAACCTAAACACTCCATATGCACATCTACTCCGTGACGGGTCTAAAACTGCATTTCTGTAGACACAGTTTAGTCACAATTCTTTAACAAAACTGATTTACAGGTACATAGTGCAAAAAAAAAAAAAAAGCACATTTACCTGCGGGACGGTTCCTGAGGGCCTGACGGATCTCCACTGAACAGGATCGTTCCTGCAGGTCTGACGGATCTCCACTGAATAGGACGCTCTGGGGCAGCTGTTGCTGGCAGTGGCCTGTTGAGGCACACTGTAAATGTAGTGTACACAGTGCACTGGAGCTCACAGTTACAGGCTGGGGTCGGGCTCTTGCTCGAACACTAAACACATGTTGCCTTGCATTCCTTGTAGAGCCTTTCAGGGTCTCCCTTGGCATCTGGAATTACTTAGGTTGAGATGCTAGGCAAGTGGGGGAGGTCTGTTGTTCAGAAATGCTTCAGATTGTTTCACGTATCCACTCAGTTCAGCACTGTTTTTAGACAAGTCACATCCTTCTTTATTTTAATGAGGCATGAGTGACAGAGTGATATTTAAGTGTGTGTGCGTTAAGTTTAAATGTTTAAATATTAAGTGTGTGGGTGGGAGAGAGAAAGAGAGTATGTGTATATGTTGAATGTGTGTGTGTGAGAGAGTAAGTTTCTGTATGTGTACGTGTTAAGTGTTGGCTGACCACCCTGGACAACCCCTTCCTGACAACACCGCTGTTCACAGAGAGACAGGAAGTTGAGACAGAAAGGACGAGAGACTTTTCTGTAAAAATTTTGTTCTTTATCATCCCATTTCTCTAATGGGTAAAGAGAACTAGGACATTGGCAGGTTCTCTTGCACCAAGCAGGGTTTCTGTGTGAAGGGATAAGTAAGAAACAAAGAAGCCAGGGCTCGGAGAAAGACAAGTTTGGTGTGTGCAAAGCAGAACGATGAAGAAAACAGCTGGTTTAACCAAGGACTCTTGGGTGTCTACCTGGTAAGTTTCCAGACATGGAAAAATACATACACATAATATAACGTTTCTACAAAAATAAATAAATAAATAAATCCTACATTTCACTGTTCTCTTCCATTGTTGATAGCAGTAGACGCATAACTTTTGTCTATCTTTAGCCATCTGCCACTCCTCTAAGAGTTAGCTATTTGTTATTATTATAGCTATTTGTCTTGTATTTACACTTACTTGTCTGTAGTATATGTCAATAAAAGAACAATAATGAAAGTGTTTTGTAGAGTTCAGAACTCTGTCCTAGGGAGACATAGTTGTATGTTTGGATGCGGGAAGGAAAAGGTTTTGCTTACCAAGAAAGGAAGGTTAAAGAGAACTTTAGCTTGGAGAGCAGGCTAGCAGTAACAGAAACAACCTAGCAAACACACAGCCCTGCATATAATCACGCTATAAAAGAATGAACGTGGTAGAGGGCCAGGGAAACTGCTTTCATTCACATTCACTATTTTCCACTAACATGCAAATCATGTTGACTTTATTTTCCACTAAAGAGATGTTGATTAGCTGGAGTCTTCAGTCCTGCTTCTGTTCGATTTCATTGTGTACTGACAGTGTATTTGTGGTCTCACCCACATAAATGATAGACGTGCTCTTTTCTCTGAGGTTATAAAGAGGCATGTATGATTCTTTTCTCTCTGCACAGGTTGGCTTCTAATCCTCACTAAATCTTCACATCTAAGATCGTCTCGTTTCATCTGCAGTCTTTCTTTCATTATGCAACATGATCTCCTCACCCCCTACGACAGCATCTCCTGCCCTCCCTACGCACACTTCACCCACCTCCCCAAGCCCCCTGCTTCCCAGCTGTTCTCCTCCAGCCACATCCATGCCGCTCCCATTGGTTGACATTTCTACATCGCCACTCCCATTGGTTGACATTCCGGTCGACTCTGCTTGCCACCGCCGTCCCCATTCACCTCTCTTCACTAACTGGAAAGGCATCACTCCGGCTCCAGCTCCTCCACCACCTCTCTGCTCTGCATCCTCCGTTCTTCCTCCACAGAAGCCCATGTCCCCGCCCAGACCCTCCTGCCTGCCTCTGCCCACCCAGCAGCTGT
>JAOXYF010000011.1:17166583-17180539 GCA_028565775.1 Sternarchorhynchus goeldii
CTTTAAAGGAGAAAGCTCTGCCTCCGGCTGTAGTCTTACTAATTTTTGGAATTAAGAGAAATCCTGCGTTTTGGGAGTGCAAAAGGCAAGACGGGTTATAGTATGTGAAACAGATAATTCACAAAGTAAATTTGAGCCAGGTGTTGTCAGTCAGTGGGATGATGGGTGTGAAGGGCCTGTTTTGTTTAGAGACCAGGGATCTAGTAATGTCTGATATTCACCATGTTTGTGGAAGTTTATCATGGCACAAACAAAGGAGATTTCTGAGGACCTCAGGAGAAGAGTTATTGATGCTCATCAGGCTAGAAAAGTCGACCAACAAAGATCACAGCAAGAGCAAGACATGTAAAAGTCTGCGATGCGAGGTCACAAAGGTTCTCCCTAACTAAAGGCCTTTCTTACACGGCTAAGAGTAATGCTCATGAGTCCATCAGCAGGAGAAGTGCAGTGCATGGAAGGGATGGGAGGAGAAAGCTCTTGCTCTCCAAAAATAACATTGTTGCTCATCTGCATTTTGCTAAAGATCACGTGGACCTAAATATCTCATGGATTTAGTTTTAATTGCTCTGTCATTATTAGACATTCTGTATGGTATAGCTGATTTAGTCTGGGAAGCCAAAAAAAGTTCAGATTGTGTTGCAAAGTTTTGTTTCATAAATATTGCTATTTTGTAGTGGTAAAACTGACGAGGGCAAGGGCGCACACACTCATACAGCAATAATTAAGGCCTGTAGAGTAAGAGCATTGCTAAACAAATAAATATTTTGTGAAGCCTGTTTCTCATAGTTGTGTTCACAATCCAATCTTCCACCATATAAGTTGTATTATTACCCAGTAGTGTAATAGAGAGATAATGTTTGCTTATTGTGGCTTGGTTTAATGGAGTTTGATGATTTTACAATCAGGTGATTTTATCTGGTTGTTTAATTGATTGTCTACATCTAACTTTTTCTTTAGAGATAATCATCGAGGCATCACTTTGCAAGAGTGTCCTGAAGCCTTTAAAGGAGCTGATATACAATGGGCTGAGGGACATTCACTCCCGGACAGGCATCCTGAAGAAGCTGAAGGAGAACCAGCAGATTGTCTTGGCCACCACTACCACAGACTTGGGAGTGACCACCAGTGTTCCTGAAACACATGTAATGGAGAAGATTCAGGTGAAGCTGGGCAACCTGCATCAGGAGTACTCACCTCAGAAGAAGATCAACCTGCTCCTGAAGACCTGCAAGATGATCTATGAGTCTATGTCTGTTGGCTGCCCAGGTAAGGGGGAGGGGTTATGAAGTTTAGTAACAGGAAAGAGACTAGTAAAAGGATTCTAGGTAGACTTGGTGTGCATTTTTGTGGTACACTGAGTTTCTAGTACAATATGTTTTTTTTTCTGTTTGTGTGCAAAACCCTGAAAAGTGTAAGTTATTTGAGTGAAGAAATCAAATGTGGAGTAAATATGCGAGAAGCAGTACTGAGTGGCACCTCCACTGCTGTTAATACTGTTTAAAGACACAATCTTAGAGCTGGAATATTACTGTAATAATGTTTTGATTAATATATAAGCTGAACTGTCATGTGATGTTCTGTGTTCTGTGCTGTTCTGTGCTGTGTTCTATTCTGTGCTGATTTCTATACTGTGCTGTGTTCTGTGTTCTGTACTGTACTGGGTTCTGTACTGGGTTCTGTGTTCTGTGCAGGTAAGACTCACGGTGCTGATGATTTCCTGCCTGTGCTACTTTATGTTCTTGCACGGTGCAACATGACCTGCCTGGTACTGGACGTGGAGTACATGATGGAACTGATGGATCCAGCACTGCAGCTGGGAGAGGGTGAAAACACACACACACACACACACACACACACACACACACACAGACACATGGCTGCGCTACAACTAGGAGAGTGGGAGCACACTGGATACATAAACATCACCTGGGTTCCTCAGAACGTAGCCTGCAGGGCTTCCCTGACTTAGGAGACTACTGTGGAGCATCATCGCTGGTGTTAACAGCATGTTGAGTATCTGTGTGTGTATCTGTGTGTGTGTGTGTGTGTGTGTGTGTTGGGGCAGGGGGTGATCACTGTATTTGAGCACGCTCTCAACAACGTGTTGTGTGTTGTGTGATCAGGTTCATACTATCTCACCACCACGTATGGAGCTCTGGAGCACATAAAGAACTACGACAAGCAGGCTGTGACCAGGCAGCTGAGTCTGGAGATCCAGGACTCGATTCATCGGTGGGAGCGACGCCGCACCCTCAATAAGGCTCGTGCCTCGCGCTCATCTGTACAGGTGGGTGAAGCAAAACGTTTACCTGTAGGACCTGTACACAGGTGCTTTACCACCAGACAATATTGAAATGTATTTGTATAGATCGAACGTTTGTGGCATATGTATGTTTTGGTTGCAACAGTAGCTAACACCAAACATAAAGGCTAGTAAACACCGCTAGTTAGATCTTCATACAGAACAAAAGACGTCAGGCCTAGAATGATGAGAAGCAGATAGAATAAACACATACTATGTTCAAATTAGCAGATCATTATGTAGTGACTGTTCGTGTTGTGTGGTTAGTGGCCGTACACAGATTCTGTCCTATTCAAACATCAGACATTCAAAAAGTAAAGATTATTTGTCTCATCCACAAAATTTACACTAATACAAACAAAAATAAATGTGATAATGATACACATTTCAGAGAATGATGACCATTCTGCTCTTTGCAGGATTTCATCAATGTATCTTTCCTGGAAGCTGGTTCCAACACCAAGACGCTGGGGATTCGCCCCAGTACAACTGCTCAAGACTTGTGCACACAGTGTGCTGAGAAGTTTGAGGTGTTGGACCCAGATTCCTTCTGTCTATGTGTGCTCGTGGATGGACTCTACCGACCCTTGACCCCTGAGGAACTCCCACTTGCTATCAAATCTTGTCTGCACCACAGTGAGCCACGTAAAGAATATTACTTCGTGTATCGCCACGGACGCTGGCCAGGACAGGAGCCTGACAGCCAGACACCATCCACCACTGAACAGACTGCGATCTTGGAGGACAGTTTGATTTGACTGACTTGTGAAATCGAACAGTAAAGGGAAGTGGTTTGCACAAAAGGCTTCGGACAGCTAGAGCAAGCTTTCAAAATATATATAAAAAAAATCCTTACACAGTCAGTGAAGACAAAAATCCTGAAGGTCTTCCACTCTATACTCTGAGTTCAAAGGTTAAGAATCACAACAGACCTACTGCCACCAGCAGCAGGATCATGATCTTATAAATATTTCACTTCATAAACACACACTCCTGAAAAAGATGCTTCTCTTTGATGAACAACTACTCCATGATTAACGGAACTTCCCCTCCTAAGGAGCTGCTTCCTCAAACAACACAGAAATATTCTAAAATTCTAGTTTTTCACTCATCCACAAATATAAAATATAAATATCCGGTTGGCAGTTGTTTCTGTAATTGAGGTGGAGATCTTCAGATTACAGTAGGAGGTCAAATGATGCAAAGAAGAATTAGAAGTTAATAAGTCCTCATCAATAACACAACCTTATTCTGGTACTCATATGAAATGTTTTTTTTTTCTCACGTCATACATTTTGTGAGGCTCTTTTTAAGGCTTGGGTTAAGTACAGAGGCCTGTGTTTAATGTGTTTAGTAGTTTATATTATGTACTGCTCCTTTTATTCCTTTATATCTTCAGAATGTTTTGGATTACATTCCAGATTATACATGCATTTTGACACATTACAGGAACTATGTTTGTGTGTATGAATAACAAGAATGTATATGTAATTCAGAGATTAGAGCGTGTATTCTGTAATAGGCACAATGTAAATTTAACCAAAGCACATTTTCTGTAGCATTTAAGATGCATACAATTAAAGGATTATCTTTTTATATGTTGTCAATAATTAATCTAGCTAAATTGTTGTTTAAAAAACGTTGCTTAAAGGTGTTTTTTGAGACTCCCTAAATAACACAACCAGGAGAGAAATGAAAAAGAATATATTTTCTCCCCATTGATACCTTCCTAACTAAAATAACAATTTATCTTTTCTCCCCATTGAAAGATTTAAGGATTTCACACCATCCAAGTATCAATCACGAGAGTTGTCACACCACCCACAAAAACTCCAGTAACAAACAATACAGATTTAACAATACAGTTTTAACAATCCAGCTTTTTCTAACAGTGAACCCAGGAACCAACCCACACCAGCTCCTCCTCCATGTCCATTTCCCTCGTTAAGGCTGGCGCCCTCTGGTGGTGACCAGTCAGGTGCATGGAAGGGTTAGGTTAACCCTAATCCTTCTTCTGCAGTGTGCAACACTGGCCTACTAGAAGCAACCAATCAAGATTTCCTTGTTCACAAAAAAAAAATAAAATCCTCAAATAAAAGTCAGGTCACTCTGAGGGTTTAAGTATGTTAGTCAAATGCAAGAATTAACCCCGCCACCACCACCCCATGCTTCTAGTACCATCAGTCGATAGTGCTGTAAAAGGAAAGTTGTGAATTTCTGATGAATATTGTGTCAAATCAAGTCAAATTTATCTTTATAGTGATTTTTACAACTGCCATCGTAAAGCAGTAACGCAAATCAAGCCAAGGGTGACAGTATTCCAACAGCCACAAATACAGTCACTTTACTGACATGGCTGTATCAGTGTCTATGTAAGTCCCTGATGCCACAATAATCCTCTGAATGAAACCTCTAAAAACCTATAAAGTTGATGCGACTGAGTGATGATGTGATCTGTCAGTCCAAGTCAGTTGTGCAACTGTACTAAATATCTTGGGTAATTTTTGTTCTTTTCTTTTAGGGTAAAGGGCAGCAGTAAGTGCCTCTATAGTTACAAGTGTGTGTGTGTGTTATTCTTGTAAACTTAAGGCTCCCCTTCCACGTGAGCTGGAACACTGGACCAATATCATTAAGTGTACAGTGAAATGCTGATTCTGAACGTTCAGTCCTTTTATCAAGGTCTGTGGGATTTGAGGGTATCCCAGTCAGATATGATATATCTGGGACCTTTACAATAAAGCTAGGTGCTGCAGTTAGGGTTAGTGTGGTAGTGAGGGGAAATGGCTATTTTGTGACTGATAGATCAACCGAGATAAGAAAATGGTCTGATGACGGTGACATCAGATTGGGGTGGGATGACTGTTCTCTCTGTCTAAACCATATGTAATAAATAAATCAAGTGTATTATTGATTAAGTCTGTCGCAAGACTGTGACTAATGTTACTAGAAAGGAGAGCAGCTCACTCCCTAGTAGGATGGAGACTGTCCCGCCATAAAAGCCCAGTCTTGTCCTCAAACAGAGTCTAATTTTCTATGAATCCAACATTGTTTTGTGAGCACCACTTATCCATGGGGTGTCAAGAACAAATATTTTTACTGATGGTACAATGAAAGACATGGTTGAATGTTTTGATTGGCCAGGCCTGGGTGTCTAACCTCTCAGCTACATAACACCATCACTGACATTTATTTTCCTGTTTACTGGGTGAAACATTTCTGGGAAGCAAATATTCCTGCAGTTGGAGAAAGATACACAAATTCTTGTTTGCTGTTTACATTAATAATAAGAAATAAAAGTTAAACTTTCATACATTCAATATCAAACATTTCTTTTGTACAGACTGTAGCAGGAGAGCATAGTTTCCTCTTGTTTCAAGAGTGAAAATGCTTCATAGTACTTTAAAGGGTGTAGGGTGTAGAGTTAGGTGTAGGGTTTAGGGTTAGGGTAGGCTTAGGGTTAGAGTTTACATTCTTGTAAAGTTGAGGTTGTATTTCATCTCCTAAAGTTGGACTTTGGAAAGGTTTTTCATTATGTCTGCAACAGCATTGTTTACTGAAGTAAAAACAAAGAGATGAGAGATAGAAAAAAGTGTAAAAAAAAAAAGAGGTTCGAATGTATGTGTATGTACAAGTGTGCATGAGAAGATGGCCATCATGCACACAGCCTCTTTGTGGCTGTGACTATCCGTACTCACAGTCCTTTTTTCTGTACTTTGCCCTTGTTCTAGTCATCATTTGTGTTTGTGTGTGTGTGTGTTTAAGTTGGACCACGTCACCTATGCCTTGCCCCCTAACGAGTGTTAGGACCCAAGTGCCTGATGCTTTGCATGATCCACCGATGGCTATTATTTTTAAACGAGAGCCAAATGAAGGCTGTATGCGTTAATGAGGACCTTCCTGGGCTGGACTTGACCAAGTCCCATCCTTAAGGGGAAGGATGCTGCATTTAACAAGAGAACAATGAGACCCATAGCGACTTCTGACACTCTTCTGCTCCTTACGCTGACCAACACACAGCATGAGCCCCCAGCCACACTGAAGAGTAACCTGGACTAGCGTCAGTGTTGGAAGGGACAGTGCACCAGTTTGGTCTCCTTCTTTCCAAAGTCTTTAACATGACATGATAAAATTCATACGTGAAACTTCTTTCTTTTTGGCATCTGTGTATGTATGAGTCACCGTTGGCTCTTTGCCTTATAAAACATGACTAAAGTTGTGTGAATTTGTCACAATGCAAGTTATTCAGTCTAACATAATACTTCTAATCTAACCAATTAATGAGACCAATATCTTCCATGGCCTGGTATCCCAGTGTTTGTAGATTTCTAGAAGACATAAAAAAACACTATTCCAAATTGATCCTTGTTCCTTGTTACCAACCTCTAAACAGATCACACATTATGTTACAGGAAACACCCCTTCAGCGCTCATGGCAGGATGGTAGGATTGAATTAGCCAATGAACGTCAGTTCCACACAGCAACAGGAAGTATCATCTAGTTTTGATCATCTTACTTCTGTGTGGGTGCTTTTCCACTTCCACTCCTTTTTTTTTGAGACATCATTAAGCTCTGTGACGTCAAATCAGGTCTGTTTTTCTCTGATTCTGCGATCTATTTTAAGACTCTAGCCAAACAGGACATCTAGGGGTGTGTGATACATGGCCTTTCATTGTTCCTGTATCTCTTTGCACCTTCTGAGCGACGAAGGCTGTATATATATGATCCGTGAACCATAAACTCCAGCACATTCACTTTAGTACCTGGAACGTGAACCATTTTCCTTGTACCTGCACATAAAGTTACGCCCCAAACGTCTGCAACAGCTCGGGTGGTCCAACATCAAAACAAGAGAACGACGAAGCAAGGAAGATAGAAGCATCCGTGCTTGCCAGCGTATTGTATGGAAGAGCTGCAGGTCAGCTTGGAATCCACAAACCAGGTTGAGGCTCTTCAGCAGAAACATCTGGAGGCAAGGTGTCACGGCACAGCAGCGAACGCCATCGAGAACCAGAAAGGTGAGACTGATGTTCGACATGTTACGTACACACGACTGCAATATTTTAATGTTCTTTTTTATAGGGGGGTTAAAGAAAGTAAGTTCTACAATAAAAGCAGGCTGAACTCACAGAGTCAGCAAATATAAAAATAAATCAAGGTTATGTTGTTGGAAAATGTGGTGCATTGCACACAATTAACATTTTCCTGATTCATCTCTTCATATCACATGATAAATGAGTCAGTACTCATAGAGCAGATGGTAAATGAGTCAGTACCCACAGTGCAGATGCAGCGTAATTGTAATTGAGTGCGTGTGTGTGTGTGTGTGTGTGTGTGTGTGTGTGTATACACATTCACTACAGATGGTGGTGCTCACCATGTCTTGCAATCCTGCACTGTTATTTGTTGTGCTGATGTGTGTGATGGGGAATTCTGCCATTCCTCAGCTGCTGCGGAGGTAAAGGTTATTCACACACTGCCTTCCCCCAATGTCTTCACTTCATATTCTTATGAAAATGGAGAGGGAATTTTTTTAAACAGTCTCTTGTATGATGGCCACAGAAACTCCCCTCCAGTTGGTGAAGATGATTCTCGACAGGAACAATGGGAGGTTGTCTACCCTTCCATCTCCCTCCGTGACTGGAGCATTCAAATGCTGTCCGTGCCAGACTTTGACGGAGCTGGGCTCAAGGCGCAGCAGCTGGGTGTGGGCGAGTGGACACCCCTGAGCCGATCGCAGACACAAGCAGACCTGGTGAAGGAGTGGCCGAGTGCCTGGACACAGAGAGAAGGCAATCAGGTGAAGAGAAACATTGTAGTCGCAGACGATGCAGCATTCAGGGAGAAAAGTAAACTTCTCACAGCCATGGAGAGACAGAAATGGCTGAACTCATACATGCAGAAGCTACTGGTGGTTAACTCAAAGTGAATTGTCTGTCCAAAGATATATGTGTGTACAAATATAAATGAAAACTAACTGTGTGAAAACAGGGAGTCTGTGTATATTGTAAAAAGACACTGTAACACTTATCTAACAAAAATCATTGGTATATTCTGTGGTAGGCTTCAATTGTAGTGTCAGTGTATGTTGTTAATTAAAACTACAGAAGAATTCATGATTACTCAGTTAATTTGTCATTTAAGCATTTACACATATAGCCTGGATCTCATTTTCATGTTTCTGAGAAATTTCTCGTGATCCATTACAGTAAACAAACACAAATAATAACATTCTAAATTTCTCTGTAGAGACACCTGTTCTGTTACGTCAGTTAAAACAGTACAGACAGAATTTCTTTGATGCAAGGGTTAATTTCAGAAATGTTTAATATATATTCACCTACTACTACAGACCTTTAACCCCCTCTGCTGGCAGGAGTATGTCATTGTTCTCAACTGCAAAAAAAAGAAACATGGTTTTACAGTTCAATACTTCTCCCTGTGGGGAGGGGGGACATTTTATTACATGAATCAGGGATATGTTCTTTAAAAAAATTTTATTAATCAAAAAGAATAGAAATTGATTGAAAAAAGTCGCTGTTCTTTTCACCTACTGAGGCCTTATCCATGCAGATGTGAATAAAAACCCCAGCTTACATGTTAGATCTATTAATGTATTTAAAAATCTAGCTTCCCACCTCCTAAATAGAGTATAGGATATAATATGACATAATATTTCGAACTTTGAGCTGCATTTTATTAACTGTCTAAAAATAGATGTTGAGGATTTTAACTATCTGTAATTAGAAAGTTGAAATGTTACAAATGTCTTAGATAAGATAAGAGATAGATAGATAGATAGATAGATAGATAGATAGATAGATAGATAGATAGATAGATACTTTTTCTTTCTTTATTTATTTATTTATTGATCCCAGAGGGAAATTCAAGGCATCTAGTAGCCGCAGATACACATTGCATACACATGTAACAATAAAGAAAAATAAAGATTAGAGATGAAAAATATGGAAATATATAGATACAGTAAAATATATAGATTTTAAATCTGTAAAAAGCTGACAAATTAAAGATGTAAAATACTGAGCTTTGAGTGTTTGTAGCGGAGGTAGTACAGAGAACTGATATAAACACTCATATAACCAGGTTACAGTGCAGAACGCTTGAGATTAATGATGTAATTGGTTATGATAGTGCAAATACAGCAATTTAATATAATACAGTAGTGCAAATAAGCAAACAAACTGCTGTAGTGGACACTAATGTAATGTACGGGGGTAGACAGTTGAAGGTAACATAGATGGGGGAGGGGTCAATTCTGGGGACTGGAGTACAGCATTATCATAGAGTACTTGTTTTATCGAACTTTGAGGAATTGAACAGTCTTATTGCATGAGGGACAAAATATTTCCTGAGTCTGTCTGTGGAGCAGGACTGGGACAGCAGTCTGCCACTGAACGAACTCCTCTGCCTAATGATGACACTGTGCAGAGGATGATGAACATTGTCCATGATGCTCAGCAGGTTGTGAGCATCCTCACAGTAGGGTCCTACTCTCAGCTGCTGAAGTAACAGACTCCAGCTCTGATCCGAGCACAAAACCTGTTTTCCTAACCAGCCTGTCGAGCCGTCCTGTGTCCCTCTTGCAAATGCTGCCTCCCCAACACACCACAGCATAAAAGAGCACACTGGCTATCACAGACGGATAGAACATCAGCAGGAGTTTTGGGCAGATCCTGAAGGACCCAAGCCTCCTCAGGAAGTACATTCTACTCTGTCCTTTCCTGTACAGAAAGTCAGTATTCACTGACCAGTCCAATCTATCATCGAGATGGACTCTCAGGTATTTGTAGGACCGGACCACCTCCACATCAACCCCCTCGATGGAGATTGGCTGATGAGGGGGGTCTGGGCCTTCTGAAGTCAATGCACATCTCCTTTGTTTTGGAGATGTTCAACTGCATATGGTATGTTACACCAGGGGTGCTGATTAGGGCCTCCTAATCCAGTTGATTAATCCTTCATCTGCTTCTGGATGAGTAGGAGGTGGTTGGTCTGGGACAGGTAGCAGGAGAGCCTCGTCAATCCTTACTTTGCTCCAAGGACAGCCATTAGCTCAGTAAAAGTAAAGCGAGACAGTTAGTTCTGTATGGGACATAAAATATAGACATTTCAGAAGCGTGGCAGCAGCAAAAGGACAGAACCAGAAGATAACACAGACTTGGGGGCACCCTGAGGCGTTGGCATCCCTCCACCCCACCATCAACAAACTTGAGTGAACACGTGCGGTAGTGGGATGACAGCACCAGTGTCTCTGTATACCGTAAAACCCTCTGCCCATTAACCCCTGGATCTGTAACCTTTATCTACGGGGGAATATCAATTACCAAATGCTAAACTAAATAAGTAAGTTTTTAGTGCAGACTTAAAGATTGAGACTGTGTCAAAGTCCTGGACATTTTCTGGAAGGTTGTTCCATAGTTGGGGGGCTTTGTAAGAAAAGGATCTTCCCCCTACTGATACCTTTTTAATTAGTGGAACAAGTAAGAAGTAGCACCTTGTGATCTTAGTAAACGTGGAGGCTCATAGTAGGAAATAAGTTATTGCAAATAATCAGGAACGAGCCCATGCAGAACTTTATATGTTAATAAAAGGATTTTATAGTTGATACGAAATTTGACTTTTTTGACAGTGTAGGGCTGATAGAACTGGGCTGATTGAATTTTCTACTTTTAGTTAGGAATCTGGCTGCAGCACTTTGAACTAATTGAAGTTTACTACAGCATCCTGTTAGGGAATTTAATGATACACATCCTAATAGCAATAGTTACAGTAGTCAAAACTAGTGCTAATAAATTAATAATTTAAGTGTGATTATGGGTGTGGCTGTACGTGATTAGGAGAGTTGATGTGGTGAATGGTCATATGTGAGTTTATGTGGCTGGAGCCATGCATGTATTTAAATTATATAATACATTTAAGAAAAAAGAAAAAAAAATGTTAATGCCCAGAGATTCTTTCATATATATAACAATGTGAATGTGATTTGTTAATTTTTTTTAATAATTCAGGAACAATAATATCAAAGAAGTTCCACAAATGTTGGCATAAAGTAAATAAAACTGTTTTTGCCAAAGTGAAAATTGATGAATCAGACATAACCTAGTGCCTAACAACATAGTCCTCAACATATACCAGTATACTGTCCAAAACTTCTCTGAACAGACAATAAACATGTGAATGGCAATCAGTTCAGAAAGGCTGGCAATATATAGACACAGTAGACAAGGTAAGGAATCAGAGGGGCAGCACACTTCCATATAGGCAAGCTCCATACAGGCAATATCCAGAAGGGCATGCTTATTTTGGCAACTGTAACTGTAAATAAATATAGTCATGCCAATACAAATGAATTGAGTTTATGAATGATTTCAACTTGGGTCATAACTTAAAAATAAACTTATAATACACAAAAAGGGCAATAAGGATGTGCCAACCTGTAGAATGTGTTATAACAAATATCTGACCAGATTTAATGATGACTGATGGAGAAGGCAAATCAAGCAAAGTAACAAGCAAACACTCAGGTTTACTATTATTGATGAATGTGAGCTAACTGGTCTACATAGTAATCAACATTTTGCCCTTTTTTGTGCAAGGAAAAAAGTCGCTAAAGGTGCCAGAAAAGTCGCACTAGAAAAAGGGTCTAGGAGAGTATGTTGATGAAATATATTCTTAACCGGTCATATTACTTTTCTTTTACCTTTAAAACTTAATATTAAACAGCGCCAAAATAGATCGTTCACGAGAATGAAAAAAATAAGTGGAAATACAACGCGTTCCGTTACTATATAAAACCACAGCAATTTAAATGGAGACATACCGTTGATCATAAAATTAGAATAGCTCCATCTTTAGTAATTAAGCTGACATTTAGACCAAAAGACGCACAGTGCCAAAAAAAGCACTGACGGAAAGAAAATTGCCCACTATAATTACAAAATTAACCGTTTCAAGCTTACCTCGCTCTGTAAAATCCAGTAGTAATTCGACACGTACGGTTAAGTTTAATTTATTATCTGAACTTTAGTACCGCCAAGTGAAATGTGTCTCAAGTGAAATGACGTATGAATGCCTGCACGTTATATTTATGTAAATGTAGACATCTTACGTCATAATCTATTCATTTCAGGTAATAGCGGTTTAGTGTTCAATCAAGCAATATTCTAATATCTATCTATCTATCTATCTATCTATCTATCTATCTATCTATCTATCTATCTATCTATAATGTTCATGAGTATTTATTCTTTGTAAAAATGACTGCTATTTAATAATTTATTTTTATGTTAGTACTCATAAAATAAAGTATGCTATATCTGTGTTTATAAATGCATGAAAAAAACAAACATATTTCAACAAATTTTATTTTCTCAAAACTGAAAAATATATATATTAGGATAAACAGTCAAACACTATTTAGTGACTGTGTCGTTTTATACAAAAATTACACTGGATCTCTGAACTACTTGTACAAAATTTAACAGTAAATTAGGCAAACTATCATTTAGAAAATATCCTTCTCATAAGTTCCAACCTCTCTTCTTTGGACATCGATTCAGTTTGAGGGCAGAATACCCTGCCCCTGAACTGGCTCTGTTCAGTTTCATTAGTGCCGAAGTGGCTGCACTTCTTGCAGGTGTTTGCAGCCAGTTCACCTGTAGGGTGTTTTTAGGATGGTGCCATGGTTGTTTGTGAACTGTGAAGTTGTGCCATGAACCACTACTGCTGGAGTCATTGGCAATGCCTGGATCATTGACATTGCTTGTAAAAATGTTATAGGCTGAAAAGTTGTAGCTGGTTGCAAAACCTAACCCTAGGAACGAAGCTAACAACTGGTCCGGAATGTCTCCAAGGTTAAGTAGACAGTTGTGCGCATGATGCATGCTGCTTTTTCCACCCTTATGGAAAGAATAAGCAACTACACATACCTGGGAGTCTACATCTCCACCCTGGTGCACTTGCGTTCACACACTAAGCACATTTACAAATGTCTGCAGAAATCCATTTGGTCACTTGACACCTGTACAGAACACTTGGTCACTTTTATCACATTTGTATCTTATGACAGTGGTATGATATCACTTCATAAATCTTTGGAGATTGGCCTTATATTTCACTGCCTTTTGTACGTGCTACAAAGGCACATTTGACAAATAAATCTTGAATTTTGAATCTTAAAAGTGACCTGATTCTCGCACTGGGCAGAACACCTGTGAACAACATACAGGAATCTTGTAGCTTATAAGAAGTGAATAAAATGTCTTAAATGTGTTCTGCGCAATGTAATATCCATATGTAGTTGAGCAGCTGCCTTATTGCTCTGTGTAAAAATGTTAATTTGCTTTAAAAAACAAAAAAGCATATCCCCGAAACATTCACACACATGCTGAGCGTCCCTGGGTGGACTCAAACCACCATCCTTTTGGTTAACAGCCGCATGCACTGACCGATTGCGGCATAGAGGCACCTGAAGCGTGCGTTCCTCGCGAAAACTGGAGACTGTGAATGTTTACACCTGGCCTCTCCTTTTGTCTCTTCAGGAAAATGTCAAACTGGAGATTATTATGCTCTTGAAAATCCAGTTAAGTGTCGTCTTGAAAACGCCTTTGAAACAGATTCGCTTGAAGCACTGCAG
>JAOXYF010000011.1:17180639-17197162 GCA_028565775.1 Sternarchorhynchus goeldii
ACTACAGAGCGTCACAGGAGGTCATTCCTACCTGTGTCCATCAAACTCTTTAACTCATCCCTCAATGTTCGACACTAAACATAAGTACAATAACAATAACCACAATATTTTTACTCTCTGAATTTGTAATCCCTTATAATCTCAACTTCAGACATGCAATTATAAATACAGCCACTGTGACTTTACCTTTTTTATCACTACACCCACTGACACTTTACACTTATACTGATGTTTATAGACACTGCCACCTTACATTTCTGTACATATATGTTTTTGTACAGTATATGTATATAGTGCAATTTTCTCACTGTCTTTCTCACTCAATTTATGGCCACAAACTCGTATAAAAACTTTGAGCGGAAAAGCAAGACACCTATAGTGCATGAGAGCAACACTTTGCGAGAGAGGAATGAAAAAGAATGCATAATAGGAATGTCTGTTGAATGGAAGCACAAAGATAGCAGTCCCTCATCACCCAAAGGTGGATTAAAAGGTGGAAAGTGGAAAACATCCACTGGGCTGAAATCAGATGTCACAACTGTTCGGGGACGCATTGTATCTGAACATGCAAAAGATCTTGAAAGTGCTAGAATGGCCACCACTTCGCAAAGTCTCAGAAGTTTGTCAGTTTGTTGGTCTTGCTTTGTGCTATGATTTGTGAAAGTCTTTGCTACTGGGGTGCAACATCTTCATGCACCATTATGCCCGTTTTCAGTGGACAGCAGAGTACCAAGAGGCTTTTGAGGAGTGTCACAAGCGTGATCGTTTGATGTGTAGAAGAATAGACTGGAGACAATGAGTTCCCTTTCAACCATTTATTGCCACAGAGATCTCTGGAGATGACACTTCACAGCGCAGTGCGAATGAGATCTGAGCATACAACATTTACACACACTCATGTATTCAAAAAACTTCCCTATTCTAAGCTGTACTTTTTCTAACTGCTCAAAGACATTTTCCTGTTTTTGGCAGCACATACTTGCTGTCTCTGTATCAGTGTATCTCTGTATCACCTTCATGTCTTTCTTTCACAGTTGCAACTAAACGAGTAAATGTTCCCTTAATATGAGCGTTAACCCTTGCAAAGCATTCTAAGTAATATATAATGTATGAGTATATGTTAAAGCTAAACACTGTTAAAGCTAAGCATTGTTACTCATATGTATTTCAACATTTCCCCCTTTTGATCTCTTGAACAGAGATCACCATCTTCGTCCCAATGTCATCTCTCGTCTTCCGTCTTCTTACTTCGGGGTTCAAGGGTGGACTATTTTGACCCTATTTCTCCCGGGTATTATTATAACTTCGTTGGTTGGGAGTTGCCTGACCCGTCCAGATCAGGTGACGTTGCCTGAGCAATGTCCCTCGCTGTTTCTCGTAGGTTTCTCTGTGGAGGCTCAGCGGCAGTGCATTGACTTCGATGAAACCACGTCTCTCCCTTGCCCTTCAGCCGAACAGCGTGGCTGGTTCTCTCCGTCACCTGGAAGGGGCTGGTCCACCTAGGCTCGGTCCACTTTTGCTTGATGACCCTCAGCAGCACCCACTCAGCTGTCTGTATCATCTGGGACTGTTGGTCTGCAGTCCGGTTCCCCACCTGTGAGGAGAAAGCTGAAACAATAATTTGCAATTCATTAAAATACGCTTTGTGTGACAGGTGTTTTAACGCTGCTCCCTCCTGCAAAGGTTGGCTGGATCTGGGAAATCTGCGACCTGTCTACAATTCAAAAGGAGTAAAGCCAGTTTTCGCATTTACAGAACTCCTGATGGACATTAATGCCAGTGGCAATGCATCTACCCAATTCAATTTGGTCTGTGCACAGATTTTGGCCAATTTGTTCTTTACATTGAGGTTCATCCTCTCTACCTTACCCTGGGACTGGGGATGGTACACTGTTCCGAATGTATGCTTGAGGCCCAGCATTTGCTCCACCTGTTGAAGATCTTGGGCTTTGAAGTGCATTCCATTGTGCCTCTGGCCACCCAGTGTAGCTCTCTACACACACATCAATACATACCTGTACCCTCGGGCTCTGTCCACCATGTCTGTTTAGTCTATGACTATCTCTGCTCCTGGGGTAAGTACTACTTACCTGGTAGAGGCTTGATGTTAGATTTTGGATTGTACTGATGGCAAGCCTGACACGTTCCTACCCAATGTGACACCATTTCTCTGAGATATGGATGCCACCAATTGCTGAGATTCCTCATCATTTGCTGGATTCCCACATTCCTAACCCTATTCCCTGACCTGGGGCCTAATTCCCGGCGGGAGCACCGGTTTGCCTCCGGGTCCCCCCCATACTCCCTCTTCTACCTTCGGGCCTTTTTGTCGCCATGCTGTTTTCTCTTCCGGAGCAGCCTGCTCTTGCACTTCTCTTAGCTGTCTTCCTTTTGGAATCGTCTCCATCTCTACCTCCGCGCACATCATGTTGCACTTCGCTCTGTAACCTCATCTGCCGCTTGGTTCCGTCTTGCCACTGGTGTGTCTCCTTCATCATGTCCTTTGCACTTGATAATGGCAACCCTTTTCGGTCCCTGGAGAGCTTCTGCTAGTTTTAAACTCATGCTTGATTGGCTTGTTTCCAGCCATCCTAAACCCTGCTCTCAGCCATTGACCTCCACATGTGCCGCTCCCACTGCATATGTTGAGTCTGTGTAGATGTTAATCTCCTTTACTGCTCCTAGCCTGAGTGCTATAACTGCTGTCACCTCTGCTCTCTGGGCTGATTCCCATGAGCCTCTCTGCTGCTACCGTGTGGAATTTTTTTTCTCGCTCTTCTGCCACTGTGTATCCTGCTACCAGGCCTCCTGTCTGATCTCTGAACCCACATCCATCTGTGTAGTAATTGCAGACTCCTGGGATGGCCTCCGCCTCTAGGTCTGGTCTCATTTTTTCTTGTTTTCTGACTTCTTGTTCACGCTGATGAGGTTCTCCTCCTCCCATGGCATCCGCCATGTTGATTCCTTTGTGGGTGTATGTGATATTCAGAGCCTCCAGGATTTTGCTGATTCTTTGTTGTCGCAGTGCCGTGAGGGTGAAAGACTGTGAATTCACATATGCCACTACACTATGCGTGGTCAGCATTTTCAGCAGGTGTCCCAGAACCATGATCTTTGCCAGTCCTGGTTGCATGTTGGGTGTCTTTTTTCCATGTTGTCTAGAAGTATGCTCGCATGTATGAGCACCTGTCTCTCTCCCCCTTTTTTCTGAAACAGCACTCCACTGACAGTGCCTGTTGTTTCAGGGACATCCAGGAAGAACGGTTGGTTGTAGTCCGGGGAGGCCAGGTCCACGCCTGTGCCAATAGCCGTTTTAGCCTCACCAAGGCCGTTTCACCCTCCTTCGTCCATTCCAGGGTTGCGTTGAGGTTCCTCATGCCTTGAACTCTCATCATGTCTCTTAAGGGCCTGTGTGTGGCCTACGTAATCTGGGATGTAGTGTCTACTATAGCCTGTGAGGCCTAGAAACAACAACATGTCCTTAACATTTACCGGTTTGGGGTGATGTAATATGGTGGTGTGGTGTGACGGGGACAGGCCCGTGGCGTTCTGGGAGACTACTCCACCAAGAAACATCAACTGCTTGCGGGCCACCTGTCTTTTGCAACATTGAAGCCCTTCTCCCAGAGTCGTTTCAGGACACTGCTTGTGGCTTGTAGACATTGCAAAGCAGAGTCAGACGTGATGAGCAGGTCCTCGACGTACTGTACTACAGTGGCGTGAGGTGGGAGGGGGCAGCCGTTTAGCTATATAATAGGAAAAATTGTTCAATATCGGTAATTATCTGTGTGTAGTTGGATTGTTAATGCCTCTTTCAGGGTTGGACCTATGGAGTGCTTCAATTAACTGGTACACCATGCCAAGCAGCAGACTTGCTGCATTATGAACACGAACTTAAGGACAGTGATTTGCCTTAAAAAAAAGAGACACCAAGTTCTTTTCTCTTTCATGAAGTGTCACTCTTTTGAAAATGCTAAGGGACATTCACTTTAAAACAAAAGAAAATGAAACTGTGAATATGTGCTGTCTAAGCAGCCAGGAAGTCTTGCTTGGCAACCTTCAACACAATATGGCACTGTGAAAGAGGAACATAGCTTATTGAAATACTCTGATACGTTCGTGCTGATGGACAAACTGCTGAGTGGTCTGCTGTGGGTCCATGAAATACATGCAACTCACAACATTGTCCATCTGGGATAAAGCAGAGCAAAGTCCACTTCACTTAACATCAACCTTAGTGAATGTAGTCATTAAGACAATAAAATTAAGACTAATGACTATTTTCACCTCCTGCTTAAAGTTTTCATTTTCCAAGTCTACCTCCATGCCTGAAGCTGTTAAGGAGGGGCTGGTTGACAGAAATGCTTCATGTAGAGGCCAGGACTCATTGTTGCCTCCCTCAAAGAACCCTTCTGTTGTGAAGTCAATGGACAGAAAAAGGAAAACCCAGGTAGGTTTTGGATTATCTGTCTTTCATTGCCATATTGTAACGGATGCGGATTGGCTGGGACTATAACCATGTATTGGGTAACAACCCTTTTTCCTTTCTTGCTTTCTTCTTTTTTTCCCCCCGTGTGAAGTGAGAGGAGCTCCTTGTTGTACGGTTTAACAGGTAGTTTCTAGGAAAACCATGAGGGTATTCCTGCAGTGTTATGCCGAATAGAACATATGTATATGTAAATGGGCATTACCTGCTTTATAATAAACGAGCCACGGAGCGTCAGCACCAATTCGTTGTCTCCCAACTCCTTACTCGGCGGCATTTGCGAACTATTCATTCCCTTCCAGTAACCAAAGCGTTACAATATGCAGGTCCTTTCTTGGCATTTTTAGAAGAGGATGAAGCAGTAGTAAACACATATTTCCTACACCACTGAAAACTGTCATTGCAGCACCCACAAAAACCACCAATCTGCAGTTTTACTTGTTTCCAAGACCAATGAACAAAATCTCTGAAAGATCTCAGGAGCTCAAGATGTTAATATCAGGTATAGGTAAACGTCAGATAACTATTCCTGAAAATAGCAACCACACAGAGGTGAACATTTCCAAAATATGTAATTAAAGAATAATACGGTGTAGAGGTTTTAGTTATTATATTTACTTACCCCTACCCCTCCTACGTACAACCAACAACGAAAGTAGAAGTGAGCCATGGCTTAATGCTTGTAAAACTTATTCCGTTTATCTGACTCCATGTTATAATTACAAATGTGTTATGATGAACACATTCTATAGCATTTCACAGTGATAAAGCATGAGAGTATACATAACCAATTTTACAAAGTTCCTTAATGCTGCTTTGTCAGTCTATCCTAATTTACTGTTTAACCTAGTAAACGTGCGCCACAGATTGGATACTGCAGGAAATTGGTATCAGCAATCTCTTTAACTATCACTCTAGTTAGTGAATTCTTACTAAATCATAATGCTGGCTGAAGAGTTTAGCTTCATGCAAGTTTAAGGTACTTATAGTGTTTATTTTGAATATTATAAGCCAATTAATTACACATTGCAATCGGTTAGATGTTGCAATGAGGCAACACATGTTACGAATAACAGTTACATCATAAAGAATATTCCATGAATGTTAACTAATGAGAGATCAAAGGTATATCTGTGAGAGATCAAAGGTATGCATGGGGGTAGATGAACACAGGCCAGTATTTGGTTATTGTTTATGGAAGATGTACATGTATTTGCTTTTAAAAGATTTCAGTATTGCTAACATCTGTATATCCTAAACTGGAGACACTGGTGGATGGCTGCTGTACAAGGCATCAGGCAAAAACTTGTTAAAATCATATTAAATAGATGTTATTTAAACGTATGATCAGATGGCAACAATGCCAATGCTGACTAGTTTCATTAGAAATAAAGTGCCCATTACCTCTTCTCTTTCCCTGAACACTGCTGAACACTGCTCTTATTGAAATCTGACTGTCCTCACCATGATCTTCATGAGCGAATTAAGCTGGTGTGTGTGATACACACTAGACAAATTTTAGAATTATTCTTGTTATTGGTACAGTACTGTATTTGTGTTCGATTACACAAGTGCTAAATTCACTTCCTGGTCAACCACTTTCTATCTCATTCAACATCTGAAGCAAATCATCAACCAGTTAGAAAATTCTTTATTAATGAAAGTCAAAATAATAAAAAAAATTATTGCTGCAGGACAGTGAACTGACCAACCCCTGCTTTTTTTTACTGAGTTACTTTGCACAAAGTTGTAACATGAATGCATTTACTTAAATATATGTGCCTTAAAACTGAAAGGGAACTCAGTGAAAAAAGAGAGCATTGACACTGTGCCTTTCAATGGACCTTCCTACAGGACAAAGGGTAATTGAAGATTACTACTACAACTACTACAATGGCTCTTAGAGAAGCGACAACAGCATGCAGTACTGAAATACTTTTGAAGCTTGTGAAAACTTTGTCTGTTAAACAATTTGCAGTGAATAAAACATTTTATCACTAGGTAATAACAAGCCGATCCTAATGAATCAATGACCAGATATACTCCCAATCATTTTCCCATGCGAGTCAAGTGCTGTGCTGAACCCCGAAGTATAACAGTGCTGAACACATAAAAATGTGTGGTAGTCATCACAAACCAAAATGGCCTGTCTGGTGTGCCTGTTTACAGTGATGACTGCTCTGTCAAAGATAAGAGACACATATTACTGGCTACTTCCACCAGTTCATTGAAATACTGTTAAACCAGCTAGGGTGTGTTGTGCGGCTCACATATTCTGTACCTGGATACAAAATTACACTTCAATTCTCACACTTCTGGTCCTGGTGAACTAATGTCCAATATGGTTAGAAGACCTCCTGCTCAAAGACATGATTCAGCATAATTAATTGTTAGATTTAGTAGCCATTTTTTGATCATAGATATACCTATACTGTACTGTTTATTAGCGCTGACCGAGATCATTTGATGGGCATATAGTCATTTGTAATGTAAATATCATGTTGTTTAGCATCCAGATGAAATGAAGGCCCTCCTAAAGGTCTGGGTGGGTTCGGAAGCTCCTTCCAGAACCCTCACATTAGAAGTGATCAACTGTCGCTTACCAGTTATCAACATGTTTTGAGTCTCAAAACATGTTGATGCAAGCATGCATGTATTTGTTTTTATAAGATTTCAGTATTGCTATCTGACATCTGTATATCCTAAACTGCATGCATGCTTGCATCATTCCTGGAATAAAAATTACAAAACATCTGTTAAACCAGTTGCTGGTCATCTAGTCATCTCAAAGTTTCAAGTATACCTTTAATGTTAACTTGCATACAAAAATGTATGACTGATTTGACTCTCTGCTTCGAGTTTCTGATTAATAGATAAGATACTTTCCTCAAAAAACATTGAATTTGAATATCATTTTATAGATATTTTTTACTAGAATATGCTCCACAAGTTAACTGAATATCTGGTACCTTCACATTTTCAGGTTCTGTCACATAATGATTCCCATCTCCCAGAGCTGATTTGGTGTCAAGTTGCCCTCCATTCTGATTGGGTGATTATCACAAGTCTCAAGTAATTTTATTGTCAGTTCTGCATATGTACAGGACATACAGAGGATTGAAATTACGTTACTCTCCTACCCAAGTTACAGCAAAAATAAACACTAACAATATAGATTAAATACAAATACAAATAAGTAACATGTAAACGAGTAACATGTAAACAACAGTGCAATATACAGTTAGAACCTGAACCCTATGATGAAAGCAAGTTTAATTTATTTGGGTCTGATGGCATTATATATTTTTTAATTAATAAAATTAATAATTAAAAAAGTTAATAATTTAATAAGTTATTTTAATTAATAAAGTTCACTACACGGGTGAACATAGAAACAGAAACTCACCTGTTGACCGCTAATTACCAACACAAAGCTGCTAAAAGCGGCTTCTGTCGAAGTGCTTTCCAGCGCACTCACATCTCGTAAAATGTACCAACAGCGCCACCTACTGTTCAGGATCCAATGCATTTGTACGAGGGCAGTGTGTATTTGTGAGAAAATCTCCACAGAAGTTTGTGCCTACTAAAAGTGTGCCAAAAATCATGTGATTCCCAAACGTGGAATAGATTGTACACGTTGCAAAACATCACATGGGAATGTTTGTAAAGCACACCATGCGTATTGGCTAGTCGTATTTTGTATTTGTACACCATGTTGTGTTTGTTTGCATATAGTATGATATTTACAGAATACGTCCTGATCATTTACAACGTTTTGGCATCAATTTGCCCATGCCTTTAATAACAAACTAAAATGCAGGCTGTATGCAGCGATGTTTTTTTTCCAAGAAGAAAATAAGATTGTTTTATTCAAGTCTACATTTCTGATTGTGTTGTAAAAAACTTTTACTTAGCCACTGTTTATGTAAGTACAATAATTACTATTTTGAGACACTCAAAACAGTATCCTTATGTGTGAGCACTGAAAACAGATGTTTTACATCGTCTTTAACCTTCAACGGACAGGATTGGAATATGAAAAGTAAAAATTCTTTCTTTTTTTTCTACGTCCTGATTCTTTGGAAATGTTGTGTACTTCACTACATGTTTAAATGCATCCAATCTCTACTGTATTTCCTCGAATCTTTCCGAATATTGCATTCTATAGTCTACATTAGTAAACTAGTTTTTATTTTGTGTCTGCAAAATTCAACAAATCAGATCGCAACAAAGCTACCTAGGCAACACCCTATTGGCTGCTTCTATACTGAGGAAAGAAGGCTCTTGTCGGCACAGCGCACTGGATTTCCCATCTAACCAGAGGCACTAGATGAAGTTTAAAAGTGATTCAGGGATAAAATATCAGATGAACATGACAGAACGCCGGCCAAGGATTCCACGCGCAAGAATAGAGTCGGAGGATCTGACGATAGGAGACTTGAAGATGTGCCGATAAAAACAACGGTCAAGAGAATGATTTCTCGATACACAAGAAGGCCTATAGCACACAACTTAGAGATGTGAGTTACGAGTAGCGGAAGCTGGCTACGTTTTTAATAACATTTACGTTTTATTTCTGCTTGTAGTTAGGATAGATAGCTTACGTTATCATAATTCTGGAAGCTGGCTTTAGGTTGGTTGCTAGCTAGCTAGCTAGCTGGCTAGCTCACATAATATCTAGCTAGCGTTAGCTAGCTAGTATTAGCTAACTTAAATGAAGGTCAAGAGCTAACGTTACAACAGGTCAGGATGAACATTTTCTGCTCTCCTGACTGCGTTTGTCTTGGTACAGAAAATTCAGTAAATGGGCAATTCATGTCTGCAATATAAAAATGTCGTGGGTGGTTGATTCCCTCTCCCCACATATAGCCGTGGGATATCCCGCAGTAGCTTGGACCACCGCCCGCTGCCCGAAAAACCAGACGATGATCCCGTACTCAACCAGACACAGCTTCCCGATCCACAGGAGCCTGTATCCACCTATAATAGGTAGGGACATTAGAGCTAATTTTTGTGTTTGATGTGTATTTCTATTTTGATTGTATTAGCTAGCTAATTAGCTGAACACATACTAATACTCTCTGATTGCACGGGCTTTAAAATTTCCTTTCTGTCACACATTCTCTCTCTCTCTCACTCTCTCTCTCCGTCTCCCTTTGTCTCTTTCTCATTATTCATTATTTCTTCTGCTTTCTATCTGTTTTTCTCTCAGCTCAGAGGCATCCTCCATTGCGTCTCCCATATCACGCTGTCCATTCGCCACCACTGAGGATCTGACCAGGTCCTGGTCTGGTATTCATAGCTACACGGGCACAGAGATCTCCACTGAACACAGCTCAGTCTTCTCATGGGGATATGATGTAAGTGTGGCAGCCAGTTGCTCTCCTTGAGTGGTTAAACGATAACAGTAGTGGAGAGTCAAACAGCACTTTTAAAATGATAAAATCCTTTAAGAACAAGAGATGAGCTCAACTGCAACATTTGGAAGCATATTATTTTAAATATTTGAGGGGAAGCTCATTTCAGGAGAAGTGTCTGCACTGTTTCACACTGCATTTGAACACCTTAATTTGCATTTGGCACTGACACATTGCATAGCAGCTGAGGCAAATGAGTAGGCTTGTGTGGCTCTGCTGGGTCTGGGACTATGTGAATAATTCACCAGACAGATCTTGTAGCATTTAGAACATGTTTGATTGTGTGTTATTATGTGGCAGTTGTACCAAACGAGCAACTTTCATGCTCCTAAAAAACATGAACAATATTTAGATACTACCCTCGCCTTGCACTACTACAAACTGGGTAAGACCACATCCCAATCACAGTTATTGGGTCATGAATTAGATCTTCAGATCAGGTTTGTTTCACATCATTTTGCCTTTTTCTACAGTTAAACATTGGATCTACTCGCGCTCCGTAGACTATAGTGCTGATCCATGATTTGGTAGAGTATACAATCTGTGCAAAATCATAGGTCATCCAAGAAAAGTATGTTTAAAGCCGTTTATCAGCACAGTAAGGTTAATCCTTTGGTCCTAATATCTTAGCAAATTTTTCCAAGTTTCTTTTATCTTCAACTGCTTTTTGTTTTTTTCTCTGACCAAGTTATCCCAAATTGCTTTAGGTATGCTATCAATGTCTCCATAGCATTTTTTAGTTTGTTGTTTTGTTTTAGTGTTTGTCTTATAAAGTGTTTTTGCAGTGCAAATGTCATAAACGTTATAGTTTTTCATAGGTTAATAATTTAATAATAACCTAATATGTTTGCAAAACAACTATAATCAATAAATACAGATGATAAAACTTTTTTTCCTAATTTTTCCCTATTCCTCCTATTCAATCTCTCTCTCCCTCTTCCCCTCTCCCCCTCTCTCCCTCTCTCCTTCTCCCTCTCCCCCTCTACCCCTCTCTCTCTCTCTCTCTCTCTCTGTAGGAGTTTGATAAGGCTGCCTCCTGCCAGGTGCAGCGTATGTTTGAGGAGATTGATGAGGAGCTGTATGAAGGCAGTGGAGGAGCTCAGCACAGGATCTTACAGGAAGAGTGCAACCAGTGGGCACTGCGATTTCCTCACCTACGGTAAACACATGTGCAGTGGGCAGTCTGAAGGGATAAAACTACAACTGAATAAACATCAAGTAAATCAGATACATTTGAAGCAACTTCTGTCTTGTGGCAGAAAGTCTTATTCCAGTTTGGCAGTGTATGAGGTGTTTACAACACACACTGGAGAGAAACTTAAGTCAATGCATTTTGCTTCTTTGTCTGTGTAACAGGATTCTTGGCAAGCAGTTGCTTTGTCCCACAGATGAAGGGTTTCAGTGGTATGCCGCTTCATCCCAGAGCATCAGTTCTGCCAACCCTATCCAGGGGAAGGACAGGACTTGCAACGAGTGAGTCTCTCTGCTCTGCTCTGTGTGGGTGTGAGATAAATGTTTTATGAAGAATAGTTGTTTCTTTGGGCTTTGCAATCTCCTACTGCAGAACACAGCAATGAGTGTTGTAGGACACAGATGAGCAGATTAATTTGGCTTGTTGAAATGTGCTAGTTATGTTCCCCTTTTCTAAGCCTTGCTACTGATCATTTGTTGTTGTGTGTGTGCATGTCTGTGTGTGTGTGTGCGTGTGTGGGTCAGATTGTGTATACAGGGTCATAAAGCTGTGCTGTGTCAGTTGTCTTTGGACTTGCCAAACACTTCTGACCCACCCTGTTATTCACATGGAGACGAGTTACCCAAAGTGATAGAGGCAGAGGGGCTGATGGAGGAGTACCTGGCTTTTGACTGCAGAGACCGGTGAGGAACGTGTGTGTGTGTATAAGAAGCAGCAGTCCAGAGTATTTGCATCTATATAATATAAGCTGTTCTTTTCTATCATATCTTATCAATAATATCCTTGAACTATAGTTAAATAGTCAAATGTGGTGAGTACTTCTGTAGGTACATATATGAAACAATGTGTACAATTTTCTACATGCATTTTTGACCATTTCAAGCATTCTTACTGATTCTGCAGTTGTAAGGCTTGAGCCATGATATCAGGCTTATAGCCACCATAGAAGTAGGTGCTTCTTTCAAGAAGCGTTCTCATCTTTTGCTATTGTCAGATGTGCTGATATGTTAATGTAAAGGCAAAATAATTTTGTGTGAACTCAGAATGGAGATACGTGTGTGTGTGTGTGTGTGTGTGTGTGTGTACACGTGCAGGGATGAGGAGTGGGAGCGCGAGTGTGTGAGTAGGCAGAGATGCTGCTTGCCACCTATGTCTCCATATCGCTGTCGACGGGAGGCGGTGCTTGATCTGTTGTTTGATGACGTGTGGCGTGAGCTGATTGGCTGGATGGAGGAACTGGTTTGCAGGTTTTGGGAGGGCTGTGTGTCAGGTATGATTTATTTTGTTTAGTTTTTTGTGAATATATATTTATTTAATGTTTCAATAAGAAACACCAACACATTGCATAAAAGAAGAGTTATATTAAATAATAATTGCAGTTTTCAGCAATACGTTCTCAAAGACAGCTTTAAAAGCATGAGTACAAATATCTGTCGCACCTGACAAACATTTGGAGCAAAATTTAACATTGTTCAGTAGGGAATTATTTAAATGACATTATTTAAATTCTGTGAGCAAATTTATCAACTGTAAGCCTGTTGTGATTTGACGATGGTGTGGCCATAATGATGCTGATGAGGAGTTACTTTGTGATTCACATTGTCCACCAGATGAGGAGAAGTGTGCTGTGGCATTGAGTCCTACCCAGCCCCATTCCCACAGTCCCCTAGTGCTGCTGTCCACTGTCCCAGCAGCACAGCTGCACCTGAGCCTGGCTCCCCACCGAGCTCAGCAGACCTCCAGCACCCTGCAGCTCCAGGTCAGTGCAGCCTGGGGTAGCAAACCATCACCGTTGTTTTAATAAACTAACTCGCCAACAATCCAGGAGCAAAAATATTTCACATCTAAACATTCTTAGTTCTGTCCCAATTTGATCTGTTTATATTGTTTCTGTAAATCCTTCCAAAGGTCTAGAACCAGGGTCCTTTTCCATCTTTCTTGATGATTCAGTATAGATTACTTGGTGTTTGACTTTCACTGTTTCTTGCTCTCTCTGTACACATGTGTTGCTGATGTCATTTTCACTGCTGTCTTCTCATCCTTTTTCCAGGATCTCAGTTCTTTAACCTTCTTTCTCTTCTTCTCGTTTGTGTTTTTATGTCTTCCTTTCTGATCTTCTGTAACTTCACCACCTTGTTCCACCTCTTTTTCAACCTGTATCTCCCACTCTGTCTTTATCTGTGTCTCTGTTTTGTCTGTCTCTTTTGCTCCATCTTCTTCCCAAAGAGCACAAAGTCAAGGGGCTCAAAGCACAAGTCAAGACGGAAATCCAAAAAGCAGAGAAAGCCGTCTACTGTATGTAACTCAAATGGTAGCTCCTCTCAAAAAAGAGAGTCTGAGAGAGCTTAACTCATATTCCCCAAGTCTAATACCGCTTGCGCTTTTCTATTAACACCCAAACCAAAGCCTGTTCCTTAACCCCTCTATAACCCTTTGACTTTTATTTTAGGGATTTTTTCTTTATTATAACCAGAAATGCCATATTGTTTGTATTTTTTCCCTGTTGTTTTCCAGTTCAGCACATTATTTTTGTTCAGCCTGTTGTATTTGTTGATCATTGCCTAGGGTTTCTGCATGTTGCTGCATGCTGTGTTGGTTGTAGATGTTCTAGTGTTGTGCTGGTTCATGTTAGCTGCTTCTTATGGGTGTTACACACTAAAACACTGCTAATGATTGACTTTGTCTGTAGAATGAGATTATTTTCTGATTTTTTTTTTTTTTTTTTAAACCTTTTTTATCCAGTCTTTTACTGTTTTTTATGCTTCCCTTTCCTTCTCTCTCTTTGTCTCTCTCTCTCTCTCTCTCTCTCTCTCTCTTTCAGTCCAGTAGAGTGCCTGTAGGAACAGCAGCCACCCATCACAACCTAAATGACCTCATCATGATCCATGGAATTCCACTGCAGCAGAGGAATGTTGGAGTTCTTAACCCAGCAGCACAGTACTCTCAGAAACCTGCTTATACACCCTACACAGCATTGCACCACACACTTCAGCTTTTACATTAGGATTCATTTATAGTAAGTCCACAAGCCCAGTTACCCTTGCTGCCTTACGTTTCTCTTCCCATCTCTCTTCTCTCCCTCATGGTCTCTACCCTGCCACCACCGCAGTGAGAGAGACGAGAGGACACCCCATTCCCCTGGTTCCAGCATTACTCCCTCCAAACTTCGCTCTCGCCGCGCATTGGAGCAGAGTTCATCATCCATAACGCGCTCTTCTCAGTCGGCACGGCGACGAACTTTGCCTCCTCGTACATTGGTACCATTGGCATCAAGTCTGACCCAGTCAAGTACAGCTAGCTCCATTGATGAGGTCATCAGAGGGACACGACTGTAAGAGTGCTCTGATATCCTGCCTTCCCACCTCCCCATCTGTCTCCCAAGCTTTTCTCCATATCCAATGCATCTTTGTGTGTGTGTGTGTGTGTGTGTGTGTGTGTGTGTGTGTGTGTGTGGCAGAGCTATAGCCAGCGACTGCCTCTCTCCTCCAGTGCCTCTCAGCAGGAACACACTGCTCCCCCCTATTGGGACTGGAGATGTAGAGCAGAGTTACTCTGGCCTTCACACACGGCTGTCCCAGGTAATGCACACACATATTCACATGCATTCAAAGACACACACGAAGCCTCTGGATATTGCACATATCTTTGACTTAATGTCACACACAGTCAGATGAGGCCAACATTTTCCATGTTCTAACCCATGTAATGCATGTCACATTGAAGAACATAGTAACAAGCTAATGAATCGGGTATATTGAACAGTACATATATCTAATGCAAGTAGGGAACACTTAAGTAATGCACAACACACACGTAGTAAATGCACAATGCCTTTATCTTCATGTAGTGTAGTATTTTTTTATTTATTTATTTATTTTTTACATTTTAAAGTTCTATATACCTATTTTAACAGTTGAGTAACTTGTTGGATGCTTTGACAGTCGGCCATAAATTGCTTCTTCCATGTCTGATTAGCTGGAAATGTGGCACCTTTTTTGACGCTGTACCAAGTTGAGCAATAACATGAGTAATGCTTCTGTTGTGTAGATAACAGTGTGAGCACACAGGTGATGTAGATGGATACTGTACAGGCAACACAAAATGACATGCAGACGGCACATAGCAATGCATAGTTAAAGCACACAGGCATTGCAGACGTAATGCATCGTTAAATAGGCAACTGGCAACCCATCAGTAATGCTAATTGCTAATACACAAGTAATGCATTGCTTATGCATAAGTGAAGCTTATCTAATGTGTGCCTTTAAATTTTAAAGTCTTTAAAATTTGTAAATCTGGTTTTTCTGCTGACATTGATGGGTTTGTATGGGATGGGTGAATTGGCAGCGTCAGAGAGGCCTCTGCAGTCGTGCTCACAGTGCAGTAGCAGATGACACAGGCAGCCTGCTGCCCAGAGACAGACTCCTTCCGCAGGACATCTCCTCCAGACCCAACACCACACACACCTTTTGGGTAAACGTTCACACCCATACAGGGCAATAGCACAACATGCATTTTTAAGGCTTTAACACACTGCACATACTGTTGACTTGGAGAATAGATTGGGACCAAATTGCATCTAGTTTTGTGAAATTGCGCTGCTGTGAATGTTTATCTTTTCCTGCTGCAAAATGTGTGATAACTGCCATATGTGTAAAGAGCATTTTTGTGATTGGGTAGAAAGCTGTATGTTGGTGTTACTTTAACCCTAGCAGGATGGGTTTGTGTACATGTTTTTGAACACCGCAGTCTAAGACAGTGTTTCCCCACCCAGTCCTCGGGGCACTCCAGCCGGTTCCATGTTTTTGCTCCAACCTAATGTATTGGGAACCTGGGCAGCGCAAAACCGTGGAACTGTCTGGTGTGCCCCGAGGACTGGGCTGGGAAACACTGGTCTAAGAGTGTATGTCAACATGTGTTTAAACTGCTGGCTGTGTGTTATGGGTGAGTGATACGAGCTTAATTTTCATTTATATCATGGTATTTTCTACTATCCACATGATAAGGACACACAATATACCACAAATGAACTGATTATTATTAATTACTTTTATATGGCTTTTAGCAGTAATACATTAGAAACACAAGATAGTAAATTGCATTGGGCAACTTGCTGTTCTGTATTGGATGTTTTATACTTGAGTAGAACTGTGCAAGAGTGAAGCATAAATAATGTAAATTATTCAAATGTTTTAAAGAAACTGAAGTACATTTTCCCTGAATACAAAAAGGGTTATTATGAACCATCAGCAGTTTCATAGCAAAATATTATTTAATAAAACTTCATGCAGTAACAATAACTTTGGCATAAACATTTAACATAGTAAATATTTATATAGTATACAATATTTTATATATATATATATATATATATATATGTGTGTGTGTGTGTGTGTGTGTGTGTGTGTGTGTGTGTGTGTGTGTGTGT
>JAOXYF010000011.1:17206900-17221591 GCA_028565775.1 Sternarchorhynchus goeldii
GAGAGAAAGAGGAGAGAGTGAGAGAGTGAGAGAGGAGGAGGAGTGTGGAGGAGAGAGAGAGAGGAGAGAGAGAGGAGAGAGAGAGAGAGGAGGAGGAGAGAGAGAGAGGAGGAGAGAAAGAGGAGAAAGAGAGGAGGAGAGAGAGAGGAGAAAGAGAGGAGAAAGAGAGGAGGAGGAGAGTGGAGGAGAGAGAGAGAGGAGGAGAGAGAGAGGAGAGAGAGAGAGAGGAGGAGAGAGGAGGAGAGAGAGAGAGGAGAGAGAGATGAGAAGAGAGAGGAAAGGAGAGAGAAGAGAGAGGGGGGAGGGGAGGAGTTGGGAAAGGGAGAAGGGAATGGTGAGAGAAAGAGGAGATGGAGAGGACCTCTTTTCTCTTCATCATTAGGACTCCAGTGAAGGGGAGGAGAGAACGGAGGGAGAGGAGAGTTCACATATGCATCCTAGCTGAGAAGAGAGACACAGAGAAACCCTGAACACCATCTACCTCTCCTCAACCCCTCTGTTTCTCTGAAAAGATAAGGTGTTCTCTGAGGTAAGGACGTGTGTGTGTGTGTGTGTGCACGTGTGTTTGTGTTTGTGCCATCAGAGCAGTATTATCGGCAAGTACTGACACTGCTATGGTAGCTGGGTTATATATGGTGTTATGTAAGCATGCTTGCTTTATTGGGATTTTCTTATATATGTTGCTATAAACTTGGGTCCACAAAGCATTGTAGATATATTTTTTTATTATTTGAGTATGTAAGAACAAGTGAAAATAAAGGCTAGAGGAAAGCAAGAGAGAGAGAAGAGAGACAGGAAGAGGGAGACTGGCAAAACTCGTATAAAGATGTGATAATAACATATCACATTTTTCTCTTATTTTACTTTGCTTTAGCATTTTGACTTCTTTACTTTTTTATTTCTCAAAAAAAGGTCCCATACTTACGGGGCCTTTCAATTTCTATAGCATTTTTTTCTCTGTCATTTTCTCTCATCCATTCTCTATTTTTTCTTTCTTCCCATTTTCTACTTTTCCTCTGTCTTTTTTTCTTATCTCCAGCTCTCCTGTTCTCTTCAGATCAGTTAAGACCCCCTGCACTGTGGGTGTATCGTATGACACCACAGCTAACAATTCCATCTACAAGGGCTCTTTATTGTTGTGTAGAGAAAGACTGAAGAGAGAGAGAGGGGAAATAGAGAGAAGGGGAAGAGAAAAAGAGAGAATGAAACACAGAAAGCAAGAGTGCCCAGAAATAAGAAAGGAATAAGATAGGGTGAAAAGGCCAATCAAATAGAATAAACCAGGGTGAGAATCAAACATGAAGAAAGGTGTGTAACACACAAACTGACAGGAAAAAGTGACTACATGACAGAATTTAATTACCCATAAAGAGAGAAGGGAGTGAAGCCAGCATCTGGGATATTTATTCAGTCCTCTTAACTAGAACATTCCACCATAATATCTGAAGAGACACATGCATGATTTATCCTTACCCATGATTGATCCTTTACACATGATTTATCCTTACCCATAATTTATCCTTACACATGATTTATCCTTACCCATGACTCCATGTTGCAGAAAATGTCCTCCCCATTGCTTGTATGTTTACTTGTTCATTTTTCTTTCTCTTTTAAAATTACATTAAAGACCAAGCAGAAATAATTAGCTGGTTAATTCAGTTCAGGTCTGTTTAATTCCGTTCAGTTTAGTTTAATTCAGTTCAGTTGTTTTGTTTAATTTGATTTATCTAAATAATGCTTTTATGATGTCATAAATTACATTGTTGCCAAAAAACAAGCATAAACATAAGATATAAGAATAATTTTATATCAAGTTATTTTGCTCAAAAATCTAACCACACACACATCACAAACTTCAAACTTGTGTCAAAATCAAAAGCGCCAATGTAATTAATTACATTTAATCCTAACTTTGCATTTAGACATCACACAAAAACCATTGAATGGTTTTGCATTTGTATGTATGGTATTGGATTTGGGACCATATCAATAGTACATTAATACATAACTGTACTCAAATACAGCGTTTAAATCAGCATGCAGTGCTATATAACAAACAGCTACACTACATACAGCATCCTGTTTATGTTAGTTTTTGGTTTTACAGTTCTCAAGTGCTGGGTGGGCAACCTCAACACCTCTTATATTGGACACTACACTTCTGTGAATCAAATGACAGAAGGCAGCTCATATGCAGACATTAACTGTATCTATTCCTTTTTTATTCCACTGACTTGCATAGACATGCACCATGTTGTCTGATCTTATATTTGATCTTTGCACTATCCATGCTATGCTAAATGGTGATGGCAGTGTGACCCTATTAAGGTGTGGAGTAAGAGGTTATGGTTATGGTTTTCAGCATAGTTCAAAGGGCATGGACTGCCAAGTTGAGAACAGAAGAGCTACTGTATGCTTTGTCACTAACAAGAAAGTGTAGCGCCTCAAACAATCTGTGATACATTAGATGCTGCAGCCAAAATCCAACATTATGTCTCAGTGCTTTTCTAGAATTCCCCTTGAATCACTAATAATGATGGTCTGCTGTATAATAATGACAGTCCTTCAAGGTGCTTCAGGTGACCTTCCTCTCCACCTTCCTCTCTGTGTCCACCCACCACTCTACATCCACCCACTTCTCTGCGTCCACCCCTCTCTGTGTCCACCCACCTCTCTACATCTACCCACCACTCTACATCCACCCACCTCTCTGCATCCACCCACCACTCTACATCCACCCACTTCTCTGCGTCCACCCACCACTCTACAATTCTACATCCACCCACCTCTCTACATCCACCCACCACTATACATTCACCCACCTCTCTGCATACACCCACCTCTCCACATCCACCCACATCTCTGCATCCACCCACCTCTCTGCATCCACCCACTCTCTACATCCACCTACCTCTCTACATTCACCCACCTCTCTGCATCCGCCCACCTCTCTACATTCACCCACCCTCTCTGCATCCACCTACCCTCTGCATCCATCCACCCTCGCTGCCAGACACAAAGATTGTAGAGAGAGTAAGAGAGAGTAAGAGCTCATCCAATTACTCTCATCTTAAGGGGAAGTTCTGATAGGGCAATGAGGTAATATGATAGCATAAATAATATGCTTGCAGAGAAAGAGAAAATAACTGGCTGGCCATTATTGCTGTAAGTATAGGCAGTACCTTCAAAAGTTGGTGAGTAAATGGATGCAAAAGCCTGACATCAGAGAATAGGAAGGACCACTGAATAGTGGGAGTTGCAGCAGCATCTGAGGTACTAAGAACACCTGGATGGGGAATGTTAGCAGGGTCCAGCTTTATGGCCTCAAGAGGAAAAAGTAACAGGGTTTTTTGTTGGCCCTCTGGTGCCTGTTTGTGTGCTACTGCTTCTATATTGCATACCCAACCAAATGCTTAGGTAATATCTATACTTCAGCCTTATGGGGTTGCTGTTATGTGATTGCCATTCTGTGAGATGTACAGGAAAACAAAATTGACATGAACAGGAAACCATTCAAGTGTTCTGTTCTGTTTTACAAATATGCTTTTTAGAATGAAAGCTGAAATGAGATGTTGTCCACTATTTCAGTCAAATTTATGAAAACTATAATATTTTGCCGAAGAGCTGTAGGTTACTCATTAAAAAACAGTATTGTACAATGGATATCCCTGATTCTAGTTTAAACAGATTTCCCAGTGTTTGAATCAAATGTATTCTTTCCACTAAGTAACTTCCCATCTTTCTCTCATCCTACATGAGGCTAGGTTTTCTCATGCCCTTTTCATCTTACTTCATAGAATCTTGTTCTGGACCATCATGTGAGACCAAGGCCAGACCAAGACCAACAGGGGTCTGTTTGGGGTTGTATCTGAGTCAAGGCAAGGGGAAGGGGGCAGAGTGTTTTTCACCTCCCACATTACCCCCCCCCCTGCACCCCACCATTGTTGTTATGGGGAGAGCCCATCCAGTTAATAGCAAACAGTTCAATGTTCCTAAAAAGCTTTGAATAGCAAAAAGCTAATGAATGAACAACTCCACCTTTTCAGGAACATTGGCTCTATTAAAAATAACTAAAAATAACATCTGAAAAAATATTTCAATATTCATCCATACTTTCTGACAGTTATTCAAAAACAAAATAAACTACTAGACAACCTCCAAAGAATCTTCAGAAGCTGTTTTGGTTTTAATTATTTTCTTCTTGCAGTAATGCAGAAGCTCATTTGAAATCTGCAGTTATAAATATATTCAAAGCAAATCTCCTGTATCTTTGGAGAGCTACTTCAGCCTCTGAGCCTCTCACTATCACACAGCTTTCACACAGCCTGTCAAAGTCAAAAGCATTAGATCCCACGGTGAAATTGCATAGCTTTTTTGTATGAATAATTCTTTTTGAACAAAAGCAAATATTTCTTCCTATCAAGGAATAATCACTTGGGAAATGTCTGATGTTCACTGTTTTTCTCCTCAGTCTCCATCTCTACAAATCTCTCTTTCTCCCCTTTCATCCTGTCTCCTCTATCTTATCTATTCCGCTCGTTCTCATTCCACCCCCACTTCACTCTTCTGCTCTCTCAGCAGATGGTCTGTTAGATTGTCTTGAAAGACTGTTTCTCTACTCTGTAGTGCCATCTGCTGGTTTGGCCTTGTTGCTCTGAGTATGTAGGGATGAATTAACACAAAAAAGGTGCATCTCACATTGGAGCTGCAGAGATTAGTATGAGGAACATAATGCAACAAACAGTAATGCAACTAAAGAAAAACTCAATCAACCTAAAGATGAACACAGTAATGAGACTGAAAATGACATTGATTAAACGCTGCATCATTAATCCAGTCCTTCCTTTAATGATTTAGCCTTCATCAGCTGCTTTCTCTGCACCCAGGGGAACATCATTCTACTACTGACACAGTCAGGATGAAGCTCTCCTGGTGCATTCACCTGGCACTGACACTCATCTCCACTCCTCATTTACTTTCTGGCCTGGCATCTGAAAACGAGGTACCACTGCGCCCCACCACTTGGATGCAGAAGGGAAAAATTACACCTGTCAATCTGACCAAGGGACGCACTCACAGGTACTCTATACACACAAGTACTCTATACACGCAGTCCACAGGTACTCTATACACACAAGTACTCTATACACACAGTCCAAACAATGACTGAACTGACAATGCTTTGCTTTGGGTGCTATGTGGAGAAACACTAACAAACATTCTCTACGGCATATCAATCAGTAGGTGGATACTTTATGTAAAGAGAATGTTGGTCATTGAAAGAAGCACACAAACACCCAGAATCCACGGAGTTCAGATGTAAAAACAAAACCTCACTAATATCAATTTATTTATCCAATAAAGACTGACACATTTGCAGATATTAAGTGTTTGGGGAACTCTTCATGAAAAAAATCACATCTTAAACTAGAGAGAATGTCAGTGTACATTCATATGAGGTTACGTGTGTACTCAGTTCTTATGAGGATACGTGTGTACTCAGTTCTTATGAGGTTACGTGTATACTCAGTTCTTATGAGGATACGTGTGTCTTATGAGTAAATTTATTAAGAGACAATTTTCTTCTGTACTTAATATATTTAATCTATTTCCTACTGAAGTCAAAGATTGCAAGGTAATTAAAAAGCAGAACAGGATAATATTCACCAACAAATCAGAGAACAGAGAGACAGCAGGTGATGATACAGTAATGGCTGATTGTAAAATTTACCAGCCTCATGGCTAAGCTCAAGGTGAAGGACAATGTTAATCACCACATGGCTGAGTGAGATTCATACTACACCCAGTCCTCTTCCTTAGGAAGAAACTAACAACATGTTAACTCTGTGTTATGAAAATAGATTTTACGTGTGTAAATTAAACGTGTGTATAAAAAACAGACGGTTAACCAGGCATTCTCTAAAATTGCATTCAAATTATTGCACTTGAGATATTATGGTTATTGCATTAAATTGGCAGAAATTGACTAATAAACTGTTGTTACTATTGTAAGGTCAATCAAGTAAAGTGATATTTAGGTTTAAATGTGAAATCTTTTAAATCTGTTCCGTATAGATATTGCTGAGGTGAACAGACTAAGAAGCAGAGAGAAGATGCTTATAATAGAGAAAGGAGATCTAGGGAAGGTCAGGGTCTCCTATATGTCAGAAGTTCTGACAGACAGACTACCTGTATTTAGTTCCCTATTTTAAACAAAGAGTTTCCTTATACAGGACTTGGGTTGGTGCCAACTAACGTATATATTGTGGTAGGTTCAGTGGTGGCTTCAGAGGATTTCATATTGGCCTGAAGCCTCTCTCAAGCAGACCCGGGTGCTTAACAAGATACTGGTCTACTGTGCAATAAACTTCTTAGGTACAAGCAAGACAGTATCAGTGGAGTCTTCTTCAACAATATCACCACAGCATCACTACAAAATATACCACAGTTTTTATTTGACTTTGTGAAACACTGAAGAAACGCATTGACGACTAGGTTAAATACGGACAACAAACACGAAATACGCATGTTTATATACGCTAAACATATCAAGACACAAGTGCAACATAAAACTAATAAGACAAGGAACACAAATATCACAGACACAGACAAACACAAGACACCAACACAGACACCAGACAAACAAACACAGACAAACACAAGACACCAACACAGACACCAGACAAACAAACACAGACACACACAAGACTGAAGAAGGAGTTGTAGGAGCCACTCTGACACAGAGGAATTAAATGAAACACTACAACAAATGGTGTTATACTCTATAACCATTCTTTGTATACCATCATTTGGTGGAAGTACAAGTCCTTTTTACAAATATTTACAAATGTTTTACAGGCTCTATTTCACATTAGAGAAGAAGACTCTAGCAGTTACTGTTAGCCCCTGTTCTGTCACTATAGAGTGGAGCCTGAGTGTACGTGCTCGGAAGGAAAAAATACCTGGAAACTCTCACTGTGAGTATGTGAGTGTGTTTGTGTTTCTGTGACTTAATATCAAATAATATTGTTTCAAATTTGGCTGATTTGTTCAAGAACCAGAATTATCTTTAATATTATGGTTGAAATTAAAATGTAGGATGCTGCCAAATCCAACAGAGAGAGAGAGCGAGAGAGAGAGAGAGAGAGAAAGAAAGAAAGGGTATTGTTTAATATAGTACATAACCCCACATGCTATCAACAGCATAATCAATCTTTTTATATTCTCCTGAATGTTTTTTTATATATTCTCCAGAATGGCTGAAGTCTCTTTAAACAACTACATGTTTCTTTCTATGCCTACAGCTTGTCAGGCAAAATAGTATTATAAAGGTGAAATTATTGTTTGGAAAGTGTTTTGATTATTCTGTATTTAAATATTGCTTCATATTAATCTGGCCTCTGATCTGCAGGGAGCTCCAAAAAGAGCATTCCTGAAGTGTGGTGGAAAGGCCCTGCAACGGAGGAAATAATTCACACTTACACAGGCAATGCTGTGGATACCTATACAGGCCCAGCCTATGAGCCATCCTCCATGTACATAGTACACCTGAGGTCAACAGAGCAGAACACCCGAGTGACTGTTTATCTTCATGAAGGACCTGGACCCTCAGGAGCTTTCCCAGAGCTACCATCTGACTCTAAAGTGCACATGCTGGGGGTGGGGATGACAAGTGTTACCTTGAGCTGGGCCCCAAGCCCATCTGTCATCAGAACATCACACCACAACAACAAAGTCCCCTATGAGTACTGTGTTTTAGTTAACGACAATCACAACTACAAAAACCTGTGTGCTGCTCGTGAGAGAATCAAAAAAGAGATAGAGAGTAAGAAAAAATTAGAAAATAAAGACAAGGAAGGAAGAGACTCTGTATTGCAGATTCTTAAGGCATGGTGGTGGCAGCAGGGGAACACTAATAAGGAACATAGTTCCTCTCCTATTTCTAGATCAGCCAGTTTTAAAGATTTAGGCTGTATATGTAGGGACACTGAGAGTGTATGTACTATCTCTGATCTGCACCCAAACACTCAATACTACTTTGATGTTTTTCTGATGGACAATATAAATGGCACCAGTGTAGCATACACTGGAACTTTGGCACACACTCATAAAGGGGCTCAGCAGGCTGTGACCCCCTTAAGGGAAGGGCAGGTGCAGTGGGTCACTCTGAGAACAGGCTCAGCGGATGTGTGCCGCTTCCGGTTCAGACCGCGGGGTGGGTATCAGAATGGTCTTCTCACTCTGCAGTGCTGCAATGCCACAGACAAAGTCAAAGTCTCTATCTTTAGTAGGGGAAGACTTCTCTCTTCTAGGGAAGTGAGTACCCAGTTAGCTCAAATATGGTTGGAGGGAAGCTCTACATATCTTATTTGGCTGCAGGCACTGGAGGGCACCTCTACACCCAGGCTAGACGTGGAAACTTCAGAGATCTGTCTCAAACTTCAGGTGTCATCAGCACACCATCGCAGGACACCACCTATCTTCCCACCAACTCTACATCTGAAGTCTTTTAATAAGCTGCGCAGCTGTAGTTCTGTCACACTGGCTTGGATGGGAACAGAAGAGCGTAGCCTGTACTGTCTCTACCACAGACGTATTGCAGACTGGAACAGACAGAACAACACAGATCACTGTCTGGGTCCTGAGTCTCGCCCTGCCACTGAGCAAGTCCTCTGCAAGTACTTCCAGGAGCTTGACCTACGTCGAGCAGTCATGACAGCAGTGATCAGAGGGCTGGATCCAGGTGCGTTGTATGTATTTGATGTTTATCTTATGAGACGCTGGGGACTGCCGATTAAGTATCACAGTAAGAAAGTGAGGACCAGAAAAGAGTGCTAAGAGATGAACATTAAGCCATCTAAAATACTCAGAAACAGAATCAAGGCACAGATCACATGTGGCTGCGGAGAAGCCATGAACTTACTGTACATGATGAACTCACTGAACATGAGAACGAGGGGACACACACACACCAAGAGAGGACAAGAGGACACACACACACACACCAAGAGAGGACGAGAGGACACACACACACACACCAAGAGAGGACGAGAGGACAGCTTGCAGTGTGTCAGTGTTTCAGTTACTCTCTGCTAAAGCATGCAGCAGAGAATCGATTTATGAATAGTATGATGAATAGTATGAGCAGTATGATGCATTGTTTTCGATGTGGTTACTGTGTATGATTCACAATTTTATGCAATAAATACATGCCTATCTAATAAATACATACCTATCGAGTAAATAAATACATGCCTATCAAACATACAGACATTCTTGAGATTTGGTGAGTTTACTTTGATCAAACACACTCCAAAAACGAGCAGTAAATACTGTAGTAATTCGGCAACAGTTCTGTAACACACTACTACTGAATTCTGACCACCATGTGAATGCTTTCAGATGCTGTCTTTGGGAAGGTAGGAAAGGCTCAAAAAAAGATGTTGCCCCTGCCAATGCCGGATACTTCTTAGGTGAAAATACTGCACGCTGATATGGTTCTGAACAAAGACGTGTGTTGAAACCAGTCCTTGTGTCATTTCCTATTAATATACAGATACAGGTACATTGTCAGACACAACTTTTCATGCATTAGACTTTTTTCCTTCATGAGGAATTGAGACTTTATGTGTACACAATTTCTCTTGAGGGACATTGACATTGCCACCATGATATGAGAATGTGATGTGAACAATAATAATACACTTTGTACAACAAAAAAGGTTTGGAGGAAAGCTATACAAATAAATGAATCAAAGTTGTATGAATCAATGAAACCAAGCATTTAAGATATATGAATTAGTGAATCAAAGCATTCAAAGATATTTCGGATCTTAAATGTAGGTAATTATTAAATAAACAAACCAGAAGTATGAACTAGAAGAATTAACTCTTTTCATTCAGTGGCCTCCCAATTAACTAATTGCAAATACACCAATAGCTTATCCTCCTTCTATATGAACTGGTGAAATGGTGTCTGGAGGTGGAAATGTCTCAGAATTTGAAGCATTACTCAGACAAATACCATGATCAACCATGATCAACCATGATTAACCAAGATCAACCATGATCAACCATGATCAACCATGATCAACCAAGATCAACCAGGTGCTGCTTAATGGCTTTGGTTAGTACTAAATTGCATATTTTAAAATGGAAATGTCTATTATACGTGAAATAAAGCATTGCTTTACCATTATGCACATTTTGATTGAAAGGACTCCATAATGTCAACACGTTTCCTGAAGGCTAAACGACACTTTAGTCATGTCTAGACGAAAAAGTACACTGGTGCACCTAAGTACATTTTAAAATCTGCAAATCATTAAGCTTATTTTCACTTATCACATAAAATGCATCTCAGGAAGTGTGTCTTACTATGTACTTGTATCTATATATTAATAGGAAATGACACAAGGACTGGTGTGAACACCAGCAACAAGACAACACAGAACCATAAACGGGTATGTTTATAACAAGTTTAATAACAATCATTTAAAAACATTGAAAAGCAAACCAAACAGGCAAGATGAAGCCTTACGAGCACCTTCACCCGGGTCAACTTGACGGACAGGCAGACAAGCAGTCAAAGACTTAAATGACAACACGCTTAAATACATACATGCCTTAATACACACACCCTTAAATACACGCACACCCTTAAATACACGCACATGCTTTAATACACACACCCTTAAATACACACATCCTTAAATACACGCACACACTTAAATACACACACGCGCTTAAATACACGCACACGCTTAAATACACGCACACGCTTAAATACACACACCCTTAAATACACGCACACGATTAAATACAAGCACACGCTTAAATACACACACCCTTAAATACACAGATGAGTAAAGATAACGCAGACTGAAAATGAAACAGACAAATGCCACACCCACAACAAGCACAACAAAAGCACACACCTCCACGCAGACACACCCACACATACACAGGACTAGGGAAGAGGCAGAGGCAGCTACCCTCACAATACTAGTACACTACACCGGTAGCCGGTTATTTTACCTTCACATAGTTACATTTACATTTTACCTATCATTTATTTCTGTGAACTATCTCATTATTCATTGTTATTCAATAAACTTCATTTATTCATTAAGCTGATTCATTTCCTGGGTATCTGGCTGTCAATATGCCCATATTGTTTTAAAAAAACATTTTTTTCATAAAATATTTACTGTACCTCTGTGGATGGCAAATGCATACTGATATATAATTCAGATAGTATGTTAGTATCCAGATAATATGTTAATTGGACTTGCCAATTCATCTATGTTGCTTTCATTTATAGAACATGTGTCACAGTGGCCGGCCAGGCCGCCTCCCCTGTCTCATTTCTGTGTGGGCGTGTCTGTGTGGAGGTGTGTTCGTGTGTCGGTTGAACGAGGGTGTGCCTGTGTGTACGTTGGTGTGATGTGGGCGGAGTGCGTATTGTCGGTCTCGTGGATGTTCGTTAGTGTTACTCGTTTCACCTGTGTCTTGTTAGGGTGAGTGTGTATATAAGCGTATGCATGTCACTGAGTGTTTGTTGGTCTTTGTCGAAGTACTCTCAAGTCATCGATGTTTGGTAAGTGTTGTTGATTGTTATTTGTATCCATAACGAAACCGAAAATAAACGCTTTTTTTTTTAACCTAACGCACGGTGGAGTCCTGTCTAGTTTTTTGCAGATCTCCGGGACTCTCACGTGAGAGAAAGACCGACCAAATCTGAAAGATGCCGATAGGGAAGCACGGGACGAAGGGCAAGAGATATGGGCGGCCTAAGAGGGTCCCCTCTCTCCCTGTTACTTCCTCCCGGAGATACAGCGCATACGATGAGGAATTCCCTTCCCCCTGGACACAGGACGTGGTGGACCTGATTCGGTCCGAGCGCCCCTTTGAGGTGCTGACAAACCAGCGCCACCCAGAGGAAGAGGTGATGCTGGCAGGGGTGCATTTCCCATCAGGGGAGAACACTCTCTCTGAACCCCCTGAGGAGGAGGGAAGCAAGATCAGCTTGGACAATGATTCTTCAGGGAAGCCCTTCAAGGCTGTGCCTACGGGGGTCTAAGGTCGGTGATGCTGGTCGGCACAAGTCTCAGGGATGAGGAGGGGATGGAATCGGAGGGGGAAGACTCCCCTCCGGAACACCTCCCGAGGGGCCATCCTCGACACCCCTCGGTGGAGGGAGTGTGGGAAGGGCGGCCATGGAGTCACGCGAAGGCCCTCACTATGCCAAGTCTGACATGGAAGAGGAAGGGCCGGAGATCCCTTCCCCTCAGCCGAGAGAGACCCGACGTAAGCGAACTCCAAGGGTTCGAAGGGCCCGGGAAGCCAGAGAGGGGGAGAGCCACTTCAAGACAGCTGGGGCCAGCAAGAAAGCAGCCCGGAGCTTCACCCCGTCTGAGCCCAAGTCCTGGAAGAATCCAGAGGGACCCAGGCCGTCAGCGAGTATGCCCAGGCCGACAGTGAGCACGCCTTGACACGGGGTGCATTCACCGGTGGACGTCTCTGACCCCTGGAAGAGTGGCTTAAGGGCGAGACACCATGGACTGGCCATGCAGCGGGGGAGGCTGCTCCTGGTGACGTGGCCGTGGTGCCCGTCCTCTGGTCCTGAACCAGTGGTAGGGGTTGGAGGGCAGAGGGTGGTTGTCACATAAGAATGAGATTGAATGAGTGTGAATCATTGAATGAGAATGATCAAAGTAATAAACTTGTTTGTGATCAATAAAATGATGTCTCTGTCGTATTACAGATGTATACCATATATTCCAAAAACATATTAATACTGAATATCGTTTAAATATTGAATAAAAAAGTATAAGATGAATTTATTTGGTTTTATTTTCAATAAAATACTGACGTCTGACTACTAAATGTTTTCGAAAAATAGTAGGATATATAAAAGAAATATCTATACTTATTTATTTAAACAATTTCCATTATATAAGCGTTTTTACATAATAGACATAATTACACAATAGAGGCTTAACTGACATGAATATTTTTGCGTCACTGTTGGTTGCGCATTTTCAAACGAAAACAGTTTACAACGGAAAAACGTTTTCCTTGATCGGGCGACAGGCAGCTACGCGGGATCATGGTGAGTAAAATCAAATCCAATCGTTGTCTCTTACTGAACTGATTGTATGTGGACATAATTACAAGTTAATTTGTAGAACAAACTGGATTTTATTGGGATTAAGTTTACGGTGGATTAAACGCGCGAATACAAGATACCTGACAATGAAGACCCATATGGAACACGTAACTAGCCAACATGCATACTAGCTTAGTTTTTAGTTTTATGGATTAACCTCTTTTAATGTCAAGGTGTTTAGAAAAAATGTTTCATAGGAGATCTTTCTTTTCATTTTTATAACGACTTTACTCATTTGTTTCGATGGTTAATAGGAATATTAATATATTTTGGTCTTTCTGTGAACACGTAGTTTTGTTCTTTGAGAGGAGCGAATTTTCCCTCAGTCTGGAGTCAGCCTAGCTGAGGGAGGTACATTTTATTACGACAAATAATAAACGTTATCAGTTTAATAACATTTCGAGTCGTAATAGGATTTTTAATCATAGAAAAAAATTCTCAATAATAGGCTAATATCCTAGCCACTAGTAGCGATAGTCAGAAGGAAAGTGTTCTTTGTTAGTTCGTAACATTTATGTCGCATTAATTTGTTTGTGTTTACACTATCTGCAAAATGAGTACAGATGACCGCAATACAAATGTGACTGAACGAGCTTCCACGAGTGATTATAAAGCAGATGAAATAGTTCATAAAAGAGAAAAGGCTAAAGACTAAAACATCCTGGCTGAGGCACTTTTGTTTCAACTTATGTAGAGAAGAATAAAATATTCAGCCTCTGTTGTAGTTTGAAGATATTAAAATTGACAAAGCCAAAAAGTTTATGATATTTGATGGTGATATCAAGCTTTTATAAACTAAAAGGTGAACAGTGATTTATTTGTACCATTTTTTATTTTTAAAGATTAAATAGTTTTATTGGAGGATGTTTCATAGACTTGGAATTCATTTTAAAGATGGTTGAAGGTACAGAAGTCGACTGAGACGTTCTTGGCAGATTTTCTGAGGCTTTTAAATTGTTCATATCGTTATAGGAATTACATCGAACCAACCGGAACTAGGAAATGTGTAAATGCTTTCATCTGAAGATTTCTATCTGAGATTGTCTTTTTTCCCTGATGACATACTCGTATAGTGTTTAGAATGACGGGAGAGACAATTTTACAAAGAATGAACACATGCATATAAAACATTTTCTCATGCTTATTTGAAGTCAGAACAAATGATTTCACATGAGGATGAGTTGTTTTCAAACATTTGCAAATGCGTATAAACATTTCTGTCCAAGCTTGTCTTTTTTCCCTTAACCCTTACATTGTGTTAGACAGCTGCCCACGTCTTTAGTGTTAGCGGGTCATATCAGCCTGAAAATACTAGAAAAAAAACCCCTCAAATTCATCCAATGTTTTTTTCTTGCCCCATAGCTAAATTTGTTTGTATTTAAATTCATGTAAACACTGTTTTCACTTTGTTGGCCCCACAATATTTTCATATCACAACATGGCCCTCTTTTTCAATTAGGGGTAAGAGGGGTAAGAGTCTAGAAGAATACTGTCTGAGCACGTTGACCAAAACATTT
>JAOXYF010000011.1:17227664-17241262 GCA_028565775.1 Sternarchorhynchus goeldii
CCCCCCCCCCCCCCCCCCCCCCCCCCCCCCCCCCCCCCCCCCCCCCCCCCCCCCCCCCCCAAGAAAAACTGGTCTAAGCACAATTTCCCCATATCATTGTAGTGTTAAGATAATCTTAAACTAGGGAGAGTGAGAGAGAAAGTTCCCTGTAATAACTACCATTTAAAGGTGCACACTTCTGGAAGATCTTTGTTTTACAGTGCTGTTGGGAAACTCATCCCTGGACCGTAAGTTGGCCTTGCTGGTGCTTTAAATCAAAAACCCAGCATTAAAATAAGACGTAGACTGCAGAGCTGCAGGAAAGATGCATTCCTGAAACACATGTGCACGTCTCCCTCTCTTCCTCTGTCCAGCAGTGCACCTGCAGGTCTGTGTGCCTCTCAGGAGCAGAAGCAGCCAGGGCTGAGGATGAGAGTTTGTCCCTGGATGAGCCCAGGATTCACCACCCATCATCACACCACTCACAGCCACAGCATTGGCACACATGTACTTTAATGATAAGACACCTGTTAAAGAAACAGCTACATGTGCCTGTATATACAAGGGTAGGTCAAAAATAATCCACACTCTGGCTGTAGTTTGAAATAAGTTTTAATATAACCAGAGTGCACATTTTTTTTGACTCACCCTTGTGTGTGTGTGTGTTTATGAGCAACTTTAAACATCCAATTCAACTTGTCTATTAGTAGTAAGTCAAAGTGATTGGATACTTAATCTTAGTATTATCATAACTTACATCTTGTACATTTCCGTTCTTTCAAGGCCACATCACTAGTCTGTCTCATCTGATTGAGTTTAGCGAGATAAAGTGATAAAGATGGAGATACCGTTCAAAAGTTGCCACTCCTTTTTCTGGAATCTGCCTTACACATTTGACAAAGGGCACCTCCATCACAAACTGCACACCGTCGGTATTGATTTTTGACACTGTGGTGTGTATTTAGACCTACCTAGTCAGGAACTCGGCGATACCACGTTTTTTGGTCACCGTCTGGTTCGACGTGGAGCCGGGACCAACACAAACACTCTCTGGTACCGCGTCAGGAGCGCTCTGTCGACGGCTAACCTCGAAAGTGTTCCTGGAGCTCAGACCGTCGTCCGTGTCATCGTCAACTCCAAAGAGCCCTGCGTCGTCCTCAAGACTAAGAGGCGTCGCGTCGCAGCTTAGAGACACTGGGTACCCGGAGTACGTCCTGAGAAACTGGGGCCTGACTGAGAAAGAAGCGCCGCTAACCTCCTCTGGGCGAGATTCGGTCTCACTACAGTCGCCGGTGTTTTCGGGGTAGGAGGATATCGATAGCTTGGTGTTGAGGTCCGATAGTGCATCGTGTTCAGCATTTGGGTCATGGATTGCCGCTTGCTGCGTTTCTTTCAAACCGGAGGCCTCTTCCTTGCTGGCGTGACGTCTCTCTCGGCTTGAGCTTTCACGCGAGCCGGCAGAAGAGCGGATGTTTTCGGGTGGATGAATAGGCTCGTGACTATCCAAAGCAGGAAGACCCCCCGTTGAGCCATCGCATAACGATCTCCTATTTACGACCAACAGCCCACAATTTCCCAGCCTCACGCCCCTGTCTACAACAGTATTCCGAAATAAAATTTCTTCTTGAATAATTGTCTGTTTGTTTCCATTGAGCGTGGAGGGTTTGTGCATCTGTAAGTCATCCATACGGACACAGTTCATTTCCCCATTAGGTATTTTCATTTCTGAACAGGTCTGTAAGTCCGTACAAGAGGAATTTAACTGATGCTTACCGACACAAGACAACGGCGGAGTAAAGGGAATGCTCTTTGAATTTACACCATCCTCGCCTTCCGCATCCTCGGCCTTCTTCGCCAAATTCCCCAGCTCGGAAGTCCACGTAACTCGATCCAGCGGTAACATTCCGTCCCCCTGTCGCGGTCTGTCTACGCTCGGATCTGCGGCTGGGCTGGAATGTGTTTCCCCGTTACCCCCTCCTCCATTCAGCGCCTCCGCGCTCAGCAAGGCGACAACGGATGGTTCGGAAAAGCCATTAAATATGCAGTCCTTACACTCCTCAGAAGTAACACAGTTGTCGCCAGATAGCGTAGAACATTCTGCAACCAAATCTATCATAATGCCACGGTCCTTATGCGGTGTAATCTGTGCCGGCAGCCCGTCATCAAACGAGTTTACATTCTTGCCATTGCTGGCAATATAAGCATATTCCCGACCAGGCTGACCAGACCCCGTCGGGTGGAGGCGCAGGCGGGCGTCATTCAACAGGCGTGTCGGTGGACCTGGTGTTTTACGATCTGTTAAACATGTGTATGTTTTATACACCTCCTGATTTGCATTGACATCGACAGTAAAAGAGAGAACCGACTCACCTTTGTTCTCTCTTTCCATTTTGCTCACATCCCACGTTCAAAAACACAAATAAAATCCCGCAGCGGTGCCTCTGCGTCTGCGAGGCTAAACAGCGTCACTCCGTTGTTCGCAAAACGGGATCTCATCTTACATGTGTATCGATTCACCTGCAGCAATATTTTGATAACACAGTCCATCGGCTGTTTGCTTCATACAGCAACAAGTCAGATAATCGACGAAAAATAAAGCCATTGTTTACTGTTACATTAAATCCAATTTTACCTCGGCCCACCGCAGCGACAAATAGAAACCATTTTGAATTTAATGACGTCGTGTCTCTCACAATGCTTTTCCTGCGAATGTCCAAAAGTGGATTTTGTAGGAGTTAAAGCGACATCGTCCGCCTAGAAGGAGTAACTACACATGTGTCTACCAACAAGTCTTACTGATATTTAATCAATATTAGGCCTACACGCTCACAATTCTCGTTAGTAGAACCATTTAATAGTTATGTCTCAATGATTAAGGTGCTCGACTAGTAAGACGAAGGTCGCTGGTTCAAGTCCCATCACTGCCCAGTTGACGCTGCTGGGGACTGAACAAGTTCAAGTAGCCCTCGGTTGCTCAAAATGTGTTCAGTCATAATTATAACTCGCTTTGGATAAATGCGTAAGTCAAATGGCATAAATGTGTTAGTCATATGTAGCCTAGTTTCCCTTCGCCCCCTAACCGACCACGGAACCGTTAGCTGCATGTTTTCGGTGTCCATCACTGACACGTGCAATAGTTTACTTTTACTTCTTAATGTGCATTTTTTCACTTTCCCAGTTCCAGTTCTTGAGTCCTTAAACATGTCTTTTTGATTCCTAGAAAATGTCGCTGCGGAGTTAAGAATGTTTCAAATTCAAATTCAAATTTATTGATATAGTGAAGCAAAACAACTGTACAGATGTCCGAGTCTGATCCCACAGTGATCATCCCTAAGAGCGCGAGGAAGAAACTCTGAGAACCAAAACTCAAGGGTGGGGTTGGAGGGAGGGAGGGGGCGTTTATCCTAATCTGGCCGACACTTTGTCAGTCTGGCCACTAGGGTGCGCAGCGACTTTAACCGTGAGCCGTAAGCATACATCGTTGCTATTCAGCCCGCACAATTGAATGACCTGGTCAAATCTGTCAGAAGACAACGTTACACTACACGCTTCTCAAAAGTCTGTGTGACCATTGTCTAGAAGTGTTTAAAAGCAAGGGTTAGGGTCTCAGCTGCACACATGTTTAGCACCAACAAGCTTTGTTACAAGTTCGGTGTGGTTATATATGGAATAGGTAGAGTTTGCAGCCAAAAACAGTCACCAGAAAAAACAGACATTAGAAAACAGAAGTATCTTTATTCTAACTTTGTAGCACAATAAATCAGCGTCTTTGAGTTCCATAAAGCCCGGTTTCTCTGTACTTTGTCTTGTGCCTAAAGTAGCCTATTTCCATTACCATTTGTAATCAGGGGCTTTACTAAACCTAAGACTAATCACACTGTAGAATTAATAATTATGACAATATTATTATGATATGACAATAATTATGACATACATGATAATGTAGCAAACATGATTGTCCTTTTATATCAATATAAGAATGTATAAGCAATATCTTACTATAAGGGTATAAAATCTCAGTAGGGGGTGTAATATCAGTATCAGGATGTATAAGGGGGTAATATCTCAGTATCAGAATATCTTTGCTTACTATGTTACACTACAACTGCATCAACTCTCTACACTGTCCATCAATCTGATGTATAAGAAACTGTGAAGTGGAACAACAGAATATTCGAAACCTTTAAAGACACACGTCAAACCTGAAGGATATTTTTAAAACTCTTCAATCAAAAAATAAAGGCAATTTGGTTTCACTCTGAATTATTTCTTGCCTCTGATTATTTCTCATTTTGGAGAGAATTTCCCTCACAGACTGAAGTCCATGAATAGGGTGGTAATCTTTACCACCTTAGAAAAAATAATTTGGGGCAATACATAGTGTGTCTTCATAGCAGTCCTGTGTAGTTGAACATTTGTTTATAAAGATGTTTCTATTTTCTTCTTTCTTTCTGTCTCTGAGGAACAAACAGGCGACTCAGGTTACTCTAGCAAAACCTCAGGATCAGCCAGAGAGATGTGTGGAAGAAAGTGTGGAAATTCAGTCTAATTAACCAAACCAAACAGTGTTTGACTTAACAGTGGGAGGTTTTGGGGCACTTAGAGTAGATACAGTGGTGGAAGAAAAGACACTGGATAAAATGAAAAGGATAAATAATAAACCAGAAGGAAGCTCAGGCTGCTTTTTCCTCCTCCTCCCCTTTTTCAAAGTCCAAAGCAGAGGCAGCAGTGTGAACGCAAAACGAAAATAATGCAAGTGCCTGTCAGACTGAAAAACAACGACCATCGATCTGGATTTTTAATTTTTTTTTGCAGCCGTTCCTTCACCACTCTCGCCTCCTCCCTACCTTCTCCTGTCTGTGTGTCTGTTCCTCCTGCTTAAATCAGGGTCAACGTGCAGGTTATTCCTGCAATACCACACTGACCGCAACCCCACCAAACACTACATACACACAAAACAGCCTGGACAAACCCCTGCGAGCGCAGGACAGATGACAGCAGTGTCTCTGCAGGAGTGGAACAGAGCCAGTGAAGAGGGAAGACGGCAGGATAATGGAAGGACGGAACGTTCCTCCAGAATCCAGACGCCCCTCACTGCCCCGTACAGACCGACACACACTCACTGCTGCCTGGTGCCAAGAGGAGCTACCAGGACAAGGGCCTCAAACTCATATGCCAGTGATCACTTTCCCTAGACCAAGGACTGATGAAGGTGATGTGAAGGTGATGGGTTTACACAAGCTGTCAGAGATCACAGCCCAAGAAATGGCTCAAGAAATGACCAACTCAGAGCAAAATGTCAACAAGATTTTGTCAGAACTGGACTATTGTTAATATATAAACGCCAATAGGTAAAGAACTTTAAACTATTCTGAGAGATGTTCTGAAGTTCAAATGGAACGCTGTGGACGGGTCTTTTGATGAGAGTATTAGACCGGAACAGACTGATAAAGCAAGGATATCCTCCTCAGACTGACAGATCAAGAAACTGCAGCCAAATATGATGACAGGGATTCTGTTACAGCTTTCCTGGACTGTGTGAGGTCTTACATGGACATGCAGAGTGGGAACGAAAACAACCAAGTGCGCAAAAAAGTTCTGCAAGAACATTTCTTTTCATGGCACAAGGTTAAAGGTTAACGTAACTCTGGATTTTGGAACTAAGACACAAGTGAGACACCACGGCTATAGAGGAAACTAATGTGACGGAAAGAAGAGGATGACAAGAACTGAAGCGAGCTCAGCTATTCTGTTTTCCAGGTGCACTGGGAAAAAGCCAACGACAAACCACCAAGGGACAACCAACAAAGGACACACACAGGAGGAGGAGACTGTTAGACATGCCCTCGATAGTTATGAACACATTTCCCCATAATGCCTAGCGGTAATGGATCAAGCGATAATTACCAAAAACACTGTTCACCTCTATCACACTCTTTGATTAGGGATACCTGTTACACAGCTAAGAACATTGTGTGGGCCTGTTTGTTCATGAAAATCATTATCTATTCATCACACAAATTAGATGACAAACTTAGGTGATAGCATATGAATATGGACAAACCATATGACAATATAAGTACAATATACAAAATATAATATAATGCAAAAGCATTTGACAAATATTGTTGGTTGCCCACATCCATATGACTAAGGTATATTAAGAATACATCCACCCACATAACCTGCATTTGTTTTGGGGTTTTTTCCCCTTATATTTCTCTTCCATCAGTGTAGTCTCTTTAAACATTAACGGCAATTAACGCATTATAATTTATTTTAAAAAAACTGTATAGGCCTATAGAAGTAACAGTTCTGTACAAAATAAAAGACAGACACTTTAGTTTAAATGAACATGTAAACGAAAATACAGCGCAACCATGATCTGCTTTATTTATGTCTGATGTAGCTGAAATAATAATCCGATCATAAAGTAGATTGTACATGCTCTGTCTTAGTATGTAGGTACATTTTTGTTATACCTCTAGTCCTGGTGAAAAGAAACCTCAGGGCTGCTCAGAAGCTCAGACGCAGACGGCAGCGTTCAGAGCGCACAAACCAATCACAAAGCATGAGCAGTTCGCGAGAGAGATTTGGCGCCTGACTTTGGGTCATTCCTTGAGACCTCCACCGCGAACAGACGTCATCACTAAGTTACGGGGGGAAAAGAGATAGCCCAACAACACAAAAGAATTAACAAGAGCCGAAATCACCATGAAAACATCTCTACTAAAATGGCTAAATCATGAAGTAGCCAGGTGAGTAGAACCGAGGAGCGCACCTCGAAAAGCGGAGAGTGCACACTGATGTTTCGATTGAGATGAAATTTGGATTGATATAACATAATCTTAAAGTAGAAAATAGCGCACAAATGGAAATGGAAAACTTTACTAATGAAACGGTGGTGCGAGCTGATGGATCACACGAGGAGGGTGATGGAGACGGAGGTAACAGCGCTCGCGCGCTGCTTGGCTTCGTTCTCTTCCTCCTCATCGTCTCGACGCTCCTGGGGAACACGCTCGTGTGCGCCGCCGTAGTCAAATTCAGACACCTGCGTTCAAAAGTCACCAATTTCTTCGTCATCTCCCTGGCAGTGTCTGATCTCTTCGTGGCGGTGCTCGTGATGCCGTGGGAGGCGATTTCTGCCGTGGCCGGTACGTGGCTGTTCGGGCGCTTCTGTGGCATCTGGATCGCTTTTGACATAATGTGCTCCACCGCGTCTATCCTAAACCTTTGCATTATTAGTGTTGACCGCTACTGGGCCATCGCGAGCCCGTTCCGTTATGAGCGAAAGATGACCCACCGGGTGGCGTTCATGATGATCGGGGTGGCGTGGACGCTCTCCATCCTCATATCGTTCATCCCCGTGCAGCTGAACTGGCATGAAGCGGAGGAGGAAGCCGCCGGCAACATCAGCAACTCCACTGACAACTGCAAGGCAAACCTGAACCGTACGTATGCTATTTCCTCTTCTCTGATAAGCTTCTACATTCCAGTTGTTATCATGATCGCCACGTACACGAGGATATTCCGTATTGCGCAAACCCAGATACGGAGGATATCCTCACTGGAGAGAGCGGTGGAACAAGCGCAAAACAACCACCACGCAAACGACTGCGCAAACGAGAACTCGCTCAAAACGACTTTCAAAAAGGAAACTAAGGTTTTGAAGACCCTTTCTATTATCATGGGGGTGTTTGTATTTTGCTGGCTGCCTTTTTTCGTTTTGAACTGCATGGTGCCCTTCTGCCAGTGCGTAAGTGACACCACATTCACCATTTTCGTTTGGTTTGGATGGGCAAATTCTTCTCTTAATCCGGTCATTTATGCATTTAACGCAGACTTCAGAAAAGCCTTCTCCTCTATTTTGGGATGCAATAGGATTTTTCCAAGCACGACAGTAGAGCCTGTTAATTTCAGTAACGAGCTAGTGTCTTATCACCACGACACAACACTGCAAAAAGACACCCAACCCATAGCCGTCCAGCTGCCGCACGCTGTGTCCGACACGCGCGAGGACCCTAGTTTCCAGTTCGACAAAACTTCTGTTACCTCCAATGCGTCTCGGAATCACAAGCACATACTTTTGCCAAATATGAGCCAGTTTGAGTGCGACGGAGAAATCTCTCTCGACACCATCACTCCGTTCACATCCACTGGACTTACGGAGTGCGACGGAATCCCTGGACAGATGATCACTTAGAGACTGGGCTATGGAGAGCACACTTTTAATGAGCTGGAGTATGCAAAAAGACAAAATGTCTCTCAATGAATATTGGTATTTATTAAATACAATGTACGTCTGGTTCTTGGTATGCGACCTGCATACGCAGACATACAGGCTACTCCAAGAAATATACAAGACAAAAGGAATGTATTGGTCACCGGTTAACTGAAGCATATCCTAAACTCAGAATTTTTATATGACACAGAATACATAGAGGTTAACCTGCAAGTTAAACAATGTTAAACAATTAAGCACTATATTTGTATACTGTTTCTAGCGAATTTGACGTTAAGGGGAGCGAATGTTTGTTGCGCGTTTGATTTAGGGCTTTGAATTCAGCTGGATTGTTTCTATTGACTAATTGTTTTAAGTCTAACTGATCAATACTTTAAGACTCCCGATAATTGGTGAAACTACATTTCCTACATTGACCAAAACCAACATCTTACGCTCCAAATATAATAAATCACAGTAATTGCGTAGATGGTTGTCACTCTACTATATCTGATCACAGTTTACATGACAGTGTCGTCTGTAAAAAATTGGCACATTGCAATCAAATAAAAGACATTAATAGAAACAGATACTAATGTGTGTTATTGGGCATTTAACTAATAATAAAATGCAAAAAATATTTTATAGGTATTTATACATTTATGTTTTTAGTTTTTATATTGCCATTTCTTGTTATGGTCTATTTCCCAAAGCTCAAAACACAAATTCATAATTGTTCTCTCTCATCTTTACAAACTTCTAACATCCATGTCGAAGCAGAACTAACCCACTCAGAGCCACGTAATCTTACGTGTAACCCAAACCACATTCCTCTCAAACCCGTGTAATTTTACATCTTAACCAAACATTTCCTTCGAACTTCACCCAAAAACAGGTCTGGACAAGGACAAATGTTCAGACTGGGTATCATGCCAAGATTCAGTGCACACACACACACACACACACACACACACACACTCTCAGCTATGATTTACTGATAATAAAATCCCATCTTAAAATCCAAACTTGTTCCATGTACCTTCATATGCTTTTGAAACATCCATGCATGAACAACTGTGTCTCTCCTGAAGAGAAACAAATTATAAATGTATTTTATAATATTTGGAAAACTGTATTCATAAAAATATCCAACTATATTTTGTCAATGGGCTGCACAGTGAAGCATAGGATATGAATATTTAACTTATAATTTATAGATAGTTAATGTTAAGGTGCTGTAAGATACAAAGCACAACCAAAGCATAATCCTAAATTAATGAAATTATTCTCACTTGACAGACCTCTTGCTCCCTTGCTGAATAAAACGATAATTTTTCAACACTTAGCTTCTTCTTTGAGTTTTTCTTTTTTATTCATTCACTCTCTGCAGCCCCACGTTTCCTCTTCTTCTCCCTTTCTAAGATGATATCACAAACTGGCTTTGTTGTGCGAGTGTGAGCACATCACGGGTTTTTTTTTGTTGATGTTTTTGCATGTTACACCACAACAGAAAGACCAGCTCACTACACAGGATAGCAGAGACAGTGTGTGTGAAACAGGACTGCAGAGACAGTGTGCCTTCACAAGCTGTGCTGTTTAGTTCATCATCTCCCCTGGACGTCCAGGCCATCTGACAGTCCAGGCGACTGGGAAAACTCCCAGAATTCCCAGTGGCCAGTCCAGACCTGTCCAAAAGCCATCAAGCACACATACACTACAAAACATTCATTATATACGGGTGAGAATTCCAATCATTACTGTAAAAATGTGTAAATGCAAGGAATGATAGTGTTTATGTTTGTAGCAAAATGAACTGAAATTGAGAAAGTAAATGTACTGTAAATATGCACCTGATAATGAACAGAGAATACAGTAAAAACAGTTTGCATATAAAGAAAAAAAACATGAAGAAAGCCTTTATTCAGCCTCAGCACCTGACTTGTGCCCCACCTCCCCCGTCCAGCTCAATATCTGTACACGCCCCTCCATGGCCTGGTGGAGGTGAACATCTGTCATATTATTGACAGCCATAAGAATCATGGTGTTGTAATCTAGCAGATTACTGGGGACAGCCAGTGGAATCATAGTGTTGTAATCTGTCATATTTCAGTGGCCATCATGAAGAATCATGGTGTTGTAATCTGCCAGATTATTGGGGACAGTCGGAAGAATCATGGCACTGTAATCTATCAGATTATTGAGGAAAGACAGTAGAATCATGGTGTTGTATTGGCCAAGGGGGCATGGCAGTGAATGACCCCTCCAGGGCTGATAGTGATACATATGGTCACAGGCCCCTCCTCCTTGCTGGCCAGACACATTCACACTGGCTCAGTGATAAATTATGCTCCTCCCCCTTCTCTTTTTAATAAGATTAAGTCCTGCAATACCAACAAAGACAAATTCACAAGGAGTGTCTCTGGTATCAATTTCATAGATTCTCTGCAAAAGAGAAGAAACACAACACAGTAAATGACCAATCTGAAGCCCACTGCAATAATACACAAAAGTAGTACTACAGTACATCCTGCTGTAATACATAAATCATACTTGCACACATTCTCAGTGCTGGTCAGCCAAATTTCGTAAATGGTCTTTAACTCCATTGTAGTTCCTTTCAGAAGGAAAAACTAGTTTCATCCACTACTTGTTCCACTGAAGAATCTGGTCAATGGTCCATCAGTATCGCGGAATATCCCATGATCCTCAGTAACCTTTGTGTTTCATGCAAGCGAATAATATTGTTGGCTATGATCATATCGATGATTTCTATCCATCTCTCCTGAACTCTGCCTCAGTTAAGCAGCTTCTTCTCAGTTCTACAAAAACAAAAGTCCTGATGCCTTTACTTTACTTGTAAACTATTGACTTTACAAAATACGAGCATGCAGAAATTCCAAATGAACTGCATGTGATACGCATTACAGACAGTATACAGTCCGGTAGAGCAAACAGCTACAGTGCACATACAATATGTGCTGTAACAGTGTAGATTACTGTGACCCAATGTTGCAATGGAAAGCAAATGATCTTCCTCTGTGAGATCAGATTATAGAGGGTAATGCAAAACGTCTCAGATTCATCTTCCCTCGCTGATGTCTCATTGACAAGGGCATGATCAACTAGAGCTGCACGTATCTCAGAAGGCAGTTTGTCTCTGTCTTTGCCAGTCCTCTTGCTCTTAACCTTCCTCTTTCCTCCTCCTCTTCCTCTTTTGGGTTTTCTTTGTGGATCCACTATTCCAAAACAAAAATTGACCCATAATCCTTTTCTCATCCTACCCTGAGATCCTGACTGTGTGGACAATTTTGAGTGTTTGTGCTTCCACGTAGGGAACTGCGTGCTAATTGGATTCAAGCTGTGATGACTTAATGACATTTTTAATGAGTTAATGATACTGAATGGCAGTGTTTTCTAAATGAGAATTTCACTGAAAATTCAACAAATCTGAATCATATGTGAAGAATACACACAGGAACATGGTTCAGTTTGGGGAATGGGTCTTTCTTTTAATAAACGGGACCATCATTTGGGATGTTTAGCTAAGAGTCCCAGGTACAGTGTGTAAGTCATCCAAAAACTGTATATTAGCTCAGGATTGCCTTTAAGAATGTGTCGCTGAAATCATTTTTAATATCATATTTCAGTATAATTGGATATATTCATCACTTCAGTGAACTAAAGAACTGGTGATGAGAGTCGAATAAAATGATAGAAAATGGATAGAGCAATAAGTGTAGAAAGAGGGATGCAGACTCGTGATTCAGAAAGTCCACCTGGCTCTCCAGAGCTTTTCATCCTGACAGAACAAAGCCTTTTCACAGCTCTGCTGTCTCACCCCACTCGAACCCTGAGGGTCCAGGACAACCTCTTAACCCTGTCCTGCTTCAACAGAGCCCTGCTTCAACAGGTGTGTGTACAAATGTGTGTGTGTCTGAGAAAGAAAGAGAGAGAGAGAGAGAAATAGAGCAAAAGAGAAAGTGTGAAAGTAAAACTGCATGTGTGTGTGTGTATGTGTGTGTGTGTGTGTGTATGTGTGTGTATGTGGGAGTGTATGAGTGAGGGGAACTGTGTGTGCTCACCCAGCTATGCTGAACCATGTCAGCAGGAACCTTGCTTGCATATCTGCTTTTGTAGGCACTACAGAAACAGCGCTGGTTTTAAGAGAAATGCACAGGTAACTATGATATAATGGCAGAGATATTTTAGTATAGATCTGGCATTATCCTCTCCTGGTTTCTTTCTGCAGCTGAAGACCTTCCCATGCTGGAGTTAACTCAGCCTCTCTGCTCACCCTCGGAGAGTTTACAGAAAATAAATATGTGGATTAAAAAGAAATAAAGCCAAACAGATATATATCACCAAACATTAATAAATGTTGATAACAATAAATATCAATGTTAATAAATATTTAAAAAATATAGGGAAAATAAAATGATCGTTGTCCCTCACTTATCACAAACGTATGCATTTAGGAGCCAGGCCTTATTGGAAGGGAGAACAAAAATATATGGTATTAACATAATAATGTACATGTTGAAAATGTATGTACATTACTATGAAAATGGGGATTTACTAGTGTACAAATGTTCAATTTGAGACCTGCTTGTGAGGTCTCACATTATTTTTAGTTTACTGGGTCATGTACTCTGCTCCCCAGGTCATCAACCGAGAGTAAACCTGCACTTGTTCACCTCCAGCGATGGTGTATTTAACCCTTTTAGGAGCACATTTAATCTGAATTTTTGGATACTGAAGCAAGGGTCAGTGAAAGTAATATTACGAGTAATATTAAATTTTTATGATTATTTTATTATTATTTTCAATATTACGAGTCATTCGCAGACATACATGCAGTCAGACAGACCGACAGACAGGCAGACAGACAGACCAACAGACAGACAGAACACTAGAGATTGCATTAGTAATGAAGTTGAACTTACCCTACACTGACAATTTGATCAAAGACTGACAAATAGGCTGGACAATAAAGGATTGATTAAAAGAATATTCACTTCAACTGTTTGGAATTGATATTCAGATATAAGATATATACACAAAATACATGCATAGAATTTTTTATACAATTTTTATATTATTTATATATATGTATGTATGTAGCTGCTTGCATCAAATTTAAAACCCTGATGGTTGCTTACAAAGCCAAAAATGGACCAGCTCCCTCCTATATGATGAGAATGGTCAAAGCTCAACCTGTACCTCAAGTACTCCAATGGTAGACAATCTTCTAGGCTATTCTCTGTCCTGCTCCAAGATGGTGGAACGAATTTCCACTAACTGTCTGGATGGCAGAATCCCTTTCATCTATTTGTAGAGTATCTCAGACTAAAGACTCATCTATTTGTAGAGTATCTCAGACTAAAGACTCATCTATTTG
>JAOXYF010000011.1:17255602-17267187 GCA_028565775.1 Sternarchorhynchus goeldii
GTCTCTCTTTTGGTATAATTGATACCATTGATGATAGTAGTCTCTCTTTTGGTATAATTGATACCATTGATGATAGTAGTCTCTCTTTTGGTATAATTGATACCATTGATGATAGTTTGCTTGTTTGTCACACACCAGTAGCTGAGAGAATTCTGCTTACTACACCTATAAGTATGTCTCAGGTATTTACCCAAAAGGGCTTTATGAGTTAAGACAGGTGGGTCTTTGTAACATCAGCGTACACTTTGTGTGTGTTTATGTGTGTTTGGAATTCAGTCAAGAATGTAGAGCCACTCTTTAGAGAACTTTAAAAAGTGTTTTAATTAAATAGAGTAGTGTATACAGAATATCAATAGACTGCATGTCTTTTGCTGCATCTGTTATACAAAACACACACACAAACACACACACAAACACATGCTTCTGTGCACGCATTCACACCCACACACACACACACACCCACACACACAGACACAAACACACAAAGACACACACACACACAAACAGATGCTTCTATCCACGCATTCACACACACACACACACACACACACACACACACACACACACACAGACAAACACACACTACCACATGCTTCTGTGCATACAATCACACACACACATGCACACACACAGACACACAAACAGACACAAACACACACATACACACACAAACACATGCTTCTATGCACGCATTCACACACACACACACACACACACACACACACACCACTTACTTTGGCCTCTAATCAGAGCACATAAATCAAGTGTTTAAAACAGGCATCTCGCCAGACACCCTACTGAAGGCCTCCTTTCCCAGCCTACCACCAGGCAAAGCAAAGACGCATCTGACCCAGCACTCAAAACCCCACAGGACCCTTCAACCCCATAAAGAGATTCAAGCCTCTTCCCACATTGGAACAGGATGGTACAAAATGGGGAGGGGGGGGGGGCTCAGAACCCCCCATAGCCCCTTTTCTAAAAATGCCATCCAGTACCCCTCTGCCCCCCCTCTATCACCATGCCATCACTTTACGCTCACAGCTTCACGTTCAGGCCAATTAGAAAATAAGAAAAGAGCTGAGAGGCACAGAAAGGACTAGATTACTCGCTCCTAACAGAACAGCAGCGGGAACCATAGCTGCATGGAACTACGTAGCACAGGGACAGTTCATGCACTCACAAACTAGTGTCTTACACCAGTGGGTAAACAGTAAAAGGTTAATCAATAAGACTGTAGAACATTAATGTGCTGCATTAGTTTTCTTCGTGTATATGAAGTTTTGCACTCACTGTAGATCACTTCGATCACTGTAGATCACTTCGATCACTGTAGATCACTTCGAACACATGTGGCATTAAAAAAAGGCTAAAACAGCAAAGCATAATAGTATCTCTACGCTTCAAAATCCTGTCACAGGTGCACATGCCAACTACATGTTTACATAATGTGTTACGCTAACATTCAGTTTGATTGTGATTGTGAAACATTAAAATGAGACTATGGTGTTATTTGTTTGATATCCTATTGGGCTTTTCACCCTTCCCTGTCCTAGTTGTTACAGCTTGGACAAAGGATAACATGATGAGGAGGGCTAAGCTTTCAAACATTATTTGATGTTATTAGTTATTATTAGTTTGTTAGTTCAGTCAATAATAGGATTTAAGGGAGGTTTGTGCCTATTTTCATCAAACCCAATTCACACACCATTCACTTGGAGCAAAAAGGCTTCCATAAATCTGTCTGCTTGTCTGAAATTTGTGTTAAAAGTGAGAATAAATATCTAAATATTATGTGGTGATTGATGTGGATTAGACAGTTACAGAAAGAGGCTGATTATTCTATAAGCGCATACTATAGCAGAAGGCATATAGTAGAAGATAAGCAACACTAAAAGATCTCAAATACTCCAGATAATCCAGTTATTACTAATATGACAATCATTATGCACACTTCAACTCTGATTCTGGACCAGATAATCCAGTTATTACTAATATGACAATCATTATGCACACACTTCAACCCTGATTCTGGACCAGATGCAGAAGAGAGAAGAAAAAGATGTCTACACTCAGTGTGTGGTTGGTTCAAGCTAACGTGAAAAACATCAAACATCAGTGGCTGGACTGACATTTACTGCTTAGGTTGCCTATTTATATTCGGTAAATTAAGGAAGGACATCTTTGGACATGGTGAACAGCTTTTTTGCAAAATCTAAAGTAATTTCCTTTTCAAACATTTATTTAATACATTCACAAACGTGCTTACTGAAGCTCAGTATGCTATTTTAAACACCGCAGTGCCGTATTACCACCTACAGAGCTGAATTGAATGTTTAGTATCACACAGATACATCAGGCTCACACTTTTGTGCCTGCTCTTGGTTTTGCTGTGCTCCTCCCCCACCCTATACCCTTTTGTGAAGTTGTCTGCATTGTCTATTGTCTGTTGTATAGTCTATTGTTGTTGTGCTGTGCACCGTCTTTACAGCTGTCACACTTCATTTCACAGTGCCTTTGTACCAGCTACATATGTGCACACGTGACAAACAAACCTTGAACTGAGTCAAATTGAATTGTGTCCATCTGATGTCCATAAACCACTACGATTGTTAATTTAGAGATGAAGGGATTTCTTCTGTGCCGTTGGATTTTTGATCACTTCATATTACCATATGTGAAAATGGTACTGCAGCTCCCTCAGAGATCAATAAAGTTTTATCCTATCTTAAAATCTGCAGAAAGGGTTTGTCTTTTGTAACAGAAAATATTTTAAATTTATTGGATTTGTATTTGTCCTGACCATGACTGTCTCATTTGATGTAGGATTGATTCAGATGGATCATGTGTTTGTGATGATATTGTCCAGTCAGGTTTTACTGCTATTCTGTCATGTAGTTTGTATCTGTTCAGTTGTACAGTAGTTTACAAAGGTGCATGTTCACTTTGTTTGTAAACAACAAATTTGTTTAAAAAACAAAGGTGCATGTTCACTTGTCTGTGAGACAGTTGAGTCTTGAGGGTCCTGGACTCACCCATGCAGGTGGTTGTTGGAGGACAGCAGTGAGCGTTACATAGTCTTACTGCAGTGCTTTGTAGTTTGAGTGCAGTGTTGTGTAGTTTGAGTGCACTGCTGTGTAGTTTGAGTGCACTGTTGTGTAGTTTGAGTGCAGCACTGATGGAGTGTGGCAGTGGTTCCATAGATGTTCTGGAATCTTCTCTGGAACCGAGGTTTCTCCATGATGTGCACACCAAGGAGCTTTTGACTCTCTACACTGTTGTGGCACTGATATGCAGTGGAGAGTCCTCATCACAGGTCAGCCAAAAGTCAACAATTTTATCTCTTTAGTTTTATCAACATTAAATTGTTGATAACATTCAATGATAAGGTTGAATTTGTTTACTGATGTAACCTAGGAATTAGTTCTTATAATATTTTATGTGGTCTGATGCCAAGCTGGGATTTAAAACTGGCATTGAAGAAACTGAATTTGACCACAGGAAATAAGCACTGGTTTCTTTATATACTTTGTAATATGGGATGTAATTCATTTAATTACAGCATGTATTATGCTGAAGTATGGGATTATTTTATGGGAGTTTATACCTAAGACTTTTCTGGGTTCAGGTTTTACCTTTAAGTGGATTACACGACTTCTGACCTCATCAACTGTTAATTTTTAAAGATATTTTTGTTACTGTTTTCGAATAAAGAAGTAGAGAGGTTAATTCTCAATGCGTAGGCAAGCCTTTATAACATCAGACGCCAGTCCGAAAAGCTGCAAATCATCGGACTCGCGTTTAAAAATATATTCCTACCACAGCTACGACGGCAGCTTAGACAGAAGTACCACCTACTGGCGAACATGTATCATTACGTATCATGGTAGCAGAAACGTAAGTCCACTAAGCACCACAAGGGGGCGAATAGAGATTCAGAATAAAGACAAACCAGCATGTGCAGCAGTATTTAGGATGATTTCTGTGCAATGAAGCTCTGTGACACCCAGAAACTATGTTTAATTTAATTCGGATATTTCTGGGCTCAACTTTAGACCAGCTTCTATAAATATGAATTCCTAGCGCAAATAACACCTGTAAATATAAATTTCTTGTATTTATTTTACGCATATTGATGTGCCTTGTATTTTAACGCAAATTAATGTGACCTAGACAGTATGTATATAATTACAAGCCGCTTATCTAGTCTAGTCTTTAATCTAGTCTTTGGATCTTTAATCTAGTCTAGGAATGAGAACCAGGGGAGGATCAGGACATACAGGTGACGCAGGGCCTGGTGTGGAGGTTACCAGTCCCCAAGGCATCTCCCGCCACCACAAACTGACTGGTTCTAGCATGTGTTAGCAGACTCAGCTCAGGTGTGTTGCCTGCTGAACCGGTGCCAGAACGTGGACTGACTTCTGAGCCTGAGTGAGCGACCGTTCCTCCAAACATACCGCACATTCAGTGGAAACATTTGACTTCTAAATCTGCACATCCCTGCACCCAATATGGTGTATTACGTTTTCTTTATTTGTTTCGATCATCCTCTTTCCTGCCCACACTGCTTTTCAGGCAACTGGCCCTCAGGATGTCGAGGTGAGTTCTGAGTGAGTTCTGGGTGAGTTCTGGGTAAGTTCTGGGTGAGTTTTGGGTTAGTTCTTTTCAAGGTTGTTGTTCCCTCTGCCTGAAGACAGAGTGTCTATTTTAACAGCACTTACAAGTTTTTAATAGTATTTTGCCAGTTTTACAGTGAACTATACTAACAACTAATTACAGCCAGAGCTACTCATAAAATATTCACGCCTTTCTTTGCAAAGTATGATTAAACTTCTAAGAAGTAAAACCAGGTTATGTTAGAAAAAGTAGATGTTTAAATCATTTAAACATTCATTCTATGGCGCTTCTTTCATTCTCACAACATTAACATTAACATAAACATTCACTAACATTACAATTCTTAGCATTTGTTCTCGCCAAGCTGATGAAGGACCTCCACCGAAATGTGCTGCTTCTATGGAAACCTTGCATACTTCAGTGCAATTTTGACTACCTCTAAATATTTTACTACAGAACACTGAGGTCACTCCTCGGAATCTTCTTCAGACAAAAACAACAAAGACTTGCTAGTCAAGAATCAGATAAATGGTGCCAAACAATAAACATGTAGCCTGAAACCTGCAATTCCTTGGGAATTTTATTGAAGAACATCGAAACGGCTTCAGCAAGGATTATCTACAATAAGATTTCATGCAGTATCTGAGAGGTGTCCTACGGAAATGGAATTTTAAAAAAAACAAAGTCAGTGCCAAAAGAAGGCTTGATGATCCTCCTGTCCAGAGGAAAGGCATTTATTGCTAATGGCCTCTGCATTAATAGCCTAACTGTTTGCATTGCCAAATGTTTCCATGGTAGCAGTGAAGTTAGGAAACAAGAACTCGTCTGCACTCTTGGAACTTTAGATCTCCATGGAATCATGAGGATTTAAAAATCTACTGTGTTGAACTGGTTTAACCTCCTCAGAGTTTATAGAAGAGGGAGAGGGGTAGAGAGAGAGAGAGAGTTTTGTGTATGTATTACTAAAAAGAAACAAATTTTTATTACAAGTCTGCAGATATACACATTAAAATAGAGCTATAAACATTATCATGCAGTGCAGTGCAATTGTCATATATTTAAACTGATTTGTGTTTAGTAAGTAATATGTTCAGTAGAATAAATATAGAGCATGTATGTCAGAGGACAGCTTTCCTACACTGGAGCAGAGCACCGCAAGTCTCTGTGAGCCCACTTTCATTTCATTCACATTTCAACACACTGCAAGGGCAAACAGATTTCATGACAGGGCCTGGCTTCATACCGAGTTAGATACTTCACCAAGCATGAGGGGATTTCAGCAAATCAGAGTGCTCATTCTCTCCGAGTTCCCACCCCCCATTTTTTCTATATCCATGCCAACCTCCAGTCTAAAAAAAGACTTGACTAGAGGTAAACTTGGTATGTCACAACTTCACAGATTTCTCTGATGCAAGACTTGCTGGAGAGATAAGAACTGTCAGCTTAGTCAATGTGTATGTCTAAAAGGGGTGATAGTACTTCCCTCTTAAATTAACACCATTTCACAAATTTCTGTTCCCCCCAATTACATTTTCAAGCCATAACATGGATTAATTTATAAAATAACTAAATCCAAACTGTATTGTCCAGTGGCTGTTAGATATAAATGTTAATAAATAATAAATGTTACATTTAATTTACTTTATCTCCAACTTTCATCACATCTGTCTACAGGGGTTGTGCGTTAGCAGATGAACACTCAACACCTTATCATACAGGTTCTGTAAATGCTATTTAAGCTATCTAAGACCTCACCCTTCTGTGGGGAGGGTCTCGGTTAGTCTGAATTCCAACCAAGCCACAGCCACCAGTGGCTGGGAGTCGACAGAGCGGTGCTGGCCTGCTATGTGGGCACAAAAGCAAGTCCTTAGTCCTTAGTCCCTAAGGTTAGGCTGAAGTATATGGGTGGTCAGGCTTAAGCAGTGATGGCTCCCAAGTCCTGGAATGAGGTCCCTCTACATTCTAGGCTGGCTCTCACATGACCTGTTTTTATTGCTTGTTTTTTAACACTGTGAAAGCCGTGTTTTTTTGTCTTTTATGACTTCTGCCTGTTGCTCTTTGCTACTGTAATTTCACTTGTCTTTTTTTGTGTGTATGATTCTGATTTTCTGAATGCTGCACTCTGGTTAACTTCTGTTGTTTTTATGTGAACAGAAATGAAAGAAAATAGTATGCAACAGCAGTAAGACACATTTACGACCTTTACATTCAGCCTATCAAACATCACTTTACACAGTGTCATTCCAGAACACCACAGGGACCACAGGGCGTAACGTTAATGACTTGATACCAGCAATGACTGGTGATCAGACTCAGGAGCCAGAGTGAGTCGCACTGACACCAGAGAGAAGAAGGGCAGCCCATAGAGGGGTTTAACACCACATACTGGTGAAGTGGTCCAGGTTAATCATTATGGTTTCCAAAGATGTTTTCATACATTTCCTGAAATTACAGCTAGTTTTTATGAGAAAATATAAACAAAGTACAAATCTTTTAAATGATGAGAAATCAGTAAGAGTCATTTAATTATCTTTCTCTATCGGAAATCATATTATCAGATTATTTTAATGGATTGTTGTTAACAATTTACAAAATATAATTTTAATAGAATATTTTACCATTTTAATGTCCTTTCAGCTTTTTATCATTATTATTATTATTACTATTTGAATGGTAAACATTTGCTGTCTGTTGTGACAGACAGTAATTGCGCAGTGACACAAAAGTACCTCAGCAGCAGTGTAAGGAGGCTGGTGAAGTAGAGAAGCTCTGGGAGAATGCAGGACCCCTCAGGAGGAATCGGACGTTCCTCAGGAGGAATCGGACGTTCCTCAGGAGGAATCTCACTTCCTTGTGTAAGGATGAAGGACACGAGAGACGGCAAAGAGAGCAGATCAGACATACTGACTTAATTTACAAGGCAGCTACTACAGAAACACAGTGGCTACCTCACTAGACCATCACCTCATCGACACTTACCAATGCACCAGTGCACCAAGGGAGGAGGGATTAGGGCAAGTACAGTGCCTTGATAAATCTACCTCAGCCCACCTTTGATTTTAATAACATGGGGCCAAGGTGGGGAGAAGTGCAGGAAGCTGTCAAGGTGGCTCCAACTGTGGAAGATCCTGAGGCTTATCTGGAGGAGGGAGGATATAGGTCAACAGTGGAGATCTGTGGAAGGTGTGAGGGGCTCAGTCTTGCTCTAGGGAGAAGCAGTTCAGGACCATCTCACTGCTCACCATCAATGAGAAGATAATTTCCTTTGTCAGTGGTGAAGGCTTTGAAGAGGAGGGTCAGTCAGCACCTGCACTGGGTTGGCCATACAGCTGGGCAGCGTTGCTCTGTACAGCAAATGTCCCAAGCTGAGGCAGAAGAGAGGAGTTTATGGTCACCTGTGCAAGCGAGGGATTGTAGTATAGGAAGTTATGAGACCCAAAGGTTACCTGGGCCAGCAGTGAGGTAAGAACCCCTATTACCTCACAGGAGAGAGCAGACCATGTGGAATAGAGGAAGAGAGCTCTGGTGGGGACAGTAGCATCGGGAAGAGAAATAAATACATGTATCAATGAAAAAAATATAAATATAATTCTAATTTTTGTAATCACTATATACATGGTAACAAAGTGCAGCATTCAACACATCCCAGGTTGTTTTATAAGATGAGGCAAAGTGCAGGGCCAGTCACTGTACAGCACCCCTGGAGCTAAGAAGATTGAGGGCCCTATAGTGACTGCATGGCAAGGCTAAGATTTGAACCCACAACCTAACAAAAGATAACCCAAAGTCCTACTGATTAGGCTACCACTGCCCTACAACCTGCTACGGCCAAACTGAGGGCAAGAACAGGAGCCTCCTGGTCCAAGAGGAGGTGCGAGCCAGGAGGAGATGTGTGTAGCCCACATGGTCAGTATGAATCAGTAGGGAGCATGGATAAGCTAAGAATGGCCAATGGATCGTAAGTTCTCCTGAACCGAGCTGTGGCAGGCTGAGCTCTTCCATATAAACCTCCTAATAGGACATATATACTTCCATATAAACTTCCATCTACAACATCCTTCCAAGTCCATCTAACCTCTGCAGGTCAACTCACCGGCACGTCCCTGGTACATCAGGAAAGGAACACCGGAGCGCATCAAGGGCAGCGCAGAGATAGCAGAACAGTCCTCTTGACGGCTGTGGGTCTTAAGGAGTGATCCATGACTCCACGATCCTGACTGGGTCGACAGGGGGATGTTGTCTGATGTTCAAAAGACCCAAAACACTCAGTGACCCCAGGTGACACCACTGATGCATCCTATTTTTACAACTGTGCTGTATTTACATTGTATTCAATACTATCCATTACAATGTACCATACTAAATCCATCAGCACTGAGAAGATCATCATCTTTTAACAATATGGGAGCTTGTAAGGGCTTCATTGTTCTACCAGGTTCTGTGATGATGCACTTAGAATATATTCACAGAGCAATTTTCAGCAGGCCAACCCCCTAGAGTAAGCGGTGCTGAATTCTTCTCTGCTGAGTTCAGTTAGGTCTAACATATCTTGCTGCTCATAGATTCTGCTTGTAGGTTTTTATGAGCAAGGAGCCAGTGACAAGGAAAGTCCAGACACATCTGGTTAGAGCGTTTGCCCCTGTCCAGAGCTCTGTTCAACATTTACTGGAATACTGGTCCACGTGATTTATACCCCATTTATACCACATTTACCTCACATGACACATGACTTATGACTAAATGACTCATGATTAAATTGGAGGGTAAATTAGCTGAATACATGCAAGTCTACAGGTCCTCTCAGTATGTTATGTCAGGCATCCGACACACCGTCACGCATCCGACACACCGTCACACATCCGACACACTGTCATGCAGGTGTAACTCAGAGGTCACAGGCCTGCACACTAGGAACTGTCAGCACCCACAAACTGCGATGTAAACGCATGCTCTTTGTGTGCATCTAACCACTTAAATAAACCACTGCCCAGAAAGCAGCAGTTAGAATCATTATTTCCTTGCAATAAAATATACCACACCAAGTAAGATTTTTTTTTTTAAATAAGAATGATTGTTATTTTTTTTTCTGATTTCTTTTTTTTTCTTTTTAAAGACGTCGTCTTTTCATCACGACAAAAGAATAGTTCTTATCATCAATCAATTAAGTGCCACTTTCTCACAATCACTCTAGTGCTAACTACCTGAAAGTATCACACTTTGATGTTTGGGAAATACACACCTCCAGCTCAATAAGACAATCAAGTGGTCAATGTGTCACCTGATGACATCAACAACGAGAGAGAGAGAGAGAGAGAGAGAGAGAGAGAGAGAGAGAGAGATGTACATGTACACATGTCTAGGTTTATCTGTCCTATGATCATGTGTACAGCAGGGCTATGACATGATCTATACATCCAGACTGGGCCGTTTCACTGCTCTTCCATGCCTTAAAATCATGACCAGCATGAGGTCAAACCAAAAACTACAAAACTGCACTTTGGACCAGATGGCCATGGTAAACATCAACATGTGGACAATAACGACCACCTGCAAATGTGGGTCTGCTGGATCGAATACAATTCTGCTAATAACCTACTGACAGTTAGTTTCCTTTAGACCTTTGACTATAATAACCATGGCCTACATAAACCTGTAGTTTTTTTAAAGCTAAACATTGCTGATGTAAAAACATGGGTCTTAAGATATATGTATATAGTTTTTACTGCTATATTTAAGAAAGCGAGAGGATCTTTTTTAAACCCTTGATACAAATTTTTCAATCCAATTAAAAGGGGAGGGGGCATCGTTTGTTTTCATAAATAAATCTGCAACATAATGACTTACTTCTTTGACTGATAAAACTTTGTTTTATCAATGTCCGTTTTACACTGGAACGACTGTCAATCACTACACACAGCGTGAGACCAGTCAAAGCCACAGGGGTCCACACAGACTTTCAAGAAATTTGTCAGCTGCCTTATCGTGACAGAGGCCGGCGCTTTGCCGAAAACTCCTGTTGATTGGCTAGATAAAAGTGTCTTCCGATTCGCCGAGACTGAATTTCCCCCCTTTCTTATTGGCTGTTAAAGGTTCGATTTGTAAAACATGCAAATGAGCTGGAGGTGGCCATTGAAATTGCAGCGACATCCGACCCCACTGCATGGGTAAATAGAGCGTGGAATAAAGTGTGTCGCTTATACCACGGTGGGAGTTGTATTCCCGGCAACGTGAAATCCATTAGCTACGACGTCGGATTCACGAAAGAACTTTCCTGAAATTGTTAAACCTCTTAAAGTTACGCCGCTTAGATCCGGCTGCAATGCGAGTTACTACTCACTTTTAAGGATTTTCAATGATTTCCGCAAGGTAAGAAACTTTGCAAAAGTTTAACATGCTAATACGGAACGGCTATAGCTTTTATGAGAATTGTTTCCCCCGCAAACGTTAGAAAGTCGGGGGCCTAGCTGTTGTATCATACTTTTTGAACCTCGTGTTTTATTTTCTAGTTGGGAATTCTAAATAATAATGGCATGAAAATGTAGCTATCTGAGTTTATATCACGTAAGAGAATCGTGAAATATCTGCATACACCGAAAGATTCTCCCTGACTATTCAAGCTGTAAAATAGGGGGTACTGCCTCTTTCTACGTTTTGCTTTTATTATTTTTTCTTAATGCTTAATATACTTGTGCATAAATTACATTCAGCGCGCCTTGGAGCAGCTGAACACACAGGATGTAAGCTAATTATTTTGCCCTAATTGTATTGAGGCAGTAATGACCGGGAAAATGGCGCATATGTGCTAACCGTGCTGCGTTGTGTTTTTCTGTCTGTCTGTCTGTTTGTCTGTCTGTCTCTCTCTCTCTCTCTCTTTCTCGCACTCTCTGTGGGGGTGTGTGTGTGTGTGTGTGCTCGTGCGCGCGTCCGTACAGCGTTCTGCACATCTTTGAGCACTCGATGCCGGGTCCAGT
>JAOXYF010000011.1:17285185-17304962 GCA_028565775.1 Sternarchorhynchus goeldii
TGTGTATTATTCCTGTGTATTATGTGTATTATTCCTGTGTATTATGTGTATTATGTGTATTATTCCTGTGTATTATGTGTATTATTCCTGTGTATTATGTGTATGTAGGGGGGGTGTTTTCCTGTGTATTATTCCTGTGTATTATGTGTATTATGTGTATTATTCCTGTGTATTATGTGTATTATTCCTGTGTATTATGTGTATTATGTGTATTATTCCTGTGTATTATGTGTATTATGTGTATTACCTTCCCCATTTGCTTTGGACTTGTTTTTCCGCCAGAAATCTATTTCCTGTTGTTCCTCCTCTAGTTAATAACAATAAATAACAAAAAAGAAACTACTTTTACACACATTCACATTTTACACTATAACACATTTTACACAAAACCACACATTACATTATTTATATAATACATATTTATGAACTCCCAGTGTATTCATAACTCACTCTCTCGAAGTCCAGGAACTAGTTTAAAAATGATCTCTTCCAATGTCTTATCCAACCTACCAAGAGAAAATGCACTTTAAAATAAACAACTACACACAGAGATACTGTGTGTGTATGTTTGTGTGTGTGTGTGTGTGTGCATGTTTTGTGTGTGTACACATGTTATGTGTGTGTGTGTGTGTGTGTGTGCATGTTTTGTGTGTGTACACATGTTATGTGTGTGTGTGGGTGTGTGTGCATGTTTTGTGTGTGTACACATGTTATGTGTGTGTGTGTGGGTGTGTGTGCATGTTTTGTGTGTGTGCATGTTTTGTGTGTGTGTGTGTGTGTGCATGTTTTGTGTGTGTGTGTGTGTTTGTGTGTGTGTGTGCATGTTTTGTGTGTGTTTATGTGTGTGTGTGTGTGTGTGCATGTTTTGTGTGTGTTTATGTGTGTGTGTGTGTGTGCATGTTTTGTGTGTGTTTATGTGTGTGTCACCTCAGCATTTCTAGCGGATTTGTTTCATGGACCTGAATGCCACATTCTGGACACTCGTTGCTTTCCTCAAAGTGCTGGACGATACAGCTCTTACAGACTAGAGAGAAAGAGAAATGCAATATTCACATTTTAAAATATTAAATGCTTTATACTTTATCGTATGTTACCATTTACAGAGAGAACCTTGGATTCTCCAGTAAAATTCTTTCAGTCTGAGTGGGTGTGGGTTAAGCAGACAGGCACACAGCAGTGTATTAGCTGGGTTTATGACAATACATCCCTGTTATCATTTTGTTATCTGTATTTGGGTGATAATTTATATACATTTTATTCAGGCCCTGTTTCACTGATCAGAGCTGGTTGGCTTATACAGTACAATGTTTCCCAAAACTGTGCACCCTGCAAATTCCTCTCGATTTCGTTCATTGAAATTTGCCTGCAAACTGTCTACAAATAACTAATCCCAGAATGCAGTGCAGCCAGTGTTGCAGGTCATCTGACTAAGTTACTACACTTCCACGGTACTGCTGAACCTAGCAAATCCTGGTCCAAGTGAGACCCGGTCCAGGTGAGGCCCAGTCCAGATGAGGCCCAGTCCAGGTGAGGCCCAGTCCAGGTGAGGCCTGATTTACATTTACATTTATGGCATTTGGTGGACGCTTTTATCCAAAGCAAGTGACTTACTATTGTGACTGGATACATCTTGAGCACTTGGGTTACTCAGGGGCCCAACAGGGGCAACCTGGTAGAGGTCTGAACCAGTGATTGCTCACCTTAACCCCTGAGCTATTACTGTCCTCAGGTATGACTTAAGTATTCCACCCAGGAATTGCTGTGTAAAGCACCCACTACAAGGGGTTAACTGGGCCTTTCAAACATTCAGCTCATCACCTCTGAGCGAGAGAATTCAAAGTTCAGCCTGACTGGAGGTGCCAGGAGGGTGTATTGAAGGGAGATCGAGAGGAGGAGATGGAGAGGAGGAGATGGAGAGGAGGAGATGGAGAGGAGGAGATGGAGGAGCTAGAAGGAAAACTAGGCTAGAGACTATAGAAGAAACTCCCCCACAGCAGTGGCACAGTTACATTAGCTAAGGCTCTAACCCTACCTGTAATGATGAATATAGCTCTTTTTATAGCTTCCCTATGAGATATTTAATCTTGTCACATTTTCATGCTAACGAGAGTTCATATGTGCACAGCTATGGAACAGAAGCTCTCGGTACTCAGAACCCAGAGTCCTCTAATCATTCAGGCAGCTGAACGTCCAGGTTTTGTTTTTTGTTTTTTTTTACTTATTCTGACAGCACACAACAAAACCATCGTGCCCAGCTTCCTTTATAAGCATGTAAATAATGTGTTTATTCAATTACAAGCATGTAAATAACAATGTATTTATTCAATTAATGTATTTTATTCCATAGAAGGTTGCCTAAATGTCAAAGTTGGCCAAAATGAAATAAATAAATTAACAAATAAATACAAATATGGCATGCAATATTTTGAGGGGACTGGGAAGGCCAGTTAGAAATAATCTGTCAGACTGAAAACCTACTGGTGGCCATAGACTGGTATTAGGGGCAGGGGCAGTGCTAAAGGTTAAACTTAGAAGACAGACCATTGTAGGTACCCTGGCGCTCAGTTCTGATTATGATTAGGGTCAAGGGTCATCAGGGTTAGGGTTATGTTCATGACTAGGGTTAGGTTTGTGGTTAAAGTTTGAATAAGATCAGGGCTTGTAGGCAGAGAGAAGGTGGATGACTCACAAATGTGGAGAAACTAAACTTCTGTCTAGGGCCTAGATAGGTTAGCAGCCAGGGGGCTGGGTCATAGAGATCATAGACAAGAATTTAAGATTAGGTGGAGATTAGGTGGGGCAGAGAAGGTGGGAGTGGCTTACATGTGTGCAGGCATTCGGTGACAGCTGTGGGTTTGATCAGGTAGCCGCGGCACACGGAGCACGTGATGTAGCGGTTGAAGTCGCGGACCAGGTATCTCCTCTGGGTCGTCATCTTCGCTAAATGGTCACAGGGGTCAGGGGTCAAACACTACGGCATCACAGAGTCACCCGCCGCACAGTAAGGGGCTGCCACGGCGATGCTGTCCTTGCATCCACTTTGAGGCACTCGTCTGTCCAATTAAAACACATCCTGCTTCTCAGTCTGATGTGCCCTAAAGAACAAAGAATAAGGTCAGTTAGGTACAACTCAAAATTAGGGTGTATCTCCAGAACTAGTGCCTCATACAAAACCATGTTAAAGTTGTACTGTATTCTAGAAACAAAAAGAATAGTGCACACTAAGCACAACTGACTTCTGTGAGGTCAGACTTCACATATCTTTTCACAAAAAGAGGCAGCAGCATATGACAGATCTGCCTAAGGTTTTCAGTTCTTTCTTTCTTTCTTTCTTTCTTTCTTTCCTTCTTACCGGTTTGTAAACTTGAACTTTTTGGAAAGTCCCTGTCAAGACAAACGGGGAAATCAGTGGGTGTGGTCCATTCAAGAGTTCTTTCATGAAGTTTTTACTGGAGTGACAGTAATGTGCAATTGGAGAACACCTTCTAGATACTATGAACAAAACATCTGTGTGTTTCTATCTCTCTCCCGCACACATACAAAGGTTTCTAAAAAGTTAACAGGGGTAATAACTGTGCATGTATGTGTAAAATAATAGTAATAATTCCCTGTCAAACCAAAACACAAATAGAACACCTGCAATGCAGTGGCTACAGTATTATTAAGACCGTCTTCTTGGTAAAAAAAATACTTAAATATTAACGATAGAGAAACCATTTGTCTTTGATGTAGTGGAGAGCTAAATGTCCTCGCTTCTCACTCACTCCATATGACGTAACGGGACAGCAGACATAGCTGGGCTACTTTATGTAATACGCAGATACATAATAACGGCAATATGCCCACGCGATACAGGGCAACTAACTAAAACCGGTTAAACATACTCCACGGCGGGAGTAAAGCAATGCATCAGAATAGCGTTATGTGCCGCTTTAAAGCCTGAACACGAAAAAATAGCGATGTGTGTGTGACACGCGGAGCACACGGACAAGGGCTCCGACGTTACCGTTACCGTTATCTCATCGCCTAGAACTGAGAGTACTGGCGTCATGGTCCGCGTGACGTAATTCACATGAAAAATCACAACACATGGCAAGTTGTACTGGTTAGCAATCCGCCTGGCTTCTTATGGTATTCAAAGAGGTGATAGTTAAGCCTACCCAACAACGCCATACTATCTAATTAACGGACGCGCCGACTCTGTGGTACGACTGCGACACATGACAATCCCTCCCCTCCCCAAACTTTGCCTACACACTCAGTCGGTAAACGGTAGTTAGCTAACGCAACGCAGATTGCCACGTTCCATATGCTGCCTGATTTTACGTCACTCACCGATATAAATTCCGTTGCTTCGCCTTCCGTCGTGCCTCTGAAGGCGCTAGCCAAAGACCTTAAAACTCCGAAGACTCACATCACGCGCTGCTTTACGGAAAAATTTAGCAACCAGGGCTGCGCGTTCCTGGTAAACTGGCGAAGAACACGGAACTAGCTCGCTCGCGCAGGCTGAAGCGCTGCTAGCAGGAAGGGGGGCGGGGCACTCGGCGCCTGTGTGCGCGTTGCCGCGAATCACAGGATACCAGCATTTTTTTTTATTAATTAATATTTTTTTTGGTTTCACTTTTACCCTTAGGTTTAACTTAGAGCAGTATTGTTAGTGAATGGTACCATTGCTGTTTGCTACAAAATTAAACAATTAAAATTTTCAACTGAAAGGAAAATTAAACAAAGGAAACAACTTTTACTATGTATTTTGTATTTCACTGAGAAAAGGTAGGCCTCCAGCGAAAACTCTTTACATATAATCTTCCTGTACGCAGGTCTTTAAGACTACTGGAAAACGACCGCTTCTATAACTGCTGACACGTCGTGTACTTTCTGAATATGCTTTTCAGCTTTAGGACACATTTCATCTTTATCGGTTTTCCATATCCTGCTCGGCCACTTAAAGGTTATTGAACGAAAGTACTGATCAGCAAGTTAAACTCAAGAATGCAGCCCCTCCCATTCACAAAAGTGACAGGAGTGCCTTTTCTGCCCTTGTCCACTATTGTACGCTGTTATTATTTGGATGGACACCACTATTGCACCTGTAAGCACATTTAAACGAGTCGTTTTCTTTAATACACATGCCCAAATAACTCATATAGCATGCAGTTAACTAAAATTAAAGCATACAATTAAAGCTGCTGTAACCAATTCGACAGGTTTTTTACGATTGCATAAGTACGATTTTGAAAACAGCTCATATTGTCTAAACTCTACGCACAATACACACAGCCACACCCAAAAGTAGCAGAACACCTCAGATATTTTGCAAAATGAAATACTTCATTCAAAGCTATACAAGAATAATAATAAAAAAATGTTACACAGGGTTGATGCTCTGATTACATACTGCTGTGCTCAGTCTAAAACATCTCTAATGTTCTTTCTCTAATGATACACTCTGGTTTTGATTTTACTGAGAGATACTGTTACATAAATAACCAGGCACAACACAAAAGACCAGTACAGCACACTGATAAAGTTTTATTCCTCTCCACATTGTTACATCAGTGACTATATCCATGCATTTCCAAAAGTTGCATTTTGCAATGAATTTCAGAATCAAACATATTCTAAATGGAACACAGTACATAAACACAGTGTGTTTGCATTTGAAGACACAACATAGGAAGCATTATGTTTGTTAAAGAACCTACAGTATTCGTCTTTTCACATAGCTGGATCTAACCATAGCACCTCATCCACATCACAAGCAATGTCTTCTCTCGCAGGACAGGGAGGGAAGAATCTTCTTGAATGGCGAATCCATTCTTGCACAGACCCTGGATCAGTTTGGCCATGGTTTCCTTCATGAGGAACATCCTAACATAGTGATTGAGATCATAAACCTTCCACTGCCGAAAAGAACTCCTCAGTGTTAAGGAAGGGAGAGTATGGTCGGAGGTACTGGACCAGTGCTGCTCGTGTCTCATCTGATAAATTCATTTTTTCCTTCTTTGCCCATGTCATCCTACAGGTCTGCCTATAGCTCTTCCTCTCCTTATTCATCTTCATTCTCACTCTTCCTCTCCCTCTTTCTCTTCAGGCAATGTTATGGTCCATTTTTTATAGCACTGAAGTAAGATGAACTCACCTGTTGTCGTTTTATAGTGATTCTGCCTGATTGGTCAGTTTACTATTTACCACCAAAGCACTTGATGGCCATGTTTAGTCAGTTGGTTCATAGGTGTGGTATTTTTAATGTAGTGTTTCATAACAAAGAAAATAACAAAGAAAGGACATTGTCTTAGATTTCTGTGCCAAATGTAGAGAAATGTGTTTAGTAGTTTGTAAAACATGGTGTGTAGTGTTAAATGTTTAGTAGTTTGTTTAACACTGTATGTAGTCTTTTGTAAAACAGTGTGTAGTGTTTAGTAGTTTGTAAAATATGGTGTGTTTTGTTTAGTGTTTAGTAGTTTGTAAAACAAAGTGTGAAGTGTTTAGTAGTTTGTAAAACATGGTGTGTTCTTTTTAGTGTTTAGTAGTGTGTAAAAAAAAGTGTGTAGTGTTTAGTAGTTTGTAAAACATTGCTAAAAGTGTGAAGCTGAGAATGTGCTTATAGTTGTGCAGATCTGGGCTGAGGTTTTGCTTCTTGAGTGTAAGGGTTAGGCTTAGTTTCACTAACTGTGTTATTTTTAATTTTTAATCATAAGCAATCGTAAAAAAACGTCAACACCAAAGGAGTTCCATTAAATCCTGCCTCCTCCACCCAAACCTTTCTCAAAAGCCCCGCCCTCTAAATGCATGAACATTTAACACATGCACGTTTAACATGTCACCTGTACATTCACATGCTGCCTGCATGTACAGAAAATAAAGAAAGTTTACATGATGGAAAACTTTTGATTGTAATTACAGAGCACTAATTACTTTAGTGATGTTTGTCAGGATGTACAGATGATTTAATTAACGAGTTCTTAAAATAAATCACTTGCATCAGTGAGATACGGTTTGAACAGTGAGATACGGTTTGAACACAACAACATTTACAGTGAGATACAAATTTAATATGCAGGAGTAAAACTGCAGTTGTGTGAGACTTTTTTAATCAGTAAGAAAACCAGCTGGTTTTAGCAATGTTTAAAATAATAATATTTTACACTGCAGCATTAGCTTGAAGGTACGGTTTTAGCAGTAAGACATTAAAACTCAAGTATTAAAAGTAAGAAATGGTTTTAGCACTAAAACATGAACTTAACACCACAGTATTAAAAGTAAGATTAGACTATATTAGATTAAGATCTAGACCAGATGAAATGCCTTTGTTTGTTATTATGCACACACAGTACAACAAAAGGTTTTCTTCACATCTGCTTCTCTGTAAGCAGGGGTCAGACCCCAGGGTCAACCATTGTATGGCACCCCTGGAGCCAATAAGGTTAAAGGTCATGCTCAAGGGCCCAACAGCAGTAAAACATGTTTTTACACTACAGTATTAAAGGTAAGACATGGTTTTAACATTTTTAACATGACAGCTACATTAGCTTTTAAGGAAAGTTGGCATCAACACTGCAGTATAAAAGGTAATAGAATGTTTTAATATTTTAATATAAAATGTTAGTGTGGAAGATAAAATAGGGTTGTAAGACTACATTTTTTATGGTAAGATATATTTTTAACACTGTAGTATAAGAGTTCAGATATGGTTTTTACACTAATATAAAAGGTAAGCTTTGGTATAACCCTGCATTACAAAAGATAATATATGTGGCTTTAACACCACAGGGTTAAAGTTGGCCCCAGTCTACTAAGCATGAGAAAAAGGCTGTTGAGTTCTCTGTTGTACTGACTCGTGGATCACCTCGTGCAGAGTCCAGCCAAATGGGCTGACTAGTGAATAATGTACATGCTTCCCACTAGGGCACGTCGCCATGGTAACGGAACATCACCACGGTAGACCTGCCCTCTGACCTACACCCCCACTTTCCCACCTCCGGGGATGCGTAGCATACGGTGTAGTCGGTGTAATAAGAAGAGAAAACTTGTAGATTTCTGAAATGTGGCTTTATAGTATATATCTTTATAGTATATATCTTTATAGTATATATCTTATTACTGAGCTGTAGTAATGTGACTAATAGCCAGACACATGTAATTATCAGCAACTGTGCATGTCATCCAGCCTCTAGCATGTTGAATATAACATCAGATGCATCTCATAAATACATATATATATCGTAATAAGGTTTTATGCTGAACTATGTAGTACATTGCCGTACCTAGACCTGAATGTGTCCCTAACTATGAAACCTTTTGTCTGCTCTTGGTGTGCAGAGACATCACCACAAAAGGAGACAAAACATGCAAGAAAGGAAATCCTTTGGTGTTTTAGTTTTTTTTTATTTATTGAAAAGTTTCTGTAATGTAAAAAAAAAGGAAAGTATGTTGCAAAAATGCCCCTCCCACTAACATTGAAGTTTTCTAGTTTCCCACCATCATAAGGACATCAGGTCCCTACAAAGAAATCAAAACGGACAATACAGACACACACACAACATCTAAATGGGAGATAAAGGTGCATTTCATCTCATGATTTTGGCTGTCCTTCAACTCAGCCTACTGATGTCACCTGCTGCCAGCCTGGGGTATTTATAGAACAAGTTGACCACAGCAAAATCAAGGGGCCACAGAAAGAACAAAATGAGAAGCCTTATCAATGCATATTTCCATACCTCAGATCCACAGCTGTTATGGTCAGGAAGAGGGTGCTGCCTCAGGACTTAATTCACCCTAATACACATGTAGGCCCCTGCTTAGTTTTGAAATGTGCAATTCACAATGACAATGAAAATAGTAATGAGCTCAGATGAAATAATGAAAACCAAACTGAGGCCAAAATGCATTTTAAACTAAGCACAGTATTGATAAACATTTTTAGATTGATTGCATCAAAAGATCGGGTCATCAGCCAGAGTTTGAGGTCAAACATATTTGTCAGGGGAGTGACTGTGCTAAAATACAGACTTAATACATAAAGAACAAAGTTGTGCATAAATGGATTACAAAATTACTGACACCTTTAAAATAACATATTGATATTTTGGGTCAGACTTTAACTAGCCACTGTTTAACAGCCAGAAACTATGTACTGCACTGTGAAATTATGTACTGCACTGTGAATGGTTTTGCTTCAGTACAGTGCATTGGTTTCTGGAAGATAAACAGAGTCTATGGATTTATTCTCATTTGTGTCTGAAAGCTACATAAAGAAAGTCCTGCATTCTTATGCTTTTGTATAAGAAAATTAATCTTACATACTGGTATTATGTTGTGTATGAAAAGATCTAAATCAACAATCAGGATTCCTTGATTTGTTTAAAGTTAAGCTATTATTAACCTGATATAATGACAAGCAGGGTTCATGCCTGATTCATGGGTATAGCTACGGATTTTCACTAAATGCCAGCCGAGCAGATTAACCTTTAGCTAAATTAAAACGTTTTAATCATCTATCTTTGTTTTCAAATGAAGGGTGGAGAAGGCAAAAGGTGCTGAAAGAGAAATTTGTCACCATGGGCCTGAAGAAAATAATTGATCTGATCTGTCATTTTCAGATTCTCTCTCTCTCTCTCTCTCTCTCTCTCTCTCTCTCTCTCTCTCTCTCTCTCTCTCTCTCTCTCTCTCTCTCTCTGTATGCAGAAGGTTGGATGAAACTTTTTTCATTGTATTTTGGTTTTGTATCTGAAGATAAGGAGCCACAACATCACATGCTAAGCATTCACCCCAGAAATAAAACTACTGTAGGTGGATTTTATACACAGAGGGAAGAGGTGTAGATCAGTAGAATAAAGCAAAACTAACAAGATTGTTGGGAAAAACGTTGTTGGAAAATGTTTCAAACAATCTTTCCAAATGTGTGCAGTTGATTTGGTGTGGGTGTGTGTGTGTGTGTGTATGTGGGTGTGTGAGTGCACATAAAAGCATTTATACCTTTTCAGCTGTTCCTGCAGTAAAACCCATTAAAAACAGCAGTGTCTCATGCCCAAATGTTCATGCCAGCGTGTGTGTGTGTGTGTGTGTATTTCCTTGGTGTCTGAGAGCTGTAAGTGGAGAAGCAAACTTTACTCAGCCTTTCTCTGCCTCCACACAGCCCCCACTGAACAGCTGCCAAGGCAGACACAGCCTCTAAGGCTTGATTCAAACCCAGATCATCTCTCCGCTCCAGTCTGATGGATCTCGCTTTGTTCCAGGCCCAGAACCTTACTATTAATTTCCTGTGATTTAATTCCCGCTGCACAACTCTCATGTAAATGACGGACGAGGAGTGAGAGGCTCGAGCCTCCTCTTAGCTGGTTAGTATTTAACTCTCCTCCACCTCTGCTGAAGAGCCTTCAGAACAGGAAGCGTCAGCTTCATTAAAATCCCTTTACTCCGCAGCCGTAATTCAGTCGCGCTGTACTGCGTCAGAAAACCCTCTAAACGTCCAGAGAGAGACAGACAGCTGGAAAGGCTGGGTGCTACGGGGATGTCTGCATGTACATGTCATTTCATTAACATTTCCTTTTGGTGTCCTGTGTAAGGCAGTGGATTAGTGGGTTTTGTAAAGTTAATTTATTTGTCACACAGAGGCCACAGGCAGTGTGTGAAATGCGAGTCAAAGTATGAGAAAATTTTCAATTTGAAGCTGGACAAGACTAGATTTCCTCCAATGTGGGTGCAATCGAAATATCCACTTTAAGATGCTGCAAATGAAAAGATTCGGTTTCCATGCTGTCAGCCAGAGAACTATCAGCTGGGCTTGGCACGCCAGTCATCCCTCAGTCACAGACTGCCCTTCACAGGTGCTCTCATGACAGAGTGGCTTGAACACTGACGTGTAATTATATTCCAGTGCATGAACAAGCAGCACTATCAAACAGCCTTTGTGTTGGGTAGAACAAGTGATATACTCCCACAGCATTTCCGCCCCTATTTGGAGTGTGAAAACGGCAGACCAGTCACACACAAACCCTTTAGGTCACAAAGCCACACACAGGAACAGCAGCAAAATGCCCAAGAAACAGCTGCAGGGAAGTAGATATCCCACACTGACAGCAGATCGGCACTGCCAACCCCCCAGAGAGTTCCCAAATCCTCACAGAATTCCCAAATCCTCTCTTCATGTGTGGGATTTGGGTGTGACACACACACGGATGTGTTACTTCTGTCCAAGCTTCCCTGTGTGTTCACTCTTGTCCTGGAAGGTAGGAGTCCTAGCTGCATAGCTCAGGATTATCAGGGAGCAGGTTAATTCAGCACCTTTAGAGAAAGCTGTGCCGAATCTGTGCCCAGTATCTATGTTGCCAATTTAGAACATGTAAATATTGGTGTTTATCTGTTTAGTTTGTGTTTGAACAGAACATAATTTTATGTGAGAACAGAGTCTGAATCTCCCTCTTTCTCCAGCCTTATATTGCACTGAACTGGAATAGAAGTTTTTCTTGTATTTCAAATAGGGTTTTTCTTTAATAAAAGATGTCAGACCATATTTAATGATAGTGTTTGTGTGGGGGGCAGAGCAGTATTCTGGGACATGTTTGAGATCAAGTCTGACTCACGTTAATTACATTTCCAGGATATTGCAGACATATTTATCAGTACAACAGTATGTGTGCACCCTGGGAGCTGAACCCCTGACCTTGGTGTTACAAGCACCTTGCCCTGCAGCTACAGGAACATGAAGTAACTCCAAAATCGATATTTTTTGACTTTTGATATTTTTTGACTCAAAGACTTCAGCTTAAAGTTCTTCTCAGTCATTACAACGTAGCATATGATCTTAATGTTTTCTGATCATGCAGCTTTCTGATCTGGAGTCAGACGTGCTACTGTTGTGTCATAACGTCCTTTGCATTTGAGTTGGGGGTCAGTCCAATCAAAGGAAAGCTAATGGTGAAGCCAAATGTAATTACACATTGTGCATCTGCTGAACACATTATCCTGCCCTGTGTTCTAATATTCTAATAACATTAGATGGGGAGGATTTACAAAGAAATTTTAAAATCCCATAATGCATTTTCCTTGTGATTTTTAAAAAACTAATTTTTGAACAATTTGTGGCAAGTTTGAAGTCATATAAGGGCAAGTTGCAAGTCAACTCAATTTATTGTTAATCTAGTTTCATGCCAAGCTTGGAACCGACTATTATCATAATTCTCATAAATAACTTCAGCAACTGCCCAAACACACACACACACACACACACACACACACACACACACACACACACACACACGCACGCACACAGAGTCCAGCCAAGGAAATATCTGGTAGAGGTTACTGAATTAGATGATCTCTGTGGTGTCTCAGTGATATATATTCATTATAACCCCTACATAAAGAATTCTTAATTGCACCTTAAAATCCGTTATCTTTAGTCAGCAATGTTGCTAGCAACTCGTGTTTGTGCACACATCGACGCACAAACGTACAGACGCGCAAACGCACAGACGCACAAACGCTGAGACGCGTCTACGTTTACATTTAGCAGATGCTTTTATCTACAGTTACTTACAGAAGTGCTTTATCGGCCTGTAAATGCATCAGTGAAAGCCTGCAATAACTGATAACGGTCTACTGACTTTCGCATGTACAACTGCAAAAACGAACAGCTTCTTGTAACACTCACCATAATTATTGAGCGTATTTGAAATATAATACAAACTTTCTTAGGTAATGGGCGAAACTGAAACCATTTCGACTTTGATAATCTAGCTCAGTGGTCAAGACATAACTCAGCACCTTGAAAGGTCCCCAGTGTTAACTGACAGCTGTCAATCATGAACCTCAGCACCACGGACAGCGCCAATGTCTTGAGACAAAATGTTGCTAATCTAAAATAGACGGCAAAGGACAAACCTTTTGTTGTTGTCGTTTTACGTGCCGTTTTTGTCTCGTGGCCTGTCAGCACAAGTTAAAGCTACAATGTAAACAGAAGCGTATCATCTTCTCTATTTAAGAGCAGTTCACTCCACTTACTCATCAGTCAAGGTAAAGTGTCTTGGCTTCATATAACAGTTTAACATGGTGACGAGCTTCTCACCTCTATTAATAGATATAACCAGGAATATTTCACGAACACTGCTGTCTCCCCGGACTATTTATAATTCCTGTTCTCTCAGTAATATCCTGTCTGACTTTGCGAACGACAACGGGTCATCGTTGCGCTTTCTTCTCGCGGACAGCTATAGAGCCCTCGAGAGAACTCCGATGTCCTCTACACAAATGATTTCTTTGCCGGCTTTGCAGTACAAATAGAAAATCACTCAGAAACGAGCAATTCCCTCTACTTTTCAATAACTACATTTTAGGTTACTTTCAAATATTAATAAAACATCCGTCACGTTTCCAATAATCCTTCAACTTTCCGATTCTTTTTTATCGTTTTTTTGTATGGCATTAAACGGCTAATGTAGGAGTGTAGTGCCTTAAACATGAGGCGTCGTTTATAATTCTCCGACAAAGAGTTGGCCGTAGGCTAGGCGTCATCGCATAGCGGTCGGCTGCACGAGGAGACAGATTGGCGTGTACTTTCTGAAAACGTCTGCGGGTGAGCTTTCAGTCTCCTCGCGGCAGGAGTATGATTTATAAATGCCCATATTAAATATAGTGACCATTCGCGGTGCTCGATGACTTCACCACAAGCATGCAGAAAGTTGGGAATGGCCACATCGATACTGTAAAAACATACTATATACGTTATGCCATAGCCAGAATGTTAATTCAGCACTGACAACATAACGGCCATTTCCTTTCGTTAATGAAGAAAAACTATAAGAAGGGATAAATAAAACTAAAAAGTGATTTTACATTACCCCCCCCCCCAAACACACACACACACACACACACACACACACACACACACACACACACGAATACACCACGTGACGCGATCACGCAGGCTTATTGCCAACACACCTGTTGACATCCCTACCCGTGATGTGTCACAGCGCGAGATGCAGTCAGCGTCTATTGGCAAACATGAGACTCGGTCCGACCATAACGGGAACCGCGAATTTCATGCGCGTTTGATCACACTGAGCCTCTTTAGGGTGCGGGAGTGGATGGCGAGAGATATGGTTTCAAGGTATCTCGAGCCACTGGAATCTGGTTTTTGGAGATACCGAAATGGTGACATCGAATGCGGTAATGACTAAAGACGAGTTGTCTGAGTGGAGGTCAAAGGAGAGAGAGATGATCTCACTGTCTCACATTGTATTGGTCCCTCCCAGTGTGTGACTATATATATATATACAACAGATGACAGTCTTCCAGAGTAGGACCAAGCGCTTTGAGACTCCACGTGGGCCAGTGGACTATTACCTCCATCACCACAGACCGTGTGAGAAACATAGAAAGAGAGAGAATAAGGTGTAGAGTGAGGGAAAGTAGTTCAGAAAAAGAGAGACCAGCCAATTAACAACAAATCACTGAAATGGGACTGGTGCGTGTTGAAGACTTGGTAAGTGTTCTATGACACATTTGGATTGCAGAATTGTTTTGTCCAGCTGTACAGATTTAAACCTGTTTTTATGCATACCGAAGTGTTTGCCTTGTTACAATGGTACTTTAGAACTTGAAGACAGATCGACAGTCACTCACACACACACAAACACTTTGTTTTACCATGTATATACACATATACACATCCATATGAGAAGGAAAACGAAGAGAGAGAGAGAGAGAGAGAGAGAGAGAGAGAGAGAGAACAACATATGCTATTACTAAAAATCTCTTGGTGATTAAGTCTGATCCGACATGTCTCAAATAGCTCCGCGGCTCTAGGGAATATCCTCCTATTTTAAACGGTACAAATGAATCCATGAGAATAACTCAAATATTCCAAAGCACTACATGCCCCACTTAGCCCAGCCTATAAATCCTTAGTGCTTGGAGCCATGGTAAAGCCAAATACATTTATCTGAAAGTTAAAATAGTTTCTTTGAAGCTACTCTAAACAAGAGATAGATGGCGTGTAACAAAATGACTGACAGGTGTGATGTCCAATCACAGGTTACGGGGAGAAGATGCGAGAGGAAGGAGGTGGGCGGTGCCTGTGTAGAGGTGTATGCAGCGGGGGAGTATGAGGCGGCTGTTAACTGTGAGAAACAGGATGGGATCCAGATGCAGGAAGATCGGAGTGGACAGTGTGGGAATGACAACCTCGCCCAGAGCGAATCCCAACTCACCCTCAATGTAAGAGGACACACGAGCTTCTAGGAGTGGCTGATTACAGTCCTACTGAGCTACTGATTACTGTTTAACTGCCATGTACATGTAAATTCACAAAGGACACGTAATTTTGTTATTAATGAAGCCATCGGTAACACACAGTCACAGCTCTAATAACAGACAACGGTGATAAACATGGCTGGCTTCTCACTCTCCTCTCTCTGTTTCCTTCTCATCTCACCTCTCAGATTGATCAGTTAGGGCACCTGAAGTTGGAGACTGTAGATGATCTCTTCAACATCCTCCAGCTGAGGAAGAGGAGGAAAGAGAGGAAGATCAAATCACAGAAGAAAGAGACTGAACCTGAGATCCTGGTGAGAGAGTGAGAGTGAGATAGAGAGAGAGAGAGAGAGAGAGAGAGATGTCATATAACTGCAGAACTAATATCACTGAATCTGAAGGAGTAACTCTCATACTGTGGGTATGGGGCTGGATTGCAGCCAGAGATGGTGGATCAGGAAATGTTCCTCAAAGCTGCTGTGGAAAATAAACCTGCTGTGGTGGAGAAGTACCTGTCTGCTGGCGGAGACCCTAACGCCTGCGATCATGTGAGTCGCAGTAGCACAGCTGGTGCTCCATGCAGTAGGATGGCATCTGCCTAGACACATGGACCTTTTCATTTTTGTGGGAAAAACTCGTATGGGGTAGAGCCACCGATATAAGCTGAAGCACGCAGCGTGCTTTTGTTTACAGAAAACACATTGTTTTGTTTACAGAAAATACATTGCCTTCTGTGGAAAATATACACACCAAGGCTTTGTGTGTTATATGCTTTATATTTCACGTGGTACTGGAGTGATTTATGTTTGTCTCTCTCTCCTTCTCAGTTCAAACGCTCTGCTCTGCATAAAGCCTGTTTCCACGGTCACATTGACATCATGAAGAGACTCCTGGAGGCTGGAGCCTCCATAGAGAACAAGGACAAGGTTAGGGTGCTTCAGTGCCAATGAAAGCATCAGCATGAACAACACATAGCAACTGAAATGCTCTCTGGGAAAGGGTTGCTAAGCACAAGCCCAGACGTGGAGTAAATGACTTTGTCAATGGAAAATGTTTAGTTGCATCCATGTTTTTTTTTGAAGTCCTTAATGTGCTTGTGCTTTGTTTTCACAATTTCACAAGTTCATAATCATGTGCACTCAGTGGTTCCCAAGGAGAAAAGACACTGCCACTTGCTGTTTTGCTTTAATTCTATTTCTTGTTTCTTTATGTACGTTTTGATGCTTGAAATTATGACTCACCAGGAAATTCATTCACTGAAAATAACAGTTAACCTAACTTGCCATGAATGCATGTGTTTGCAGCTGGATGCGACAGCTGTGCACTGGGTCTGCCGAGGGGGCAGCCTGCCCGCCCTGGAGCTGCTGCTGAACGAGGGAGGCAAAGCCAGCTCTAGAGACAAGGTAGGGAGTGTCTGTGCTGACATCCCATTTGATACAGTTATCCCAGGTAACGCCAGAAGCAGGCTTGAAATCACCCGGGTGCTTCAAATGACTTCTGTGAAAACAATTCACCAAGTAATTTTCAGCACAAATAGAACTAAATCAGTAAATGGGACCAATGCTCTAGAGCTCAGTGTGTTGCAGTCTAAGCAGAGACTGCTCTGTGTGGTTACAGCTGTTCAGCACTCCTCTCCACGTGGCGGTGAGGACTGGCCATTATGAGTGCGCAGAACGTCTCATCCACTGTGGAGCAGACATCAACGCCAGAGACAGGGTAGGAGAGCAGTGACCATCATCGTTTTGAAACCGATGGTGGCCTCGTTACTCGGTAACCAGAACCATTCGACAAGAGCCATTGGCTATGGGATAACGACACATGACACTTAATATGACCAGGTGTTCAATGGAGAGGTGGATATCTGCTTTCTGTGAACTGACCCAGACAAATATGAATGGAAGTTCTTTTGTCGTATCATTCAAGGAAATATGGGCCATGTTCCTTTATTTATGTGATGTATTATTTTTAGGAAGGGGACACACCCTTGCATGATGCGGTGAGGATCAACAGATTCAAAATGATCAAACTCTTGTTGATGTATGGAGCTACAATGAAGGCTACAAACAATGTGAGTTCAAACCGCCAGAAACAAAGAATAGTGGTTAAAGCAAGATGTAAAGCCAAGACACACTGCAGTAAATGAAACGAAAGGTTAAGAAGGTTATTAAGCTACTAATCACTGGGGTGCAAAGTATTATCAGCAATTTAGATGGTTAATATAAAAAAAATGAATTGAACAGTAATTTTCCATTGTTTCCATTGAAAAAAGGGTCTTTTGTTTCCATTGTAAAAAGACTATTGTATCAAGTTGAGATTTACAAAAGCACATATGTAAAATAATCTATATAGCTGTAGCCTTCTTTTAACCAATGGAAAGACAAAGCGACATTTGCGATGTTCTTTCTTTAGAATTTTAGTTTGATGTAATATTACCTAAGCACATACTGCCCTCTGTTGGCCATTTCAAATATCACATGTGAAAATATTTGATAATTGGCTCAGGGTACTTACTGTCTAGGAGAAAGCCTTGTAATAGAGATTATGCTCATGGAAGGAGTTCATATATAAATATCAGTCTTTAAATTTTTTTATTAATGACATTTTCAATTGGTCATGTACTAAGCTTTTTGCAAATGTATCATGACCAAAACAAAGTTCTGCAGATTATCGTAGTCATTTATTTATAACAACTATTAGCACATAACTGTAGTGATGATTTACATGATTAACTTTGATTTTACATAATTAAATAATTAACATAATGAATTTAGCTAATTAATTTTTTATTTACATAATTAACATTAATTATGTAATTCTATTCCTTAAAAAATATGTCTGATTTTTGCAGGATGGAAAGACACCAATGGAGAGCCTTCTAGCATGGCAAAATGGTGCTAAGAACATCCTGTGTAACTTTAAGGAGGATGCACCCCTTCCAGACCAGTGATGAGAGAAAGAGAAGGTAGAGAGAGAGTTAGAGAGAGAGAGAGAGAGAGAGAGAGAGAGAGAGAGAGAGAAAGAGAGAACATCAGAGTATCAAGATTCATATTTACTTTTGCATTCAGAAAGAATGACAATAGTAGAGGGTTTTTACTGAATCTGTGATTCTGTGTGGCTTTTCCAGTTGGTAAATGTAGAGCAATTGAAACAGAAAGAATTTATTTGTGCATAACCTTTGATGATGAACGTTTAAAATTCCAAGAATGGTCTGTGAATATGCAAGCAAAATCACTGTTGAGATATGCTTTGAATGTTATATTACCTTGTTTGATCTTTGTTTACTTCTTTTCTTTATTCTTTTACTATGACGTGTTTTGTCTACTTGATGGTTTTCGACACATCATTGCTGTCTTGCGCATGTATGTGGGGTTGGAACACAGTGAACAGAAAATGCTTTGACTGGATGTTTGACACATCTCCGCTGTCTTGCTCATGTATGTGGGGTTGGAACACAGTGAACCGAAGGTACTTGGACTGTGTATGCTGGCCTTTTGAGGTGATGCAGATTTGAAATCGATTAATGTATGTGTAGTTCACTGAACATACAAAACTTAATGTACAAAATGTGTATTTTTAATTTTAAATTGTATTTTTGTAATTTGTGTGAATCAGTTTGGTTAAACTGCTATAATTTATTGAATTACTTTGATTTATATATTTGATTGAAATATTTTTTGCTTCTTTACAACTGCAGTGTTTCTTTCTTATCTTTGTTTCTTCCTTTGTGCCATTAAATCTCAGTTCTGATTCTTAGCACTTTGCTTAGAGAGTCCAGGCCTCCTCATTAAGAACTTTGGTTAGAGAGCCCAGGCCTCCTCATAGAGAACTTCATTAAGAACTTTGGTTAGAGAGCCCAGGCCTCCTCATTAAGAACTTCATTAAGAACTTTGGTTAGAGAGCCCAGGCCTCCTCATTAAGAACTTCCCTCCTGCAGAGTTTAGTTGCCGTCCTGTAACAACACACACAAACAAAAAAACGCCTGTTATCCAGAATATGACAGGTGAAATGTAAAAGCTTTAGATCAGACACATCAGATTGGAATTTTGCTTTCCTTATCGTCCATTGTTTTATTGGATATATGTAATTACTGAACTCAGCATGAAGAACTTGTAGTTACGAAGAACCATAAATGTCCATAAATTGTGTATAATGATGAGAATTGACACAGGAAAAAAAGTATTGAACACACGAAGAAAGAGACGTGCAAAAAGTAATGGAAAGTCAAGAGACTAGCTGAAATCTATCAATGATTAGAAAGCAATCCTGCCACTTAGTGTAAATCATATCATATTAATACCAGCTGGTTCAACTGATGGCCTATAAAAAAGTGTCTCATTATCAAGGTGCCACACAAGAAACATCTCATGGTATGTAAAACCAGTGAGCTCTTCCAAGACCATTGCAACCTTATTGTTGTAAAACATATTAATGGCATTGGTGATGAATTTCTAAACTACCGAAGGTTCCAGTGATCACTGTTGGGGCCATAATACAGAAGAAGTGGAATGAACCGGCCACT
>JAOXYF010000011.1:17308561-17318919 GCA_028565775.1 Sternarchorhynchus goeldii
AAGAGGAGGTGCTGTGCTCTCTAATGCTGGAAGAGGAGGAGCTGTGGAGCTGTGCTCTTTAATGCTGGAAGAGGAGGAGCTGTGCTCTTAAACTCTGGAAGAGGAGGTGCTGTGCTCTCTAATGCTGGAAGAGGAGGAGCTGTGGAGCTGTGCTCTTTAATGCTGGAAGAGGAGGTGCTGTGCTCTTTTTATGGCTGAGAGAAGGCCAGAATTTCAAATGCTGGGACGAGAGGTACTGTTCTCTCTTCTGCTGGTACAGAAGATGCTAGGATCAACTAATATGAAATTACTGTGAAGTAGAAGAGAGGCAAATACATCAAAATTACTTCAGAACAATTTTGGAAACTTTAGTTTCTTCCTACAGACTATAGAACATTCATGTAGACTTAACTAATGACACTCGTTAATCTATCTAGCGCAGGTATATTAGGTTACAGCTAATGATTTAAATATTAATAATTTAAATATTGATAAATATTCTATGAACCACTTTTCTCAGAATTCTGGTTAAATCCATTCCCCTCGTCCTCAGTAAGAAAGCATATGTGTACATTCGTTGAAACTTACAATAATTCATTCAAATGTGGATACAAGTCTCTGAGGAAGTACGTATTTACATTAATTATTTAATTAATTAAATAATGAATTTAAAATGAGAAATAACGGAGTAAACATATAGACATAACACAGTCCACTCTTGTCTTATACACGAAGATCCAAGTGTCAGACTTACATGTGGTAATAAGAGATATTTGAAACTAAATGTTTTATATAACTAAAAATCTGTGTACGAGTTATTTGTCCTTCAAATTTCTCAATTTCTCTATTTTTTTCAGTACTTATAATTAGGACATTATAAGTACTGAAAAAATCCATACGTTACAGGATATAACTAGCAAATGATGAAAATGAAGGGTAGTACAGCGTTTACATGGGAACACTCATCTCACTAGGCTTCCCTGCAGCACATGGAGGTCGTCCCATTATAGCCCTGTTCCTCATAAACCCTAGCGATTGCCTACAGGCAGAAGTCATTAACGGCAACCAACCATTAATTGTGCTATGCTCAGCTCATCCCTCGCAGCACGTCCAAAACAAGGGTGCTGAACCAGGGTGTGGGGCGGTTCAGCACCTTGGAGAGCGCACGGGAGCTCCGGGACCTCTCCCCCCCCCCAACTACTGCCGTTTTCCCCAAAACAGAAAAATGGCTAGCAAGCTAACAGAGACAACACCATACATCAGAGATAAGGTTCTAGTGATGTTTAACTGGAGAAAGTAGTAATTGCTATCATTCACTGCCAGATATGTTCAGTGTGAATAGGAAAGATGCACAGTACTACAAACACTCATGTGTGGATGTCAGATAGCCAGTGTTCCAGGTAAAAATGGTGGCATCTCCCTGCATCTTCCTCAGCTTCTCAATAGCTAAAGATTAATGAATGGCATTAAAATCCCTGGAGAAGGCAAAAAGAGTGCTACCAGACTTGTCCAGGTGTGATGGGGCCCCTCAATAAGCATGTAGATGTATACTGTGTCAATAATCTGGAATGTTTTAATTACAACCCACCTCTCCATGGTTTATATCAGATGGGATGTTAGTTCCACTCTACAGTCTATAGACATTTAAAACTGTCGGGCACCTTTGCAACTTACAATTGACTGTAAAATGGATGGCAGCCAACTGAGTAGAGTTATACATTGAGTCTCATTATTTGGAAAACTTTAAATTTAAAATTTATTTGAAAATAATGTATGTACTAAGAGCAATTATGAACAAATCAAGTGTTTTGTTCTTACCTAAGATACAGCATATTATACATGAAAAGGTAACCTTTTATTTGATATATGTACAAACATTCTACATCTGATCGATCGCTCCACTACAAGGAAAATGAGCTTTCAGATGTTTGTCTGCTCTGGCACACAGGCGATAGAATGAACTTTCACTGGCTGTCTTCAAACAATGACTGATGACTTATTCTTCACTGTCAACACTTTAGTCTGAGAGTATGTTTGATGCTAACCTATCTATGCTCTCATGAGCATACGTTTACTCAGAGAATACCAAGGACTTTTGGAAGTCAATCTGAACACACGGGCATCAGCTAAATGCTGACTTTGTAAAGGGACATAATGTATCCCAGAAGTTCTTTGGATTTAAATACTCAGGATACTTGGAATACTTTCCATTTACAGTGCAACACCCTCTACTATATTTACCTGATATATGTATCTAAGCTTCACTAAAATACCATATTATAAAAATCACTATAAAATACCAAATTATAAAAACCTATTTAAATAAATAAGAATTCAAGTTTACATGGCTTTATTCTCAACATCAAGTCAAGTTATAACCTATAAAAGTACATCTTTTCTATTTTGTATTTGCAAAACATTATTAATCTATTTATTCAACAAATTGGATCTTGCCAAGTGATCACTATGTGTATATCCAATTCTTGTATTTTCTAAAGCAAAAAGCTATTATTAATACAATTCACATTAATCTATTGGAAAACAGAGTACACAGAAGGCCTGAGTTCAATCCTTTATTATTTACAAAGAGATAAACCATACAGAATATTGTAGATGTGCAGTAATAAGATTTAGCAGCTTAAAAAAAACCCATAAAAATCCAAACTGTAAACCACTTACAATATTTTAAAAGAAAAAAAAAAACGGTTCAACACAAGAGATCTTTATATTTAATTTTTTAAAGGAAAAATTAAATCTATTTAAAAGACATAAAATATCCTCCAATGTGTGCTTGGTCATATTCAACAAAGGCAGCAGAACATCTGAGCTGAGAGCTTCAGAGCCCAGGCACTGGGGATCGATGGTAGTTTATCTAGAATGTAATAATCCCATACAGATTAAAAGAATGTTTTGCGTTCTGGGTGCATAAATGAGCTATGGTCACACTCTTTAGATTAGATACACCAACCACGCCTATTCAACTCCAAAACCCCTTAATCCTCGATCCATCCCATCCCCTGCTAAGAAAAAAAACAACATAAACAATCCTAAAATTTGCAATTCAATTGTCCTTTCAAAGCTTTGGTCACATGATACAAGAAAAAAAATATATAAAATCATCCTTAAGTAAAAATTCTATTGTGAGACTTTAAGAAGACTTCAGAAAATATCTTCTTTTCACAGGGAGTCTAGCAAACTATTGACACTCAAGCTTTCATGCAGAAACGAGCTGCTACACACTTACTCAGGCTGCAGCCCCATTCTCGGCCTACTGTGTTTTGTAGCCTTAATAAAAACGCATAGTAGGTTTCATCTCTTTGATGATGATTCATCATAATCATCATAAATAAATAAAAACAACAGTATGATAAATAAGGTGAGCGTACTGTCACAAGTATAACACCAGTTCTACCGTAGTTTTGCGGCTTTTAGCGCCTGTTCTTTTCCTACGTTTGGTCTCGGGCAGTAGCATCTTTGAAGCGTTTTTCTTTTCATTTTGAGTTTTTAAAACAGATAATAAACAAAAAAAGATTTTTCATGGGCTGCATTGTGAATCATTGCTCTCCAGACTTCAAACATCGACTTAAATTTATGGCTCTCGCTGTTCTTTACTTACATGAATGACATCTTGCCGAGATGTTTATTACCTAGGAATTATTATTATATACAGTGGCTATATGATACAATCATTTCACAAATCAAATAAACACAGTATGTTATTGCTCAACATGTCACCACAGTCTTTAGGACTACAATGACAAAACGAGACTAGGGAGTGAAATACTGCTTTCTGCACAGTTCTATATCTATCCTTCATAGCAAGCCAAAGTACAAGCCTTTATCCTTAATGACACTGGACTGGCTGTCAAAGAGTCAGGCTTTAGTGTCCTAGCCTACGACACGTATTACAGGATTTATGCATGCGATTCAAAAAACGAACACGTCTTTTCCTGAATTGAAACGTTAACACTAAATGTTGGTTAAAAGCTAGAGTCAGTGTGTGTTTATATGCAATTGAACTGATGTTACCACATATCTACCATGACAGTTGGATAACAAATGAACTACAAATCTAGTCTGAAAAACCTGGGACCATCGACAGGGAAATGTAAAATTACCCCAAAGGACATGCTCTGCTAAAACTGACTAGCTTTAAACCAACCATACCAGAAAAGTACTGAGTGGGAATTACTTCCATGTTTAGTAATTGCCTTTAATTCAACAGATTTAGGTAAACTAACTTCCTGTTTTAAATCTTGACTGAGGAAAAGAAAATGTTTTAATAGGTAATTCTTGGGCAAATAAAGAAATACAAATATTTTAAAAACTGTACAGATTTCACCAACTGTCTGGAATGTGCAAAGTGATATTAAATGAAAGGGAAAATACAAAACAATATAACTCAAAAAACAAGGCTGAAAGTAATTAAAGGAATTTGTTGATTAAAACTTTGTGTCTTTGATACCGTGCAGAATGATACCAGAGGCTTTATAACCTTTACAAAACTTCCAATCCAAACTAAAATCCACTAGTCTAAATATGGATTACATTTTGGACAAAAATATGATTACTAGTACCTTGACTAAGGATGCCAACATAGAAATTCATAGGTGATTTTTCATAAATGATTTTTTTAATCTACACTAAAATTACAACAGAAAAACTTTGAGGAAATGTCACCTAACTTCACTTCCACAAAAACAGCAACATGACATTTTCAAGCACCAAGTATCTTATTTATACAGAGTGGTTGCAGGAGCCCAGCAGCTACAGACAGCCTATCTGCTGCTGTAAAAGTGCTGCTGATACACACACTGCACTGACAGGACTGTGTACTTGGCTCACCATAACGACACTCAGAAATAATAGTAATTCTATTTTAAAGGGAGAAAGGGGGAATTTTTAGTAACAAGACAAAGAATTTTAAAAGCAAAAGACAAAAAGGAAAATCATTTTAGCTCATAATGAGTAAAATTTCTATTAATGTCACATGGTCCTATACAGATTCTTATGGTTCAGTGGATATAAGAACTGATAAGTCAGTTCTTATTAAATAATCTTTGTAATTAATACAGTACATGTGCAGTGGGACATTAAGAAACAGACAAATGCATTTGCTGGAAATGACAAACAACATCTTTGAGCTGTAAATATCCATCTCTTCCCACCACCTTATGGCTGGAGTAGCTTCCCCGTACTGTAGCTCACTCTTAGGTAGGCTTGCTGTGGCCCGAGCTCACTGTGGTTTGCTCACTCTCGTTTTGGTCAACAATCAAAACAAAATCAAAACAAAATACAATGATCCAAAATGCTTTGCTCATTCTTTTGTGACCATTGATTTTTGCCCATTATGTTTTGCGTATTTGCATAAATTCAACTCAAGCAGCTACATTTTCTGAAACAGTAGATAAATCCAAACTCAAGATCTCTCTAAATCTCTAGATCTCTCTTTCTCTGCTTGTTTTAAGCTTCTCTTTACTCTTCACATATTTAAGTCAACAAAAGGTAATGCAAAAGAACAAAGCAGAGGATATGTACACACACACACACGAGAGAAAGTGTGTGTGTGTGTGTGTGTGTGTGTGTGTGTGTGTGTAAACAGAGGAGAGAGAATGTGTAAGTGAGTGTGTGTGAGTTTCAGACAGACAGTGTGAGAGGAGAGTGGACAGGTGGAGTTGCAGGTGGGGTTTGAGCTATACATGAGGGTGCGTCGTGCTGAGGAAATCACTAAAGGAACAAGGGGGTGGGGAGAGAGAAAAAGGTGCACGTTTCATTATTCCTCTTATATTACAACATGCTAATCAAGGCAATCAATATTATAGCCAAAATTTTACATTTTACATGCGTGACTGACCGAATCTTTTAGGGTAATGCTGCACTGTGCATTTAGAATCTAAAATGAATTTGAGTGCAGGTTGAAGCTACTTTAAAAGAACTGGCTTGTTATGGCCTGCTCTACCTTAAAAGAACTAGAATGTTCACCAAACAATGCTAACACACAATGCTAACACACAATGCTAACATTGCTTGCTAACAATGACAATGAACTGTGGCAAATGAGATTATGACAACAATTCTCTGCTAGTTTTCATCCACGGGACAGCTAGTTTGTGATGTCCATCTGAAGTATTTTCTAAGTTACATAAATCCTAAATAAACTAAATCCTGATCTCTCATAGTGTCTTTGCATACAACACTCATTACCCTCAAGAGCTTTCAATTAATGCAGGCCAGATTCTCCCTCTCTCATACACAAAAACACATGCTCGCTCACGCACGCACACACACACACACACACACACACAAACACATATACACGCTATTTTACAGACAGATGATTGATAGCTCTGCTGGATCGTTTGTGTTGCGCTTTTACCTGAGTATGTGAGGCAGCTGGGGACTGCGGTAGATGAACTTGTGCCGGTAGCCCAGAGAGCTCTGGAAGGGCACGAACTGCACCTTGTGTCCACTCAGGCTCTTGGACTGAGCCGCCATGTTGTAGAGCTGTGGAAGAGTCGCAAAGCCATTAGCGACAGGAAACTTTCCAATGTGGAGCAGCTGTAGCTCCGTGGTTCAGACACTTGACTTAGTAATGAGCAGGTCGCCGGTTCACTGCTGGGCTGCAGAGCAAGACTTAATCGTCAATCACTCAAGATGCGCTTAGCCAGATGCAAGTTGTTTTAGAATAAAAACATCAGCTAAATGGAAATTTAATGCAGGTGTTCCTGAAGATGTTCCTTACAATAGTAAACACACCACTGTTCTTCATGTCTTCCTAAAGATGCTGACTAACAGGGAACGCACCAGTGTTATTCAGGTGTTCCTAAAGACGCTGACCAGCTGCAACTAAACAGTGCTTGTGGCCAAGTCTAAGATTAGAACAGGCGACTTCAGCATCTCACCTTTTTACCCAGGTGAAATGGGACGACCGTGTCATCTTCAGCGTGGAGGATTAGCACAGGACAGGAAATATGATTCACACTGATGGAGAAAAAACAGAGTTTCATAAAGCTCAGGCAGCGCAGGAAATCATGAAAGAAATGAAGCATTAAATGTGCTGCTGAGTGTATAATGTGAGTGTGTGTGTGTATGTGTGTGTGTGTATGTGTGGTGTAATTTAGCACAAACAGGGGCGCATCAGGCAAAGCCATACTAATAGTTGCGACCATTGACCGTAAAAAGATTGCAAGACTTAACACCTCCAGGGGGCAGCACTAGCATCTGAGTTCCTCAGTCACCTGTGATATGAGCTTTACTCACTCCCTTCACTTGAGCAAAAGAAGTACCAGGATGAGGTCAGTCTAGTTCAATCCACCACTGTACAGTTACGAAGCTAAATGCTAGTGGAATATACCACAGTCAGGTAAAATCTGAGGTTATTATCTGGTTATATAGAACTACCTGACTCATCTATAGTCTAGATCTCTAATCACATCTTTGTAGGCTTCAGTATAATGTATTATTTTATGCTATTCTCTTAGATCCAATCACGGCACAAAGAAAGATATTTTCATATTTTCAGAAAACTAAAAACAAGACTGTCTCAAGGGGTTGGTTAAAGCTACAATAGATATATTCTTAAGATTGGGCTAATTCTATACTGTATAATTCTATACTGTATAAAAATAGTCTTGGGGGATTGTTTCCATTCTGTTTCCAACTGCCTGCTTTGCTGCTGTATATTTATAAAACTGTCCATGTGCTGAGCTCCGCTTGCCCTGGCAGCAGTGTTACCCTGCGTCAGCTCCCCCAGGTCCTCTACACAACCCTGGATGGGATGAGTTACGCTGGTGCCATGTCTGTGCAAGCAGTGTCAGGGTGGCATAAAAACAGATGCTAAAAAAAGCTGTATTATTATTTTTTTTTTTCTGTTATTGCAGTTTCCCCATGTAGAGTTAAAGGGTTTAAAGTAAAGAGAGCTAGATAGTTAAAGAGAGGCTGAGAGAGTATGAGTGAGTGGGTGAGTGAGTGAGTTGGTGAGTGAGTGAGTTGGTGGGTGGGTGAGAAAGTTTGTCAGTGAGTGTGTGTGTGTGTGTGTGTGTCTTAGTAAGAGAGAGAAATGCCACACAAATCACATACTTACTTCTCATCACTGGCAAAGCGGATGTCATTTGCAGTGATAGCATCCAAGAAGAACCACTCAAAGCCTGGCAGATATCTGTAAACCTATGAGAAAATTACATATGAGCCAGCCATCACAACCCCTCCACCGTCTCTCACAGGCACAGATGATGTCTGACTATAGGGAGCAGTAAACCCAGATAGATGATGATGCCTGAAAAGACTATTAAGAGATGATTCTAACTGATAAGCTAATGGAATGTAACAACAAACTTAGCCAAGTAAATTTCTCCCTAGCACAGATTCACACATACTCGTACAAAGAAACACATACAGTTTTTTCTCTGTAGATCTCTCTGTCTCATACACAACTGAGCATGCTGTGTACCATGTGTAACGTGCAACTCTTATGTGTAACTCTTACCATGTGTAACGTGCAACTCTTACCATGTGTAACTCTTACCATGGAGAAAGGGTGGCTCTTGGCTTCCTCTCTAATGTTGGTGAACGGAGACTCCAGGATGAGAGCAGCTGGTGGAGTTCCTGCACACACGGCAGCAAAGTCTAGTATTAGATGCAAAACCACACCTCCTGCACACTGACAATCAACCACATATTTACTAAACCACTTGCCAAGTAATGACTGGATGTGCATTAGTAAATGATTATATGGCCTTTAATATACTGTGTTACTCTGCATAGATAATGTACTGTAAAACTTTAGAAGCTCTTAAGTGGGTTACAGTAAGTGGCTCACTGTTCAAGGCCCCACCTTCTCCACATCGACTCTCCACACTTAAACCACAGTTATAATTACACCGTCATGTTCAGTTAGGGTATAAATGCACACAGACATATGTACACACACAAACGCACACTCTTATACACACTCACCTCTTTCACACAAACGCCTCACCAAATTTGTAGCCACTCTTGAAAAACAGGAAAGAACAGTATTAGCCTTTTCTCCCTCCCCCCCCTCCCCTTTCTCTTCATCTCCAGCTCACACTCCCAAACACAGTCCCATTTTCTTATCTGAAAGGTGGTGTTTGCAGTCACTCACCCTGTGCCCAGGGAGTGGCCCCAGATGAACAGCGGCTTCCCCTTCACCCTTTGCTTCAGCCACTGGTAAACGTACAGGGCATCTGAGGTCATCCCTCTTTCTGAAGGACTGCCTTCTGAGTCACCCCAACCTGAAACCACCCCCCACACACAGGGACTGAGACCCAGCAGAAGCACTAACTGAAGAGCTACACTCACTTCACTCCCTTCTTTTCCTGGTTAAAATCTGCTGTGTAGAAATAAAGAATTGTACTTACCTCTATAATCAAAAGTGACTACATGGTAACCTAATGAACTAAGAACCTGAAACAAAGAGACTGGTTTCAGCTCACAGCCAGTTAACTCCCAGCAGAAAACAATGCTCTACATTTTCCCAAACTTACCCTAGCTGTACTTTACATCACACCCACTTACAGTGGATAAACACAGCTAATACCAATCACAACAGGTATCACTAACCACAAAGCAGCTGGAAGAAAGTTGACTAGTACGGTTTTACAGTGTTGCAAGGAAGATGGAGTTATAGGAGTACAAACAGGTACACGGGAATCTTACCTTATAAAGCTGAACTCTGTGATCTCCTCCCCTGCAACACACACACACACACACACACACACACGCAAGCAAATGAGATGCTGTATCCTGAACTCGAGAGGAGCCGTGTGTGCGCACGTGCGGTTGTATGTGCGTGCGTGTGTGTGGTTGTATGTGCGTGTGCGCACGTATGTTTACCTTGTCCCTGCATTGCCATGGAGATAAAGCATAACAGGATGAGTGGATTGGAGGGTGCTCTCAAACCAGGCTGCGTCTTTGTCCTGCGCCTCCTTCCACAGCACTGCTGGTACCGTGTGCCTGATACACACATGCTCTTCAATCCTTCTATATTTAACTCAAGCCCTTTGTTTATCTCATGTTCACAAAACAACCTGGCTAACCAAAAATAAACACTATTATATATATAGAGAGAAAATAAAATCAGAAAATGAAAACCATAACCATTCAAACAGTTGACAAAACAAACTGCATTCAGTTATAATCATCAAAATTTAAAGAAATAAAAAATTGAAATATATCAGTCTGTGTAATGAATGAATATAATGTACAAGTTTCACTTTTTGAATGGAATTACTGAAATAAATCAACTTTTTCATAATATTCCAATTTTATGACCAGCACCTGTATTGTGAGCGGGTTGTTTTGAGGTTTCTCTAGGTGGTGTGTGGTATATTGTGAGCGGGTTGTTTTGAGGTTTCTCT
>JAOXYF010000011.1:17333132-17348132 GCA_028565775.1 Sternarchorhynchus goeldii
GATGAACCTAATAAACTGGTATAGAACTGGTACCCTGTAGATACAGCTACAGAGCAGATGAACCTAATAAACTGGTATAGAACTGGTACCCTGTAGATACAGCTACAGAGCAGATGAACCTAATAAACTGGTAAAGAACTGGTACCCTGTAGATACAGCTACAGAGCAGATGAACCTAATAAACTGGTAAAGAACTGGTACCCTGTAGATACAGCTACAGAGCAGATGAACCTAATAAACTGGTAAAGAACTGGTACCCTGTAGATACAGCTACAGAGCAGGTGAACCAAATAAACTGGCAATTCATTCTATGTAAAGAGAGATTGAGAGAAGGAGTGTGAGAAGAAATAAGAAACCAATGTGCTGCTCTGAGTATGTGTTATGCTGGTATGACAAAGTCAAATATATTTATATAGCACTTTTCACAACAGCTGTCATCACAAAGCAGATTTACAGATATCCAAGTCCAAGCCAAAGATGACAGTGGAAAAGAAAAACTGCCTGGATGAAACCTTGAGAGGAGCAAAGAACCAAAGGGGAGCCCATCCTCCTTTGGTTGACACCGGACCCCACAACAGGAACAAAATAACCAATACATAAAAAAAAAAAACAAAAAACCTCAATAAGAACAAGTAAGCAACAGAAGTCTATTCCGGGTTCCTAGAAATCCTAGAGTAGGTCCAGTGAGAGTGTGTCCGAAACCTATCTGGTACAGGAACAACCCATGAACAGCAGCTGGTCTACTTGGGTGAAAGAGAGAAAACATTAAAGACAGGACCCCGGCTGTTAACTCGTGGGTCCGTGGGTCTATTCCAGCCAGCTGAAAACACCCGACAAATAATGCCTATAAAAGTTAATCATGCATTTTGGACCCAAACACCTAACTACTAAACACACTATAAACCCTAACAGCACAAAAAATAAGTTGACTTTTTGGCATTGTTCAAGATTTAGTTTTCCCACATCATTAACATACATAACACACGTATGTATGTGAAGGTCTAGAAGATATAAGGACACACTGATTGGTGCACTATACACTGAACAGCCATGTGCTCATTTTGAGACCTGCTGTTGGACGTTCGTGCTGAACAGTGATGTTCTGCAAGTGGTTTTTGCCCAATTCTAAGCTCCAATTCATATTTAGTCTCATGTGGTTTAAGCCCAGTCAAATAGGTTTGTTTTATACAAAGAGGTCAAAACTAAGCACCACAGTGAGTACTAATATCCATGTGCATTGATATCAATATACATTACATAAACAATCATAAATGTGGATGTTTACAGTTGTATGGAAAGTTGGTTTAAAAAAAAAAAGGCCCCTAGCTACAGAAATTGTTATTTAATGGATGAGAAACATGTTTGAAAGAAGAAGACTGTCTCTTTTACTTTGTAGCCACATACACATAAACACGTACTGAAACGTCAAAAGTCACGGGACAGGAACTAGCATTGTGCACGAGCGCTTCTACCCTGGAAAAGAGAAGCAACTTGATGTGGCTTCAGTTCCACAAGTGAACGGAAGTCGTCTGAAGGGAAGTTGAGCCATTCTGTCTGGACAGCCTCCCACAGCTCTGTGGAATTTGTAGGTGCAGAATCTTAGGTGCGAAAAAGCCTCTCCACAACATCCCAAAAAGGCTTGATTGAGCAAACAGTGGGATAAAACGGTCCACGCTAGAGTCCAACAAGGGATACAAATGGTCACCAAAGTGACCCATAGCAGTGGCACATATAGGAGGGACAGTAGACCATGGGTTGGGCCATGCCATGAAAGCACACCCCACACCAGTGAGGAACCACCACCAGCCTTCACAGTGCCTTGTTGACAACTGAGGTCCACACCTCCATCAACCTGAAAGAATTGGTTCTATGACCCATCAGATTACAGCACATGTTGCCAGTCCTGTAAGGTCCAGTTAGAAACCTCACAAGCCCACACGTGATGCTGTATCCAGTGTTGTGGTGTTAACAAAGGCACCTCTGCTCCCATATCCCATGGAAGCTAAACAATACCACACTGACCTGTGGGATGTGTGTGTGGAACCCCCTGCATTGAATGTGGATGTGATTTCTGCTTCCTCATACAATTCTAGCCAGATACAATTAAGCACCCATAGGTGGGCCCTGGGTTATCCTGTATGTTGTGAGGTGAGGGCTTCATGGATTGGACATGCTTTATAATAATAATAATAATAATAATAATAATCTTTATTTATATAGCACCTTTCATCCATATATGCAACTCAAAGAGCTTTACAGACTATTTAAAAATCATAATAAAATTACATTTAATAGGATTGAATTATAATAAAAAATAATTTATACAATAAATGAAATGATGAAATCATTGAAATTCCCTAAAGAAATGCAGATCTAAAGAGGAAGGTTTTGAAGCTCTCCTTGAAGATGTTCAGGGATGAAATGTCTCTGAGCTCCTCAGGAAGAGAGTTCCAAAGCTTTGGGCTATAGTGGCTAAAAGCACCTCCTCCAATCTTTAACCAGGTTTTGGGAATCACCACTATTTGAACACCTGAGAGACCTGACTGGAGCATATCTAACTATCATTCCACTAAGGCAGAGTGGAGCAAGGCCTTGAAGACATTTAAAAACCATCACCAGGACCTTAAAATCTATTCTAAAACCAACAGGTAACCGAAGCAGTGAGTGGAGAGCGGGTGTAATATGACCTCACTTTCTCCTGCGGGTCAGAACCCCAGCAGCAGCATTGTGGACTCACTGCAGATGTGAAATAGAGCTCTTAAGAGAGCAGATAGAACAGCGCTGCAGTAATGTAACCTTGATGTGATAAATGCATGGACAAGTTTCTCATCATCAGCTGGAGAGAGCATATCTCGGACCTTATCGATATTTCAAAAGTGAAAATAAACTGTCCTGCATGTAGTCATGAAGTGTGGTTTAAAGCTGAGCTCATTATCAAAATGAGATCATTATCAAAATTTTCTCTTTATTTAGCTGTTGAAAATTGTTAGCCATCCATGCATATCTTCTATACACTCAAACAATGAGCTAATTAGGTTCTAAAGTTGACCGTCATCTGCATATTGATGATAGCTAATATCATGTTTCTTAATGATATGGGGCAATGGAAGCATATAGAGGTAGAACAGTAATTGCCCAAGAAATGATTCTAGGGGGACCCTGCAAGTTATTTTTTGATGTAATGGATGGAGGAAGAAGTACCTATTACAACATAACAATCACGCCCATATAGATCTAAACCAGTCTAGGACTAAACCACTGAGGCCTACCCAGTTCTGGAGTGGATCCAAAAGGATTTCATGATCAACTGCATCAAAAGTAGCACTTAAATCCTACATAAAAAGGACTGAGTTTGTCCGCATCTTTATTCCATCTCGGATCATTTTCGACCTTAACTAGTGCTGTTTCAGTGCTGTGGAAGGTTCTGAAACCAGACTGAAAAGTGTCATTTATTCTATTTGCATCAACATGGTCATTCAACTGGGCTGACACTTACATTTTCGATGATTTTGCCAAGAAACGAAAGGTTAGACATTGGTCGATAAATATAAAAAATTGTGGGGTCAAAATATCTGTTCTTTAGTAAAGGTTATTAAGATTGATAGTCTGGTACTGCTAGTTGCAATGTTCTGCTTTAAGTTGGTTATTTTGTTTCTAAAAAAATTATTTTCCAGCACATCACTCAGATGCTGAGATGTGGGGAATGTAGAGTCCAAGTCAACACCTTAAACTCTTTGTCATGTTCCTCAAACCACTGTTCCAGAATAATTTTTGCAATCCTGCTCGAAGAGACCACGGCCATGAAAGGGTACACTTGGTACACTTGGGTATACTTGGTGTGCAACAATGTTTAGGTGGTACATATCAAAGTACCATCCACCATTACCAACATACTTCATTAAGCAGTATCCAGGGTTTCCCAGCAGAACACAGATCACACTGCCTCTGTTGACTTGCCTTCTTCCCATAATGTAACCTGGCACCATCTCTTCTCCAGGTAAGTGACGCACACTCACACACCCAGGAGTCCACATGATGTACGAGAAAACATCATGTGGATTCATCAGACCAGGCCACCTTCTACATCGTCCAGTGCAGATGCTCACTGGCCCGTTGTAGGTGTTTTCAGCAGGAGCCAGGGATCGGGGACAGCATGGGCTCCCACAGGACTGCATCTAAACGGACCCCTAAGCACCAAGCTATGATGCGCTGTGGGTTCTGACTTCTTTATCTATTTGTGCTCCAGCAGCTCTTCTGTGGGACCAGGCCCTACTAGCCTCGGGTCAGTGAGCACTGAGCTCTCATGGCCCTGCAAATCACTCTACTTCTGGCAAATACATTTCCGTGGGCAGAGACTTGAAGTTGTTAAAGAAGTACAGCCAGTGCAAAGGCACCCGACTCATGTTGAAAGGGTTGGAGTCAAGTTAAATGATGTAATGCGATTGGTTTCGTCAAATCAGTTGATTCAATCGGGGTTGAATCAGAGTTGATTCAACAGGCATGATTATAGCTCTACATAAATGATTTGTGACTGCATTTCACAATTCCAGATTAAAATATTACTACTACAAAAATTATTTTTCTACTTGCTACTACAAAATAATTTAATATGAGATGATTAGAGGTGTTCTGAGGTTTAACCTTGATGCAGCCTTAGATTCAACACATACTGTGTGTTATGTCACCACCACTTATGATTATTTTTTAAATCTAAAAACACTACTATTAGGTCTGACACTCATTTTTATTTTGTGTGGGTTCCATGGTTTTCCAAATTCGGCAAACAGATGCAGGGTTATAAATATACTCATAAATGAATCTACCGCCTGTTCCTAGAAACATCCAGGAAGATTAATGTGACTCTTAAAAAAGCTTCAAAAGAAAGATCAAATTAATAAAAACAAGAAAAGCATCTCTTGTTATTGGTGCGTAGTCCTGCCTGGCACACTGGAATGAAACTGGAGATTTAGAAAAGTATGTAAATGCGTTGAGATGCAAAGACAGGGTCACAGGGCTCACTCGGTTTCGGGAAGCGTCAGAGAGAGCTCCATACACCAATCCCGAGGGACATGGGCACATGATTCAAGGTGTACTGAGGATATGTCAGAGTGCAGGCACTGTCCTGCCCCTCTCACCAGCTCTCTGTCTCCCTTTGAAATTTAAACTTTCCATTTGCTCGCCTGTTTCCATCCCACTTCTTTCTTCCTGTTTCACCATTCCACTATGATAATGAAACCAATGTTCCATACACACACACACACACACACACACACACACACACACAGAGAGAGAGAGGCTGTCCATCACACATCTCTCAGAACCCCTTATGACACATTAAATCATTTAAAACACTGTTCCAATCTCAAGAGTTCATTTCCGGTCTAACTACTAGCTAGTTCACAGGTTAGTAATAGTACATCATTTCAACGGGAGAACTGTTAATAGCACAGCTGTCTTTTTGAGAGGTCACAGATATATGATCTCAGTCAGTAACTGAAGTAAAAAATGACTGAACAATTGTGTACATTTTTAAAGTGTGTGTGTGTCTGTGTGTTTCTAACAAAAACCATTGCCACTGTAGGACTCAAAACTAGACTTCCAGTGAAACCATGATTAGAATTAGAGTATAAGAATTGGAGAATCAGAATAAGAGGATTCTCATCATTTTCGAACAGGCTGTTAAAGATTAGGTTTATTTCAGAAGTGTCCAGTCTTATCTGTTCCATCTTTTATAGTGTACAAATGATATTTCTTGCACCAGATGAAACCCAGCCTTCTAACCCATTTGAAACAAAACCCAGAATTTTAAAGGGTCTTATCAAAATGCTAAAGCTATATCATTTAACTTTAAAGAGTTCACAAAAAGAACTGAAGTGAAGTGCTAAATTAGTAGCAAGGAGATACAGGGAGGTTGGAAGGAGGGTCTGCAGTTCACTCTAGAAAGCTCTAGAAACTGCAAAAAACCCACACCAGCAACCCAATCCCAAGGGTGCTAGTAGGTGTGGTTAAATCTGACTACAAAACTGTGTTTGGAGGGCAGAGTTTTACTAAACTACAAGGACCACTCACTGCTTCAAAGAGAGCGGAATTCCAAAAACTTCACTGGAGAAATAACGCTGACCAAAGCCATTTCATGGATTGATTTGCAGCTCCGTTTCCTGAGCTATATGAGATTGGATCGAATTGTGCCTCCCTTGACCTTGGCCTGCCCTTCAAGGCACTGGCATTAAAATGAATGGTGGGTGAATCATGTTTCAGACATACAACAGCAGCCTGTACCAGACCCAGGCCCGACCGGGTACACAGGGAGTTAGGTTACAGCAGGGTCAGTAACAGTACCACAGCGGACTAGCGTCTCACGCGCAGACAGACTGTGGCGCTTTGAGAGAGCACTTTACAGTCCTGTTCCCAACAGAGCTAAATATTTCTGCCAACGGGAGTGAAGAAAGGACAAACAGCATTTTATTAGTCATTAGTCATTCCAATTATATATTAGATATGGGAGCAATCAGCTATTAGCCTTCATATTTTTCAGTTCAGAATTAAGGTACCAAGGATTTTATCCAGTGAGAGCAGATATTCAACAGACACAGATGCTCGTAGCTCCATCCCAAACCAGATGATCACAGCTGCTCTGCTGACCTCATGTCACATGCAAATCACAGCAGTCCAGCCTATCAGCCTATTAGAGTAAGGATTAGGAGAAATTCTCTAGGATCTTTATCCATTCACAATATAGAAAAATGTATTCATTAAGACTGAAAATATTGCAATATAACACTGAAATTTTCTACAATATGCAGCTTCGGCCTTGGTCAATATTCCAAAGGGACATTAAACACAGAACTGGCTTTGCCTGGAGTCGCTTGCGCCACGCTCCACCTCCTCTACCAGGTGAGCTAATTGAGCACCATGGTGCACATTCCACATGCACAATAACACAGAACTTGAGAAATGGGTTTCACCCTTTACTTTCACAGCAGTTGTTGGTTCAGCAACTCTTGCCTCAACATCAAGACTTCACATTGACAAAGACAGGGCCCCCACACAGAGCTATTGTGTAAACTCTCAGTTTCAGCAATAGTTGCCTCACACCAATAAACAAACAATATGCATGAATCATGCTTCCTGGAGGTGAACGCGCTCAAATTCAGCCAAACCCCTCCTGCCATTTTCTTCTTGGTTATAATAAGCAGAACCTCTAATCAATTCATACTGTGCAATAATAACCACTTTACTAACCATAAATAAATTAACATGAGCATTATATTTTGATCTCAGTCAGCAAATTACACGTTTTAAAGTCTGCATAATGAAACACTGCACTCAGGAGGTCAGTTTTAGCATCAAGCCAACAATATCACATAACTGCACCAGCGTCCGTGAACGTGGGTTATCTTGTTAAGTCTCGGCTACTCTCATGGGATTTCATGCAGTCTCATGTTCCGCTCAGGAACCTGGACCGATCTAATCAACTCACTTTCAGTGCCACTTTAACACAGGTGTGAAGGAGAGTGAAAAGCATTTACAGTCTCTCACAGTATTTAAATACATAAACATTAAATACAGTATATAGACACATTAACATACACCCTATTTCAGTGTTTCCAAAGTGCATGCTATAAATATTTAAGTTGTGAAATATACAGATTCACACTTTTTCAACATACTGTATAAATATATAGTATATCCTATATAAAGCAACATAGATTATACATGGGATAGAATATTTATATTATATACAAATATACAAGATATGGACAGAGATATACAAGATATACCTGTATTTGTGCAAGTGTAGATGTACCATCTTTGGACTCTAAGATGTCTAGGATTTATTGTATCATACACGAGGCAGTATGAAGGGGACTGGGGTGGTTAAAGGTGGTCACCCCATTAAAGTTCAGGTACGTAAAGTGCAGAGTGCAGGTATGGTGTGGATTATCTCCAGAGATCACCACCATCTTCATGGTTCATGTGGAATGTGACTGGTTGAGAATGCAGTAATGCTGCATTGTGAAAATGCCTAAGGTTAAGAGTATTACACAAATAAAACTAAATACAGCTGCTCTTGGTAATATTACTTCTTTGCCACTGTTACATGTTCATTTGCCAGGGTCTTTAATGCTTTCAGATTTTTGTCACAAAGGCCAAGTGTCCGTGGATAACAACTCTCCTGTGCGATCAGGTGCTGTTTTAGGTCTGATCGATGGTTGACATCAGGTCTCATTATCTTCCACTCTAATATCTTGTTTTGTTCAATAGTTTTTCTAGACACCACTTTTGTTGTTATTTGCATTTTACATGAACTCTAAAGCCTTCCAGTGCGTTTTCATGTCACTGAACTGTGGTGCTTTTGTTCTTGTTATTTTTAGATAGTCCTGTACATGGGCTCCTCCTACCCAGCCTGTAATTCCTGACTGGACTGTTTCACAGGTGTACATCCCTCCCACTGCTAATGCCAGCAGAGCCTCGAGTGCAGAGGCAGTGGTACTGGCTCTGCCCAGTCTGAGCTGAGGATTTAACAAGAGCCACACGCGGCATGCCAGCCTGGTCTTCTGTACCTGCCAGCACGAGGCACATTTCTGCTGAGTACGCAAACTTCAGCGGCCTTCACCCTGCAAGAGCAGACAGCACTCTCTCTCTTTCTCCTCCTATTTTGTCCATTTCTTTCTCTCTCTCTCTCTCTCGCTACTACATAATACTTTAGAGAAAACATATTTGTTTCTCTCTCACACTTCAATACCCACAATGGCAAAAATAAAAAACAGTCACTAACAGTTACGATTAACCACTGCACACGTCTGACTAATGCTGTATAGCTCTGAAATAAGACTGAGATGATTTATTCATCACTGTTCCCAAGCCAACAGAAAGTAAACCAATTTTAAGATGAAGGTTAAACCGTCCACAAAAGACCGTCCGTTCATAAACAGGCCTGAGCCAGTGAACCTACCCATGAAGAGTTCATGAACACAGGTCACAAATGTCACAAAAGTGGTTTCTCTGTTTTTTACACACGAAGGGCTTGATCATTAATTGATGAGACCAGTCAGGCATATTGGGGGGAGAGAATGCATTCCTGCGGCCTTGAGAACCGGCGTACTAGGACATACCTGGAGTCCAGCCTTAGTGGTACGATCCATGCAGAACTATGTAACGTTCATCTACAGCTAAATCCTCCCTAAACACCCTTGGTCATTAAAGACTGGAAGAATGAGTCATGTGATTAAAGGAGCAGACAAAGGATGCCTTCTGCCCAACCCTAACCCCTCACATGGAGCTTTAACAGTATTTTTGTTTAAGTGCAATCTATTTGCAGGGAGATTACATGATATGTTTTGCATGTCTGCAGATAAATTACATTAATAATATACCATAGTAGTTTAATGAATAAACAAGCTAATTTGATCCATTTATGGTCATCTTGCTTATTTTTAGTATCACTATATGACTGCTGTAAGTTTAAAACCAAGTTTGCTGGCTAATTCTAAATTCATTCAGTTTAAAACAATATTTGTTCCATTTATGAATTGCTTATTGCAATTCACAAGGGGATTATGGAGTAAGATTGAACAGAGATATGCACCAATTCACTTGTTTCTGCAGACCCTATATTATGATATGCAAATCAACAATGTAAAGCAACAATGTAAAGCAGTTTTTGTTTAAATAATAGCACAATTAACTTCAGCAACTTGGACATCAATAAAGACTTAATACTGCTGTGAGAATCTGCAAGTTACAGATCGCAGGACTTCTGTGGGGCGACAATTATGCTTCATTTTTAGTTACAGTGCATAGTTACAAACAAACACAGTTACAAGTATTCAGGGTTTTTTTCTTCTGAATTCCACTTGCACCAGACAACAACTGGTGTTCAAAACAAGATTTATCAGGCAACCTTTAAACACACCATGTGAATAACTCGACCCTCACCCCCAGAACGTGCTGAACCTGCACTCTCAGAATTGGGAAAACCTATAAAGTGCCTGTGGAAAGTTGATCAAATCAGTGACCCACCTACCAATTCAGCACAATAAATGGCCACCAATTACAAAGCTACTGAAAGCCCACTGTGTTCCGTTCTTCCCTATCCTCTGGAGAAGCTATGAACTATGAAAGTGTAAGGTGAGAAAATTATGAATAACCAAAACAAGGTACGATGTAGTTTCAGCTCTACAACAGCAAGGAACACGTTATACAACACTGCTGGCCACCTCAGTAATGTGACTAATTGAACATTAGTCAAAACTGCCGTGTTGGAGATTGGGTCGTCATTACCTTCCGAATTTTCTTCTCATGATTTGATCAGAATCTCCCGGTTCCGTGCTAGCGTCTCCCTTCTCAGACCGCTTTAAATTCGGGCGACTATCCACCACCGTCGGGCTGTCATGGTTTGTGTTGGGCGAGTTATTTCTCCTTCGCATCACTGAAAAAATGAAGGAGCGGAAGAGATGAAAAGATCAGATTAATCGCTGTCCAAAGGCTGTCAGCCTGCGTATATCCTCGTGGAAGGAAACAGGTGGCGATTTCAGCAGGATGACTCGCCACCCTTTGACAGTGATGTTGCCGGCTAGTACGTCTAAACGATTCGTCCTCCTCCTGAGCACAGCCGACATTCAGCACTTTGCTAGCTGGCTACATTGTTTGCAGAAGTCCGATATCTGCAGAGACCAGCTGATCGATGTAACCTTTCCCTTAGGTTCGCGAAGAGCCAATCAGCGCTGACCTGTGGCGGCCATGTTGGTGACGGTATCTTAGAAACACAATTCCTGTTGTAGTTTCAAATGTTCTCGAAGAGAGGCAAACGGTAAACAAAGTTGAGAAAGTTAATCTACTGTTCTACAGGCCTTTACACTTAAAACCGCTCTCCGAAACGTAGCTAACTGGCTTACTAGCCAGTAGTCAAGTGTGAACTAGCAAATCGATTGGTTGACAACCGATAGCTATCGTATAACTTATAGAAATTGAAACGGCTAATAAACTAAGGCTAGGCTATCCGGTAATCTAGTTAGTGTTGGGAAGAAAAAGTTATGGGGTCAGGAAACAAAACGGCAACAAATACACAAAAGCTAATGTTTAATTTATTGAATGCGATAACTGGCTAATTAGCTACGTGATGTGTTACACGAACATGACTGTCGTGGTAAAGAAAGTATGTTAGCTAATTTGACATTCTCTAAACCGACTGGTTTAGCTAGGTTAGCTAATTGCGTTTGGACGAAACACTCTTAACGTAATTTTTCACTAGCTAGCCAAGATATGAGACTTATCTCGCCCGATGTAAGCTTCTGTAAGATCTTTAAACGTATAAAGCAATCAATCAAGTACAAAAACAAATTTTCAGCAGATAAACAAAAAAAAACCCAAACCTGTTTCTTTTGTGAGACTTCATCAGATATTTTTATTTGGCCAACAAGTTCATTACGTTTCCTCTCACGTGACAATAACAAGTCTGTCACCGATTCACGCTTGTGATGTTTGATTTGATCGCGTGCATAAAATGTTGATATCTAATTGTGATAAGCATGGAAACCAAGAATAAATGCCGTGTTAATGTAAGATTAAAAACGCAAAGAATCTTATCACAAGTTATCTGATTCGTTTATTAGGAAAGACTTTATCTCTAGAAGTTGTGTGTATATTGTAGAACGTTCTTGAGTACGAGAAAGGCACTATATAAATTGAACTTCATTCATTCATAAATACTGAAAAATCTACATTTATTTCCCCCCAAGCCTAAATCATTCTAAACCCTAAGCCCAATAGTTTTCCACATCAGATGAGACAGATTACAAGGGGAAGGTGTTTATTTTTCACTATTGCTAAACACAACCGCTTTCTGTTTGCCCCTAACAGCTGGATTATGTTGCTGTTTGAAGCTTTTAAATAACCAGCTAACTTCGTAAGACTCTCTTGAATAACACTATTCTTTTCTCACTGCTTGAGCTCAGTGAAACAGAAATGTTCTGTACAAAAGCTGTGACAAAACAGACCTTTATATAAAATAACAGCATTTAGCAGACGCTCTTGTCCAGAGAAATGTACAATCGAACATTGTTGTCTCCATGGAATAATAGAAGAACCTTTATGCTATGCTGCCTCATTAAGCCAGAAACCATTAAAAGCAAGAACACTGTCTATAGTAGAGAATGCACACACACACACACACACACACACACACACATATATATATATATATATTATATTATATTTTTCCCTAATATAAAATGGTTCCTCCTTCTCCAAATTCAGAAGCACTTTGCTTGCACAGCTGATGCTAATGAAGGACCTCTGTCCGAAACGTCCTGTTTCTTTGGAAACATTGGGTACTTCACTACATCATATATATTATATTTAAAAGGTGTAGAGATAGTCAAAACTGCAGTGAAGTACACGAGGTTTCCAAAGAAACAAGATGTTTTGTCCTTCATCAGCTGTACATGCAAAGTGCTTCTGAAGTTATAAGAACGTCAGTTATATATAACTTCAGAAGCACTTTGCTTACACAGCTGACGAAGGTCCTCTGTCCAAAATGTCCTGTTTCTCTGGAAACCTTGTGTACTTCAGCGCAGTTTTGACTATCTCTACACCTTTTAAATATATATATTCATTGCACTGAGCAGGGAGGCTTGCCAAGAGCGAGTTGCAGTAAGTTGATACTTGAGATGAGAAGGGACAGGACAAGCAACTGTGTGAGATCTCTGGAAAGGAATAGCCAAATCCTCCCGATGTTATATGTAAGAGGAACATACATGTGAAGGTCATGTTAATAACATGGGAAGCTGCTTGCTCAGATTTCTTGCACAGCGTGATCAGGGATTTCTCAAAGAATATGTCCAGGATATGTCTTAATTCAGGGCGGTATCAACATAAATATGTAATAACATATTCAGTGCTTTAATTCTGTGTTTGATGATTGGTTGTCATCCATGATGAGACATTTGGCAAGCACACCAAGAGCCAAGATAAGATGTTGTTGAGACATATATGAGAAAGTGGAGCAGAAAATTAGTTGAATGTCATGCGTCTAGAATATTACCTCTCTGAGGGAGAGAGTATAGAGAGTAAAAAGAAGGAAGGAGGTCCAAGCACTAATCCTTGTGGTGCATCTTCAGAGAGCCTACAAAGATGATAATATGCTTTTCATTTCGACTTATACTATTATCCATATATTAGTCACCAAATAGGCAGCAGTTAATATCAGGACAATACTTTCTTTGCCAATGAACTATGATAAGAAGACACACAAGCAGGTATCAGAATTTTTCTTGCATGATTGAGGCAAAGATATAACTCTCATTGTACACAATTTCCATATTGTTTACATAAAATGCACTGAAACAGATTAGATGTTACAAAGTGCATAGATCCTACAATACATCATAACAAATACACCATGCTGGACAGAGAAGTATGTTGTTATGGATCCAGTGCCAGGCATTAATATTAATATGATATATCATGTTACAGATTATGCTAATGTTGTATATTAAACCCATATGTTATTTATAAAATACACAGTTATACAACAAAGGGTATAATGAGATCACATATAATCTACAATGATGAAATTAGTGAGCTAAATTTAATTTTCAATAAATGTTTGATAATCCAGAAATGACTGTTGTGTATTTGTATTTTTTTGCAGATTTGTTTTGTTTACCTAGTCTCTGGTCTAATCAGCTTTGTTTTATAGTCTATAATGTATACTTTGTTATATAGCCTATTCTCTATACATTGCTATATAGCCTACACAGTATACTTTGTTGTACAGCCTATATTCAATACTTTGTTATATAGCCTATACTCTATTCTTTGTTATGTAGCTTATACTCTATACTTTTTTATACAGCCTATACTCTATACATTGATATATAGCCTATATCTATACTTTCTTATGTAGCCTATACTCAATACTTTGTTACGTAATCTATACTTTGCGTAGCTGTTCCGTTTTCAGGCAATAGATGGCAGTATGACACAATTTTCTGTCGTATACCTGCGTACTATTTTTTAATATTTTTTCTGTCGTATACCTTTTCTATATATTTTTACAACGGTCCCAAGATAAACTCATGTTACATGTGAGTTTCACTTCGATATACACAGATCAGATTTAATATCAGAAACGCCTTTTATAGTTTTGAGAAGAATCTTCTATAACGCCTCTTCCAAACATATACCATGGTGCACGTGAAAGAAAAGCCGCTGTATTGAACCGGGATGAACCGCTAAAGTAGCGGTGTACACATAGGCTGTAGACAGACTATGCGTATCTCTCTGTATCATTCCTTGTTCCTAAGATTTTGTTTTGGTTCGTCATCATGTACTTTAGTCATTCTTTACATATTTAACCAGCTAATTCTATTTTATTCTTCTTCTTTGGTTCCTTCTCATCAAACGAGGGCCGGGAATCAAAATATCTAATGGACATATACAATTACCTCACAGTGACATTCAGTAAAACAGTTGTCTGAGCAAAGATAAACATCATCATCATCATTATTTTGTGTGACATTTTACTGATGATATTTCTGTTTTTTCAAGTGACAAAATGATCTTACTGTGATGGCAATAGCATGTAATTATGCTGTGAATCCGACTCCAAACCGGTCCTGCTGAGTGGAGAGAGATAGTGTATGATTGTGGTGACCGATACAGAAGAATACAACAATAACGCATTCTACAAAGTGTAACGTTGGTGTTTTTAATACTTAAAAAATATATTCTAAAATATATTATCATTCCTCTTGTCATGTCTTATGGCATATTAATTCATTCATCCCTTTCGTTCATTCACTCATTCATTTTCTGATTCCCCCTTTCTATAACTTCTTTTCCTAGACTTGCACTGATTCTCTGATACGGTACTTAATCAAACCGAGGATGCTACACATGTCACAAGCGAGTTTGTTCATCATCCCTCTTCAATACCAAATCCATCTCCTCCTCCTCTGCATGCTGACAGCTGGCATTGTACAGCCGTGAAATGTT
>JAOXYF010000011.1:17353132-17363838 GCA_028565775.1 Sternarchorhynchus goeldii
AATTCAGTGTGGTATCAATTCCTCAAGTGGACGGGAGTCGTCTGGAGGGATGTTGAGCCTTGCCATCTGAACAGCCACCCACAGCTCCGTGAGATTTGTAGATGCAGGATCTCAGGTGGGACCAGACCTCTCCATCACATCCCATAAATGGTCGATTGGGATCATGTTGGGTGAAGGTGCAGGCCACACCATTCATCAGAACTCTCCAGAATGCTCTCCAAACCAACAATTCTGGACAACTTGGGCGCGATGGCGTGGTGCATAACCCTGCTGGAATATCCCATCAGTGTTGAGGTACATGAATTCTCATCAGATCACAGCACATGTTGCCAGTCCTGTAAGGTCCAGTTAGAAACCTCACAAGCCCAGGTGTGATGCTGTATCCAGTGTTGTGGTGTTAACAAAGGCACCTCTGCTCCCATATCCCATGGAAGCTAAACAATACCACACTGACCTGTGGGATGTGTGTGTGGAACCCCCTGCATTGAATGTGGATGTGATTTCTGCCTGTCACCTGTCTGTTCGTACAGACAGTTCTAGTCAGACGCTACCGGTCCCTATCATTAATCATCCATGGGTAGCCACCGTGTGGTCCACTGCAGGTGATGATGCTTTCTATGACGTATTCCATGGTACACGAGTGACACTGCAGATCAAGAATGCTTACATACCTGCACAACATTGGCAATGGAATGTCCTATCCATCTGGCACCCAGTATCATGCCTCGTTCAAACCATGAGCACAGTGGATAACACCTCACAGCTCACACACAGGTGTGGGCCTTCCCAAGCTGGCCCAAGATAATGCCAGTCCATAATCAATGTACATCCTGCTGTCTCATGACTTTTGGCAAGTCTGTGTTTCGGCATTGGCAGTATGGCATGGGCAAATGAATTCAGAACGGACAACAGGACGACAACCTCTCCCAACAACAAGAGGACTGACCGGACAAGGTAACAAACCCTCACAACAACAAAAAATGAACTGATTGTGGACTCTGGAAAAGAACAGGCACTAAAACACCTTCACCAGATATGAAACCCCATTGGGCTGTGGGTGTTTTCCAATAGCTGGACGTCTCAGAGAACTTCACCTGTGCTCACCACACCCACCTGCTGGTTAAGAAGGTGCAGCAGCATCTTTACTTGCACTGCAGGTGGAGAGCTTTTAAAACCCCATCTTGTTTTCTCTCTTTAACTTTTACACTAGTACCAGTCTGGTACTGGGAACAGTAACAAATAGTCAAAGTCAGATTTATTTATATGACCCTTATTTACTACAAATCTTGTCACAAAGCAGCATTACAAATGCATAGGCCTGCAAAACTCTAAGAAATGGGGTGTATTCAGACGAACATATTACAGAGTACAGGATCAGCTCACTCTGCAGGACATTTACACATTTACCTCTGCAAAAACAGGAAGATAAGGTCATTACTGACCAGTGGCATTGTGGTATATTTGTTGGTCTGCTTTAAATTTCTATAGTGCCATAGATGGAATCTATGGAATATCAACAAACATTTCATTGTTAGATTTAAAACTTCATCATCCGTCAGCAAATTGTAATTAGATGATTATATATATTAGATGATGATATGGGAAAGAAACAACTTTTATGTTTCGCAGATCACATTTCTGGTTGTTGAACAGATCGTTCAAGGTTAGTGTAGTTGTTACGGTTTTTTTTTGGAGTGATGTGTTGATGACACTGACTGAGAAATGAGGTTCTGAGATCAAAACCTTCAAAGCCATCAAAACCTTGCTCAGGGTATAGACTTATCACCTCAGTGCACAAGAACAGTTGCTGTTAATAAGCATTAAAAAATACAAGGACAAGAATCACTCTTACACATACATTTTATTGGAGGACAGTTTTGGTACTTGGCGTTGATTGTAATACATTTGTCATCTAATTATTTGTGTGCAAATGGTGGGAGTGGCTGTGTGATCGTTTAAATCAGAACAGTCCAGAGAACACAGCACGTGAGTCCCTACAGGACAGGAAGAAGGAAGTGATGTGAGTCCCTACAGGACCAGAAGAAGGAAGTGACATATGACAGGATTCAGAGCATCCATTTTGGCTCCAGAGAAGAGTGGTCACCACGTATCCATGGCTGAGAGAAGTCCAGTGTTGCATCTGTTCGTATCTGTTTTCTGTTGGTTTGCTCAAGTTATTCAAAGCTAGGGGAGCTTTCCATGGTTGCATTTGCTGCTGAAATCCAATTACATAAAAAAAAACAAACAAATGAATAACATCCTTCTTTAATTTCAGTCTCAGGGACATTGCCCGCCTCTTAAAAAAAAAAGACATTTCAAAGTCTCAGTACATAGTATGGTGTTTAAAACAAAACATAAACATAGTCTTAACAATGCTCTTTAAGTGTGTAAGCTAAATATAGCATTAGCTAGAGTACAAAGAAGCTATACGTTGTGTCTTGGCTAAAGTGATAGCATAGCCGCACCATTATCTGTTAGTGTGATGATGATTCTGAGCTTTCTACGTGGAGGTAATGCCTTTTAGCTCGCGCCTCCTGTGTGTTCCAAACACACATGGATGTGACGAAATGTGTGGCTTAACAGGCTTCCATAGGCCGTGTGCAATTGGTGTGTGTGGGCGTGCAGGTGCATGTCCACGGGTGTCTGGAATAGGTGCATATGTGCAGGTGTGTGCGCGCTCAGGTGTATTAAACAGGTGTACATGCAGGTGTGAGCGCTCAGATGTGCAGTTTTGCTCTGCTGACATACGAGCTTGTCCAAGCTAATGACCTCACTTCCTGTTTAAACTAACATGCACAGCTGATGGAAAGAAGGCATCATCTTCCTCTTTTGTTGCGTTTCAAATCCGCACTTTCCCTTTCTAAACCAAAATAAGCCATACACCAAACCACATACCCACCCCAGCATACACAGTTATGTTCAGAATGAAAACAAATTTTTCATCCCTCCATGTTTCCAGCTTCCTTCCTCGCCTCCAGTGTTACTCATGCAAACAGCGCCATGTAACACGTCTCAACTCAACTATCGATATCAGTCCCGAAGCCTCTGCAGTTATTTATGGTCAAATATCTAAAACTGCAAGATGCCAGTCTGAACAGTAAGAGACTCTCTTTGCCTGGAGTTTCCCCACGGTGCAAGTCTTACAGACGTATTTTATCCAGTAACGTGTTAATAAAAATATGAGTCCGATGCTTCTTACCATGAGAGTGTTTACACGCATGGTCCCACTGAATGACACAGCAAATGACTGATGTTAGAGGTTAAATCAGTTTACCATAAAATTCTAGAATTACAAGCAATATATTGATCATTAGATTATATTCACTGCTAGGGTTAGAGAGGTGGTGGCTCCAACAAACACTGCAGGTCTTTTGCTTACAATCTAGCAGATACACAAAAATGCCAAAGCGATGGAGCAGTATGTTGTAAGTATCATCACTTTCCTCAAATGTCTGTACTTAATCATTTTTTGGTGAAATACGCTGAAGCCTCACTAGCTGAGCGCATTGTATCTCAGAACTAACAACCTTTTGTCTTTTGTCAAAACATCTTTTGTCAGAACATCTGATCTTGATAATATACCAGGATGTGAATGATTTAAAAACACTTCCTTCCAAATCTTCAGTGTCCCCACACTTTTTAAACACCAATATTATTTATTCATTCGTTTTGCTAAAGCCGTCACAGAGACACTACACAGCAGGGTGCTGTGGTCAAAAGCATCATATTTTGCCTTATTGCTTCTGCGTTTCATCAGGCAGCAGGGGTGTTGCCTGGCGTGGTCACAGCACGGGGGCTAATAAGAGCAGCGGTACATACGTTCCTCCAAACTCAGATATTGCTTCTGTTTTGCTCGGTAACATCCACAGAGCTCGGCTAACACAGCTAGCGCTCGGCTGTCGTGGTACTCCTGACCCACAATGCTCTGCTTCAGTCAGTGACTGGGAGCTGGTAAAGTTGTTAAGGTCAAAGGTTTTCAAGCATTATATTGTGGAGAGACAGATTTGGAGACACATATTCAGTTGTGTGTGCACAACCAGTGTTGGGCTTTATGTGTGTGTGTGTGTGTGTGAGTGTGAGTGTGTATGTGTGTGTGTGAGTGTGAGTGTGTGTATGTGTGTGTGTGTTTGTAAGATGCAAAGGCTGGTGAGAGTGAAGGAGTCCACTAAAGCACACACACACACACGCACACACACACACACACACGCACACACACACGCGCGCACACACACACAGCTCTGAAAGCTGCTAAAACAGCATTAAAGTAACTCTAAAAATCTGTACATTTTTAAATACTGTATTTACAGAAAATAACATTTTCAACTGTTTTGTCTCTTCCACTATACTCTCTTGAATCAAAACAAAATTCAGAAAACCTAGCAAAAATAAAATCAAATATCAGTGTCTCTCTGATTAGCAAAGAAGCTAAAGGCAACAAGCAAACTGTGATCATTTCGACAGCCACGTTGTGAAATGCCTTCTCCACATGTGGTTAGCAGCTTCACTCTGCATCTTTTGAAAGTGTAGGCCTACATATATTCACATTCCAGGATTCGTGCTTCCTACAGCATGCCAAACATTAATCTGGCAAGGTACATGTAAAAGGGTTACTGACAAAATAAAAGTGTGATTAGTGTCATATTGTAATGTGTGTGTGAAAATGATGCATTTTAGTCTTTACTAATGATGTCACATAGAGGCCTGTGTGCTGGGTTGTGGTGTTCACCGGATATCCTGATACAGTCGTCCTGTTCTGACTAGCACTGGATATCCTGATACGAACATGAATTCTGAGCTTTGTGCAAAAGTAGAAGACAAAATGGGTAAAAATCAAAATAACCACCCAAAACATAAACAACAATAATGAAAAAAGTTCAATCAAAAAGCTTTTTTGCCATAGTTGCACAGCTTCTCTATGCGGTTGCGCTAGCTGGAGTACGTACAAAGCTATGGTAAGTTTTTCCCTAGCGACTGTGACAACATGGACCAGTGTTTTTAACTGCAGTAAGGGTGAGGAAGGGCCAGAGTGCAGCAGACCAGACCAGGCCAGGCCCTGAGCTTGGGAAGGCTCTGGCTGTTTACACCTGTTTTTTGTTTTTCCTTTACCTGATTGGATTCAGGAGCTTAGCTGGTCTGTGACTGTGCTTCAAAGCTGAAGTTTTCAAAATAAAAGTTTAATTAAAATTAATTAAAAAGACCCCAAAGATTCTATTGTTCAGACTTCTGGAATGGAGGGAAGAAAGCAGACTTGCCAGACTGGGTGAACGTGTGAACAGAGGGAGCATATGGGAAACCTGGGTGACCGTGTGAACAGAGGGAGTGTATGGGAAACCTGGGTGAACGTCTGAACAGAGGGACTGTACGGGAACCTGGGTGAACGTGTGAACAGAGGGAGTGCACAGGGACCCTGGGTGAACGTGTGAACTGAGGAAGTGTACGGGAAACCTGGATGAATGTGTGCACAGAGGGAGTGTACGGGGGGCTTGGGTGAACGTGTGAACAGAGGGAGTGTACGGGGGGCCTGGGTGAACGTGTGAACAGAGGGAGTGTACGGGGGGCCTGGGTGAACGTGTGAACAGAGGGAGTAACCTGCAGGAACTTGAGGACACATTTTATTTGTGCAGATTAGGAACCTTTTCTTAATCTTCACCAAAGCCACCATTTGGTAGTTCCTTCTACCTCATACAGAGATAGACAGATAATCCAAACCATTTCTTAAAATTTATCAGATGAATTCATCTGATGAATGGCTTTGGTTAAAGTCTGAAGGGCAAGAAGTCTGAATGGCAAACAAAAGCACATGCAAGTGTATCATTCCATTGTGTTTTGAAGCACATACACCTCCCAGGCATCGCAGTGAACATTCCAATGTTTTTAACAGATTTATAATGCACCGTTCCAATCAGGTAGATTAAAAAATCTGCCGCTGTTGGCCGAGTTGTAGACCAGCTGGACACAACTGCAGGTGAACTAGCGCTTAGGACGCTCTGATCGCAGCTCAGGCGCTGAGGAGATGAGGCAAGCCAGAAGAAGTTTGCTTTTTTATAGCAGAAAAAGAAAGACTGGCACCATGTTGAGGGTGGGGTGTATGTCACTGTGTCTTGTTTCACAGCAAAATGACCAGTATCAAATACTAACACCTAACACTAACAATCAAACATATACTTTCAGCAGTTTCAGACATACACCACAGGGTGTCGGTTTAATACTGGTCATTTTACTGTGAAGGACTCAAATAACCCAGTGGAAACCAACCTCCTCCTTATCGAGCCACTTTCCGATCTTTGACACACTGGATCAGGTGTTCTCTCATCCGGCTGGAACTAAAGCTCTGAGATGGAAAGTTGATCTCCAGGAGAAGGTTTGCTGTCCACTGTCGAGTGTGTAATCTGCGACCTTCGTCCTGCCACCTCGCCCGCCCTCTCCCTCACTGACCCAGGAAGTCGATGTTAGCCTTGACGCTGCGCGAGGTTGCTACGTCGATGGCCATGGCGCGGATCTCCGTGTCGCCGAACTGCATGAGCGTCTGGATCTCGCGCCGGGCCGCGGGACTCTCCGTGCCGCTCACATCCAGCCGCAGCGTCCCGCACTTGCGGACGCCAGCGTCGGAGATGAAGCTCACCGCCTCCTTCTCGGAGCAGTACACGTGAATGACGATGACCTGCTGGGAGGGGCGGGCGGGCGTGTAGCTCCGCTTCACCGTCTCGCCCAGCGCCACCGACTGGTCCGCGGCGATGAACGTGTCGAAGACGTCGGTGCACCAGCGCGTCCCGTCTTTCACCAGCATCTTCTCGGGCGGGTGCTTCCCCTCCACGAAGCGGTTCAGGACGCCCACGCCATACGTCAGTGGTGAACGGCGCACCCTGATGACGGCGGGGTCGAGGCCGAACAGCACCGCCCCCTTCAGGATGGTCAGGCCCACGTCGTGCGGGATGATGACGCGACTCCGCCCCTGTAGCATATCCTGGACCGCCTTTTGGAGGAGGGGCGATTCAGCGAACCCGCCCACCAGGAAAAGGAACTTGATGTCTGTTACTTCGGGCCTCTCAAACAGCTCAGCTAAGACACACGGGGGAGGGGGGGGGGCGGTCATAAATCATGAACTTTAATATATTTCATTTAATATATTTCAGTAACCATCAACATTCTCTTATTTCAGGATATAACAGTAAACCTTGATTTCAACCACACTGACAAGGACTCTATTCTTACAGCCCAGTTACTATAATATTTAAAAAATAAATGACCTTTGTCACCAAGGTCACCCATCCATACATATGTTCTTGAACTGTAAGCTTCTAAAGCTATTAGTGAAGACTTAAAGAGGTGATTATTTTTTAGATGGTTTACAGAAGAATACCAAGATGACTATACACACACAAGCACACACAAACAAGCACACACACACAAGCACACACATGCACACACAAGCACGCACATGCACACTTCTAGCTGATTCACACATGACTTACACAAAATGGTTTCTTTGCCATTGCCTGATTGGATGGAAACCCTTGCATACCAGAGCACATACTCGGTTCTGCTGATGCCTGTGCTGCAATAACCCTCATCACTGGTACCCTAACGATCACTACAACGTCACCTTTTGATCTCTCCTCTAGTATTTAGTCATTTAAGATTAGAGCAACTCAGGGAGATCAGCTGGGTGAGATCAGTGTGGTGAGATCAGCTGGGTGAGATCAGAGGAGTTTATTAGGAGTCTTAAGGGCAGACACTTACTAAGGTGCTGAATGATGTGATCGATGGTGGGTTTGAACAGAGCGTTCATCGCATCTGGACTCATTCTCAGCATGCCCTGAGATGACCACTTAACAAAGTCCACACTAGAGAGAGAGACAGAGAGAGAGAGAGAGAGAGAGACAGAGAGAGAGAGAGAGAGAGAGAGAGAGAGAGAGAGAGAGAGAGAGAGAGAGAGACAGAGAGAGCGAAAGAAAAGGTGTGTTGTGTGTTGGTACCGTTGACCACATTTCTGGCATCATAACATCTCTAGTAACAACAGTAACAATACTTACAACACACTGTAACATCACAACAGTAACAATACTTACAACAGACTGTAACATCACAACTGTAAAAAATGTCACCACTGTAACATCACTCAAAACTGTAACAACACTAACAACAGTCACAACACTCACAAACATAACAACAATAACAGTCACACCAGAAACAACAGCAGTTACATCTACAACAGCTGATGTAAACTGTTACAGCAGTTTGTTTATTTCATCAAGCAAGTAATGAGAAATAGATCTGACGTAGGTGTCAGTCTGAGCTACTACACATTTAATGCCTGTCTGCCAAGGCTGCTGGTACACGTTTGTGTGTTTATTTGTATTTGTGTGTGTGTGTGTGTGTGCAGACCCTCAGGCCCTCCTGTCTGGGTAGATTTTAGTTCTTAATATAAAGCAATGTACAGCAAAAGTCACTTCTAAACTAAACATAACTGTCTTCGCCAAGCCGTGGACAGGTTTAACAGGGAACAGAAATACCACCTAGAGGGCAGCTGCAGTACTGCAGTTTTCCGGTAACAGATTACCTTAGACCACTTCAACTAAGCAAGTCATTTTTTTAAAAAAGAGGGAAAATCTAATGTGCTTTCAGTCACCTTTCTAAAGCCTTAATAACAGCCTTAATAAATAATTTCTTCCCTTAAAAAGCAAGTAGCATTCTAGATTATTAAAAACTTCAAATGTTCAAATCACACAATAGGTCACACCGGAAGTCTTTATAGTTACAAATATGTCAAGCCAAAAGCTGCTGTGTGTTCATTACGGAGGTTAAAACAAACGAAAAACATACCACTGCAAACCCTGCAGGACCTGCACTCAGAGTCCTCATGAACTCAGTCATGGACGTACTGACAGCAGTTGTGCTGTTCTTGCTGTTCGACCATCATCCATCCTTCTTGGAGCACCACTGATATTTTTCTTATATTTATAATCATTTGTATTACTGTAAGATTGTACTATAAGAGGGAGGACAGTCAGAACGTGATACAGAACAAACGTAAGGGGAAAACAAACAAACAAACAAAACCAGCAAAAAAAAAAAAAAGACTGACTGCATCTTTAATGACCCATGCATTCAGGAAACTGGTGAGCATCAACACCCTGATTAACAGAGCAGCACTAACAATGTAAAACACAGCAGACATTTAAACAGCAAGCGTGAGCACTAAACACACCGTATGTTATGCTCACACACTGTGGGTTAGACAAAATTTCAAAAGACCGGCTGGGAGAGGACAGTTCAAGAAGTAAATAAGAACCGACTGCAAGAATGATTTAACCTCATAATCAGTGCAATTTGCAAATTATGCAGAAGAATCATGTCACTTTGACCTCAATGGCAAATGAACATTGGCTTCAGAAATGTGGTGCTTGAAGGTATTTGAGGTTGTTGACCGTTGCTCCTGCTTGCTCAGAGTGGACCCCACCCGATTATGTGTAACCACGCCCACATGCCTGCGGCCCGCCCACTTACTTGCTCTTGCGGAGGGCATGCTCCACACTGTGGCCACGGAACTTCTTATAATAGTCAATGAAGGAGAAGGGTAAGTTGATGTTCAGGGGGTTGGTCCTGTCAGGAGCTGCTGCTCTCTTACGGGACTCGAATGCAATCATCAGGTCCACCCATGCAGCCGGGCGCTTGATCTTGAACTGGTCAATGAAGTCCTGGCCAAAGATCTTACAAAGCAGCTGCTCAAACTCATAATCAATGCCAATTGAACCATATGGGCCTCCTGCAGGCAAAAACAATTACAGACACAGACAATTACACATCGGTATTATCAGGTGGAACACAAAACAATATACTAATACATAGTCCAATATTTCATATGTTCTCTTCATTCTTAATTAGTCCAGTAGTTTGCTAGTTTTTTCTTACTGACTAACTTCATCATCCAACACAACAGAAGCTTGTCTTTGGGTTCTCCATTTAAATATGGTGATAAACTTACAAGCACAATACAAACTACCTTAATAATAACAAACTACCTGCAGTGCAAAAGAACTTAATGCAACACAACAAAAGATGATTTAACTTCCCCATAGGGTGACCTGTTCTCACCAGAGGCCTTATAGAGCTCCTTCAAGTGACCCTCTGGCATTCTGATCTGATGCACCGTCAGGTCCACAGTGCCTCCTCCACAGTCCACCACCACATAGCGATCACCTGGAGACCAGCAGCCAACAGCACACATTAACAAAGCCATCAGAAAGCGTCAGAAGCCACCAAGGGGAAACTGATCGCTCTTAATGGATCCTGTCACACAGGACGTGCAGACATTTTGCTACATCCTCGGCACTGTGTAAGCTCTGCACCTTCAGACAGCTTTTCCAGGGGGGCCAGGGGCTCTAGGCCTGGAGTCAGAGCTCGGCAGAAATGCAGAGGTTTCCAACAGCACATGCGCACAAGGCAAACATCATCTCAGCAGAGAGATTTGCATGGACCAAACATCATCTCAGCAGAGAGATGTGCATGGACCAAACATCATCTCAACAGAGAGATGTGCATGGACCAAACATCATCTCAGCAGAGAGATGTGCATGGACCAAACATCATCTCAGCAGAGAGATGTGCATGGACCAAACATCATCTCAGCAGAGAGATGTGCATGGACCAAACATCATCTCAACAGAGAGATGTGCATGGACCAAACATCATCTCAGCAGAGAGAT
>JAOXYF010000011.1:17374798-17404219 GCA_028565775.1 Sternarchorhynchus goeldii
TTCTATAACTCCTGTAAAGCTGAGAGAACGTCTGTTGTTTCTATAACTCCTGTAAAGCTGAGAGAACGTCTGTTGTTGAAACTTCAGTCTTTACTGCTAATGACAAGGGAAGAAAGTTTGGGGACACCATGCAGCAAACAGAACAAATGTGTCTTTACAGACTCATCAATACAGAATTAACATGAAATTCCACACAAAAAAAAGGGGGGGGGTTACTATATTTGATCCGACTGTCTGCTACTTATATACAAAAAAGGAAAAACGGCTCTCAACCCCTGTGCTCCTCTACAGCAGCAGACTGGAATGCTTCACCATAAGCTCTGTAGGCTTGAGCTGCCTAATCACTACTGATTTAGATAAATATGCTAATCCTGCCATTATCATTGGATACAGCTAACCCAAATGCACAGACCTGTACCACGGTGCATTAAGGTTAGAAGGGACTGGTGTTATTGCTCAAGGAAGTTCAGCATGCCAGTGTTTCCAGTTCTTCAGTCATGGAAAATTCAACAAAACAGCTGTGCTGAATCTTGTTGTAGTAGGGGAGAGGGTGGTTGTTTTAATCTTAAGACGTGGGTAAGTGGCGAGTGTATGACACCTACCCTGGGTCATCCCTGCCCCCACGTTCTCGGTTGAATTATAGCCATTTATGGATGTCTTTTCTCCCAAGTCAATCATCTGGTGTAGACGAAGTTTGCGGCAGTAGATGGAGGCGGCCTCGGGTTCAAGAGCGATGATCAGCTGCTCCGGATTATCCCGTGTGGCCAGTCCTGCCTAATCACAGACCACAGAAAGAAACATCATTACACACAAACATACTAATTCATTAAAAACACACCAGACAAATAACTTCAATACCAAAAAAAGACCAGACGATCTGAATTCGTTGCTGAAAAATAACCAGACATCTATAGCAGAAACGTAGCCAACTATGCAGAGAAACTTCCGGAAAGTAGTATTTATAAAACTGTAGCTCTTCTTTACTTTCAAGAAGATGGTTATTTAAATATAATGTAAATCTGCTTATTTTACTTTCAACTTTCACTTATATACCGTCATTCTTGTGGCTTTTTACAAAGTAGTACCGTGTTTACGTCATGATTGCTCAGACATGATGTTCTTCTTTGCTTCTTTCCCTTGGGTTACATTTACAGTTCAGTGTAACTGGTTGTAACTTCCATGATCTTTCTGTAGCCTGTATTTAGTCTCTCACTTGCACCCATATAGTACAATGCAAGGGATGGAGCTGAATTCATCACTAAAAAAAGACCAAGCAATCCGAATCCACCGTGGATTTAAAACCGTCATGTTTCAGGTGGTGGAGATGTGGGATAGGAGCTGGTAGCAGCACAGGTTCTTTATACAGAGTTGATGGGGAGTAATTTCAGCACTTATTGACACTTTCATACTCATGGCTGCTGTCAGTGTAAATGGAGAACATTGCAGAAGAGACTGGGAGAACAAAACCGCCGTGGACTATAAAAACAAATAAATAAATTAATTAAAACTTTCAGGATACATCTTGACAGCTCAAGCCAGTGTGCGTCATTGTTTGTGCGTGTGAGTATGTGTGTGTAAAAGTGAAAGAGAGAGAGAGAGAGAGAGAGAGAGAGAGAGAGAGAGAGAGAGAGAGAACACAGAAAGGGAGAGGAATAAAACATCCTCAGTTTTCAGAGAGTACACATAAGCAGCCAATAGCTAAAAAGCTGAGTCACTGCAGATGCAGACATGGTTACCAACCCCCCACCCCACACTCACTCACTCACACTCACACACACACACACTCACACACACTCGCTCACAAACACACACACACACACACACTGCACTCCCCCCTCCCCGCCCCAAGTTTCAGGGACAGTGCTACACCACTTTCATACTCTGCTCCATCCTTTCCACTAACAGCCCTTGCATTCCTTCTTTACAAACATTAATTGACTAACTGGTTGATTGATTAATTGACTGTCTGATTGATTTGATGACTGACTGGTTGATTAATTATTTAATGCATGTACTGTGTGTATTTCCCAGTGTCTGCAGTGTAGTGCCCCGTCTGCTCATGCACTGCTGAAGTGACATTCCTTTCTCCTCCTTTGTTCTACTCTTCCTCTCTCTCTCCCTCCCTTCTCTGCTCTCTCTCCTGCTCTTATTCTGTTTTCTCTTCTCTCCTTCTCTGTCCCCTCTCTGTATGTTCTCAGTATTCCCCTTCCTTTAACCTTGTCTCTCTCATGCAGTCCAATTAGCTTCTCTCTGTCTCTCTCTATCTCTCTCACACACACACACACACACACACACACACACACACACACACTTTACTGCAGATAGACTCACACACATGCCCCTCCTGCAGACAGAAAGACACGCATGAACACTGAATGCCATACAGATGTCCTCTATTGTAGACAGACATACTCCCACACATTCTATAAAGTACACTACAAATTGCCTTTCAGGGTGGATCAAGAGACGCAGGCAGTGCGTGTACATGCGTGCGTGTGTATGTATGTGTATGCGTGTGTGTGTGTGTGTGTACTATTTTACAGTGCACTACCCCACTCTCTCTCTCTTTTGTTTGTCCTTATTCTCTCATTCTTTTCCTCCCCATCTTCATCCACCATTTTAATCGACCTCTTCCGTTCACATTTTAACACTGTTCTTTGTTATTTGTCTGGGGTAACAGTGTAATTCAGTGCACAGCTGTTCTCCTTCTGTTTCTCTTCGTCATTGGTTCATTATCCCAGCACTAGAGGGCGCTGTAAGATTAAAGTATCCATGCACAGCTACTACAAGGATGCAATCAAAACATTTTTTTTCATTGCTGTTGAATTTCTTGTTTCTGTCTCCCTTGGCCTACACCTTAATGAATGTCTTCAACATTAAAATATATTCAGAAATTGATTACCTTATAGGACGTGATCACACTACAGATAGGCAGCTAAACTGACGTATGAGAATATATATGACAAGATGTGTGTATGTAGTGTATGTATGTATTTTAGATAGAGGATGAATGTTGTTTTGCATAAATAAACATTAGAGAGAAATAAGAAATGTTAATTTCATGTTTGTGTGTGAGAAAGAAAAGCCCAAGAGGACTAAGGGGTACAATAGGGGCATATCCTGTGTGTGTGTGTGTGTGTGTGTGTGTGTGTGTGTACCTTATATGCCGCCTCTCTCATGAATTGCTTTGCTGGCATTTTCCAGATGGCAGGAACAGTGATAACCCATCTGACATCAGCGTTATCAAACTCTGCCCCTGCTTGATCGCTCAGCTCCTACAGCCAATGAGAGCAAAGTGTTAGAGAGAGGCAAACATCATACCAGCAAAACATGCATTTACAATGAAAATAATATATATTAAAACAATATGTTTTAAACAGCTTTAGCCAGTGCCGTCAACAGAATCCTAACTTTAGAGTAACAGATTTTTGCTAGAAATTGACTTTAAAACCAAATCACTACAGTCGTGGCCAAAAGTTTTGAGCCTGAAACAGTTTTGGTTTTCACTTGCTTTTTTATTTGCAACTATAGATTGTGAAGAGTGATCCAATGAATTGTGGAGAGTGAGCCAATGAATTGTCAAGAGAGACCCAATGAATTGTGAAGAGTGACCCAATGAATTGCAGTTAATAGTAAAGTCATTCCTTGCCAAGGAAATGAACTTAATCACAAAAATTACTCCATTCCAGCCACTGCATTTCAGCCCTGCCACAAAATGGCCTGCAAACATAATTTCAGTAATGACTGCAAAAGGGCTTTACAGGCAAGGACGTTGCTGCTTGTAAGAGAGCAACTAAATAAACCAGTTATTGAATAATCAAGAACCTCAAGGACAGAGGTTCAGTTGCAGTTAAGAAGCTTTAGGACACATAAGAAAGTCAAGCAAATGCCAGGACCGTCTCGAAAGAGGATGCAGCTACGGGACCAGGACACCACCAGTGTAGAGCTCAGGAATGGCAGAAGGTAGGTGTGAGTACATCTGTGCACTATGAAGCGAAGGCTTTTGGAGGATGGACTGGTCTCAAGAAGGGCAGCAAAGAAGCCATTTCTCTCCATGAAAAACATCAAAGACAGACCGACATTCTGCAGGATGTACAGACTATTTGAGACATCTGAGCAAATGATTGCGCAGAGAAGAATAGGTAAGCAAGTCCTGTGTCACACCAACAGTGAAGCATCCTGAGACCATTCATGTGTGGGATTGATTCAGCTCCAAGGAAGTGAGTTCACTCAAAATTCTGCCTAAGAGCTAAATTGGATCAAAACACCCTCCAAGAGCAATTTCTCCCAGTGATCCAGGAGCAATTTGGTGATGAACAATGATTTTTCCCCCAGGACAGAGCACCATGTGCACAAAGTGATAATCAAGTGGCTCTGTGAATAAAACATTGACATTTTGGGTCTATGCCAGGAAACTCCACAGATCTCAATCTCATTGAGAGACTATGGTTAATCCTCAAAAAGAGAAACCCTGATCAACTCCAAGCACTGATTAGGCCAGAATGGATTGCCATCAGTCAAAGTTCTGCCCAGAACCTGATATCCATCACTCCAAGGGGAACTGCAGAAGTCTTAAAAAAGAAGGATCAACACTGTAAATATCTCAAGGTCTTTACTTAAACTGGATGGATTTGTCAATAAAAAGAGAACTTCAGCATTACCATACAAACATCTAACAAAAGGATCTTACAAATGACGCAGTAAACTTTTGCAAAACCATTTGTGTCAGTCTCAAAACTTTTAGCCACGAATGTACATCAGTTAACACTGAAATAAAGGTTGTTGTCCAACAGGTGGCAGTGTAAACATCCATTGTAGTACTGGACGGCACCTTTAGGTGCTTCAGTAAACGCCACAGCGACTCTGATTCTGTTTTAGCAATCACACCACAGCACACAAGTGAACAGTCCAAAATGACTCAGCACTTTAAGAGCCTGCTCTTTGAAGAACGCCAGAGCATAGGCAAAAATGTCCAAAGCCTTCACTTTCTTCCCATTGGCTGCGTGGAGGTCGGTGTCGATGGACAAATTCTGGAGAAGAAAGAAAAAGCGAGACACACACAAACGAACCATCAGTGCTCGGGGCCGTCAGTGCAGCTGGAGAACTCTGCCTCCCATCCCAACTGGTGGACACGTATTAGTGCAGTCACAAGCCTGTGTGTGTGTGTGTGTGTGTGTGTGTCTCTGCATCCTTACCGCAGTTGTATGAAGTTTCATTTTAAACTTTTCTAGATAGAGCCACTGTTTAGATTCAGCAGGGTCCAGATCATGGTAAAAATCTCTCGCTGCATAACCAAAACTATGGAACTTCTTGTCCGGTGAAAGCAAAATGGTGGTTGGTGTCTTCTGATTGGACACTCCTGGGTCTCCACCCTCCCAACGCCTAGCAAAAGAAACACACTGGCAGTTATTCTAGTAGTATATGTCAACACAACCAACAAAAACAGTCCAACAAAGCAACACTTCAGGGTTTCTTCTGATATCTCAGGTTCTTCTGATATCTCGGTCTCAGTTGGGGTTTCCTCTAGCATCTCACAGCAACACACTCAAAGCAGCACAGAACGGCAGCAGAGACTCCCCCACCTCCGAGAACATCATGTATCAGTGCGTTTTCTCCAACACTATCAACCACAAACGCACCACCAACCTCAGGAAGCCCAAAAAAGAATAAGGGGTCACAAAGGGCAAACCTTGAGTATGTTGGAAACTGGAAGACATCTTGGTTTACCCCTTTTACATTCCCCTTTAACACATTTGGCAGGTCTTATCCAGAGCATCTTACAGTTTTCGATCCTGTTACAGAGGTCGCGTAGGTTGTAATGTACTGATACGTATTTTGGCTGTTCTGAATTTCTTTGTTTTATTCACATTTTATTTGCTGTAAACCAACCACTCTTTCCCAAACCACAAGCAGACGAGCTACATAGTGAGCCTATACTACTGACAATCAGGGACTAGCAAACAATCAACCGTAACCATGCTTTGGATCCAACATTTTAACACCTGTGCTTTATCCAGGCTTAACCTTACCAAAGCTCTCTATAAAAAGATAGATGCTGACTCTAACCACTCCTTTATCCCCATCCATCAGTGTTTTAGGGTTAGGGTTGGATTTAGAGAGGCACACATGGAGAGAAAGCAATAACGGGTTTTTAAATTATTCAGAGGCTTCTGTGAACAGAAGGGATCGTTACAGTCAGAAGGCTCCTACCAATGATACTGTGTCACACGGGATTTGTGGTTTCTTCAGTACTGGCACGGAAATTTAACTCCTGGATGAGCTGGTCTACATAACAGCTTTAACTCTATACATAACGTGGTTTATATTATACCTTTGTGCTTTACATAAACGCTATACAATACAACAAAAAGAACTCTTGAGTGTTAATCCTCCTGTTCCAACCTGTAAAATATTTCTCTATTTAAAAAGATATGTCTTCCAGGGATATTCTTCAGAGTATACTTCGAGTATTCCTCTGGGATTCTCTTCAGAGTATACTTCGAGTATTCCTCTGGGGAGCTGTGCTCTCTTCATAGCCCTCAGTAGCTCTTTCTACTGTTCAGTAACAGACCTCATTTTTATCTGGATTTTTTATTTAATCGAAACAAAACCACAAACAGGGTTGACAAGCATGACGACATCAGGAGACGAGCTCTCACACCTGCACCCCCTGCTCTACCAAATATCATTCAACTAGGATTCAGGGTCAGAGGTCAGAGGTTAGCAGTAACTGTAACACTATTATGAGCATGTAGACATATGGAGGACACCCAGCTGTTCTAACTCTATGTGCTTCGTGTTCTTATAACTGTGTATCCCTTGGTTCTTTGATATTTTTAACTCACTTGTGTTTTTAGCGCTCAAGTGCTCTGCAGGCCAAATGTTACACGTTATGCTTCAAATGTAATGTAATGTAGGTAAATGCTGGTGCACACACACACACACACACACACATATGCACACACACACACACACACACACACATATGCACACACACACACACACACACACATATGCACACACACACTCTGGCACGCATGTGCACACAAGCTTCTAAATATAACATTTAAAAGGGAATGTGCCTAGAGAGACAAATGAGTAAGACTGAAATAGAGGCTCAACAAAAAACAGGGTAACGATTACATCAGTGCATTACTGAGAGAGAAAGAGAGAGAGAGAGAAAGAAAGAGAGAGAGAAAGAGAGGGAGAGAAAGAGAGAGAGAGAGAAAGAGGGAGAGAAAGAGAGAGAGAAAGAGAGAGGGAGAGAGAGAGAGAGGGAGAGAGAGAGAGAGAGAGAGAGAGAAAGAGAGAGAGAGAGAAAGAAAGAGGGAGATAAGGAAAGTGGGGCAGGGAGAGGAGGAAGGAGAGAAGAGAGGATGAGGTACAGAGGGAAAGAGAAAAGGAAGAGATATGGAGAGACAGCGAGAGACAGCGAATGTGATGTGTTAGTAACACATTTAATTATATTCCATTTACATGTACAGCATTTGGTAATCCCTGGTCCAGAGCAGCTAACTGTATACAAAATGCCCTGGCTTAGAGCAGCTAACTGTATACACCATCCTTGATGGATGTGACAACAGAGCCACAAGCCAGAAAGTTCCGCTCTGCTCAGCTATGCAAATGAGCTGAGACACGTGATAGCAATAACCAATCAGAAAATATGCTCTCACCTTCGCAGGAACTCGGTACCCTGACATTGGTTCCTAACGAATATTTGCAGCGTTTACATTCAAATGGAGAAGCACATCACTGCTTTGTCTGGGCTTCAGTGTTATTTGATGTGTTCTTGTTTATATACAGGGAGCTCAACAAAAAGTGAAGCGTAGACTAAAGTGTTGGAGTCTGTAGAGGACTTGGTGAACATAAGTTGTTTGTCTGCCAAACTAGAAAGATCTATGTAAAGCACACAGGCTGGCAGGTGAGTTAGTGTAACTGAAATTTTAAAAGTTTTAAAAACATTTATATAAACACGTAATTCCGTCACATGCTGGAGCTGGTTGCTTGGAAACGCCCACCAGAAACCAACTGCTTGCCTGGAGAATTTTATCTCCAGCAATGTGCACGTACCACTGCAGAAGTGCTCTGTGGTCTCTATTAAATTTCCCCATGTGTGCGTGGATAGGTCAGTGTTAAGAATGCTATCAGACATTACTTCACACACACCTGACCCGCACACTCCAGCCCAACGCACACGGAAGGGGAACTTATCTGCCCTGTTTACCTATAAGCCAGTGAACCTCTGACTCCAAACCCCATACATCACCCCCTCTCTCTATCTCATTTTCTCTCCCTTTCTATTTTTCTGTGTCTCCCTCCCCCCTCTCTCCATCTTTCTCACCTCATGGTGTGGATGCACTCAGGCTCCTTGGTGAAGGCGTAGGCGTAGCCGCTGGAGGTGGTGCCAAAGTCGATGGCCACCACCACCATGAAAGAGTGAGTGGCCGTCTCATTCTGCTCCGAGTCCTTCTGCAGGGCAGAGGCATCCAAGATGGAAAGATAAGAACATGTGAGAGAGGGGCTGGTCACTGCTTTGGCTGGAGGACATTTCAGTTTCTATGTCACATGGTTAGAGGAACCCAGCAGAAACTGAGCCCAGGGGCTTTGGTAAATATCCACACTTTCTGACTTGGACTGTTGACACTTTGTCAATCGCTAAAATTAGAAAAGGTGTCTATTAAATGAACTCAACCATTATAAATCTGTAAGTAATAAAACACTTCAAGCTGATTCTTCTTGTGTTTGGAAACTGGATCAAACTACCAAACTGTTTTATAATTGTAAGATATGTGTTGTTAGAATGTGGTGGCTATAGTTCTGAATTCTCTTCATAGTTACTTTAAATCATTTATTTTAAACGTTGATGAAATTCAACAAGGGCCTTTAAACTTCCATTCAGTTCTGCTGTGAAAAGAGGATATCGAACATAAGATACTGACAGAAGAGAGAGAGATTAGGCTGGACAATGACAGAATATTCTGTAAAAACACAATGAGTACGGTTAGTGTGTATATATGTGTGTATATGTGTGTGTGTTGGGGAGAAAGGCATGACGCCTGTGTGTGTGTGTTTGTGTGTGTGTTGGGAAAAGTGATTTGATGTCTAGGTCTCCTGTGTATATGTGTGTGTTGGGGAGAGAGGTGTGATACCTGGCTCACCTGTGTGTGTGTTGGGGAGAGAAGTGTGATACCTGGCTCACCTGTGTGTGTGTGTTGGGGAGAGAGGTGTGATGCCTGGCTCACCTGTGTGTGTTGGGGAGAGAAGTGTGATACCTGGCTCACCTGTGTGTGTGTTGGGGAGAGAGGTGTGATACCTGGCTCACCTGTGTGTGTGTTGGGGAGAGAGGTGTGATGCCTGGGTCACCAATGCTCTTTGCTGGCGATGGGGCTGCCATTACATCTGCAGCACACACAGAAGGACAGGATTAAGGACACATACAGCGAGATGGGATTAAGGACATGCACAGAAAGATAGGATTAAGGACATATACAGAGGGACAGGACTAAGGACACATACAGCAGGATGGGATTAAGGACATACACAGAAGGATGGGATTAAGGACATACATAGGAAAGGGATAAAGAACATAAATAGGGACAGGATTAAGGAAACAGAGGGGCAGTATTAAGGACATATACAGAGGGACAGGATTAAGGACATTTACAGAGGGATGGGATTAAAACATACACAGAGGGATGGGATTAAGGACATACACAGAGGGATGATATTATGGACATACACAGAGGGATGGGATTAAGGACATACACAGAGGGTTGGGATTAAGGAACATATACAGAGGGATTGGATTAAGGACATATACAGAGGGATGGGATTAAGGACAGTACAGTATACTGACAAGCATATTTCATATTAATGTACAAACAGTTTCCTTATTCTTTAGTTCTGACACTTTAAAATTAGACTTCATACATGTGTGAAACACACAGGAACACACACACACACAGGTGCACACACAGAAGCACACAGGGACTGTAGGGATCATGGCTCCTTGAAATGGAAGATACCCATCTTAAACACAAAATCTTTGCAAGACAAAGTCAATTCTCAAATTTAAAGTGAGCTGGCTAAAAACTGGCCAACCAGGAAAAGGAACGACCACTTATTATTTTTATAACAACGCACAAGCTTCGCGTTTTAGATTATCTGATCATAAAAAACATCAAATCTTTTAAAAGCTTTATCCAGCTAATGCAGGCACTCTTATCCACGCTGACATTTGAATCGAATTAGGGGCTGTATTTGTCCAAAGCCATCATGGTCATTAGTGCGGCCTAATAGCCTCGCTAAAACACTCCAGAGCTGCGCGCTTACAGAAGCACCCCGGACGCAAAACGAGTGCCAGGGTTTATCGCTCGGCGGGACGCCTCGCGATCTCTTCGTTTTCCCAAACGTTTGTCCTTTTTTCCCATCAAACCCCCTGCTGTGCTAAGTGTGGCCCGAGTCGTCGCGTCGCTCTTCGGCACGTAATTACGGGCTGAGAGACGGGCTACCTGCGGCTCGCGCTCTTTCAATCGTTCAGCTTTTATTTTGATTTGAAATAAAAAAAGGGGAAAAGAACAGTACAATGAAAGGTAAAATTCAACAGCGAAGGTGTAAAATGATTGCATGTAATGATAAATGTCTGTAAGTGGAGTGTTATGCCCAGAAAGATTCGGTTTGACGGCTTTTTTTTACCGCTCCTTGATCTACTTTGTGAGTTTAAAAGAACTTACGTTTGTTTACATGACAATGGCGCACACATAACGGAATCGTCATCATGCCGCGTTTAAGTTGTGCAATGATTATGCCGGCATCGATACAACTCATGTTCACGGCAGCTAATTGACTACAGGTTGATTAGAGCTCTGATTATCCCGTTTATGTGAACAGATTACGGCTACTCACATTCTGGCCCATTATTATAGGACTGGCAAAAACGGGAGAAAATAACCAGTTTAAAACGCTAGTTGTGAAGGACTATACTTCATAACACTATCGATTCAGTTGACTTTCTTGCTTCCTGCTTTTCGATTTACTTAAACACATATAAACATTCGCTTATGAGTACGAATTCTGTCTAGAGTTTCTGCCAACAATGCCTGACCTACAGCTGTGTAACAAAAATTGTTCTAGATGACATGAACAAAGATTGATTTTTTAAACTCTGACTAGGCTGAACTGCACAGCTGGTTTACTATTTTATTTTGAAATCAGGTGAGAAATGTTTTGCAACTAGAAAGGATACTTTGACATAGAGGCAACAGAAAGACCAGGCCAGACTCGTGTATTATGGGGTAAAAACCTACTTTTCTAAACGAGTTTCATAAATCCAGTGCTGCTGCTTTAGCCACAGATCTCATCTATGGCCTGAATTCAGGGCAACAGACCAAAATAAAAAAGAAAGAAAAATAATCGAGCAGAAGAACCGAGCCCTCGCACCCACCTGAGCACATTACAGGAGCATAAACAAAAGAACAGTGGTCAGACAATAGAGCGCACACGCACACACACACACACACACACACACTCGCAGCAGCTGGACAAGACATGAATGAAACACAGACAACATACACACAGAATCACACAGAAATCGTCCCTCTCTCACACACTTGCCTCAGAATAGAGGGGAACGCACAGACTCACTCTATCTCTCTCTCTCTCTCTCTCTCTCTCTCTCACACACACACACACACAGACAGTCATACTCTCGCTAATCCCCAAACTCAATAATAAATACTGTTCAACTTAAAGACTGTGTGAAATATCTTTTTAGAGTAATAAAATAACGTGCTAGCCCTCATGTTTGGGGTGCATCTCACCTCTCCAAAGTAACAACGTTCATTTCAGCTGTTTGGAATTCCAAAGAATTCCATAGAGGGGGTCTGATCTTTGACCTCTTTTGCTTCCTGTTAAAATGTGTATGGCATTCCAAAGTGTGTGTGACAGAGCAAGTTAGCGTTAGGGTAAGAATACTGCAAGCATCTTGGTGATGCATCCTAAGTATCTGTATGATATGGAAGGCACTAGTGCTGAGGACTACGTAGACCACAATCCCCTGCCCTACCCTTTCTTATAACATGATTATTGTAAATTCCTTAACAAGCCTATCACTCAGATAAAGAACTGAGTTCTGCTCTGTACAGGACTGTATGTATGTCCTTGGCTGTCATTGGCTTTGATTTTTATGATCCATTACAGAAACATTTCTGATCTCTATAATGGCATTAATGATTAATGACGTTCACTGCTACAAATCTCCAGTGATCCCCAGAGAGAGAAGGAGACAAGGGTGTGGGGGCTGGTGAGGGAGGAGCTGAGGATTGTGAAGAATAGACTGAGGGTGTGGTAACTGATGAGGGAGGGGCCAAGGGAGGCTCTGAGGGTGTGGTAACTGATGAGGGAGGGGCCAAGGGAGGCTCTGAGGGTGTGGTAACTAGTGATAGAGCCTCTCTGGACAGTCTGTTCTTTCCCCTTAAGACACAGATCTGATTTTTTCAGAACTATGTGGACCGAAAGCCAGTCTTTTCACATCATATTTGACTCACTTTCGTATGTGGTCTTAGATCGGATATGTGTCTGATTCATGGCCATGTGACATGAAGGGTCAGGTCAGAATCGTTCAGCGCCATCTGCCTGCAACAGCACTGTGGCGAAACTTCAATGGAGAACCACAGCAGTGACAACAGTAGCTGTAAAAACAGCAAAAGCTTTGCCATCCGGCTATGGCCACCTTCCTGACCAGATCACGAACAGCTGCCAAACTCTTCAGAGCACAATGCACTGAGTACATGAGATACAAGTGCATCCATTGTGCTGGTTTTCAATTCTTGTGTCATCTTAGAAATATGTTGGTGATGCAAGTGACTCAAGCAAAAATGTATTGATGTGTGTCGCTTCACAAAAAAAATGGGTTCACATTAATTGCGATAATGAATATCCAAATCGGGGAAAAAAATCTGAATTAAACAATGTGCCCTCGTAATGTGAACTATGCATTTTCAGCATGATTATGGGATTTATGAGTGCTCCACTCTGTGGGGAAAGAACCTATATTTAAAACATAAAAAGTAAAAAAAATTAAATTTAAATTTTAAATTTAGAGTCAGTGTTTAACATTTGATTTAAACTGGAAAAGCACAGTTTAGTGTTTGTGCTCGTTCAGTCACATCATCATTGCTAGCCTGGAAACTGTATCTGGTACAAGAGGACTAGTTTGAGTTTATATGCACCCTCTGACTGACAGACAGACAGAGAGATAGACAGACAGATTGATAGATACTCTCTCTCACACACAGCAAATATACAGGTAATTACACAAAAAAGAATCACTATAAAACTTCCACGCTAAAAGTCTTTTCACCTTGGCTTGGTGAACTCATCACATGCGACACAGAACTGCTTGCTGAATTTAGGCCTTTAAAAAACATCTCTTATAAATATAAAAACGTCTCTTGCCAAGTTGGTCACATTCTTAAACAGAGCATAGTAAAAATCCCAGAGAACAATAGGGAAAGGTCAGAAAGACAGGAAGACCAGCAGATCACTGTGATTGTATGTGTGTGTGTGTGTGTGTGTGTGTGTACATATGTGAACATGTGCCTGTGTGTGTGTGTGTGTGTACATATGTGAACATGTGCCTGTGTGTGTGTGTGTGTGTGTGTGTGTGTGTACATATGTGAAAATGTGATTGTGTGTGTGTGCCCCCTAAGAACATTCTTTAGGCCCCTTAGGGTAAAAATAGCTTTCCTTCCTGAGGGGCTGGTTTGGTTTCGCTAGTAACAACAACTAAATACAATAGAATGAGATTTAGACTAATCCCTCGGTTTTTAGCCCAAAATATTCTACCCTTTATCCAAGCTTTACAAAACACTGTCACATATCACATAAATTATAACACCACCACCTTAACATTAACTTAGATAATATTTATCTTCTGTGACCTCCCACAACGTCTGTACTGTCAGATTCCAGAACCTGAATGAATAGGCTGTATCTTCTCATGGGTTGAAGACACATCCAGATTTCCAGCAACACAGGAATGCCGGCCGGCACGGCCCTGCTTGCACTGATCTCTCTCCAGCTCACAGACACCCAGACGCTGCTCCATCCAGCAATCGACATCTCTGGCCACACAGAAGGGTTCAGATTTCATTTGTTCTGAAACAGAGCACCCCAGGGATTCTGCACAACCGGCCAGAGCTGGATGAGCCAGTCTAAAGGATCTGAGCACACTGGTGTGAGACTGGATGCAAACATTGCATGTTGATTGTAAAGTGTCCTTGGGTTCCCCGAAAGGCGTTATGTAAATGAAACTTCATTCATTTATCCGTGAAGTGTTTGAAATCAAACATTTTTTCACAGGATTCCCACTGTAAAACACCATCAGCTGGGATGACTTGCATTGCTGATCAGGAGTCAGCACTGAGCCTAGGTTTCAGTGCTGTAACAAATTAGGTTCTGCTGAATTATGTCCCACCTAAAGTGAGCCTCAGTATCACTCTGCTGCAGATCTCTCAGTGATCCACTGTTTTAACATGTGTACCTTTTGGCACTTTGCACTGCTGGCTTTGCAAAGATAACTGACCTTATTTCACTAGCAGTTGAATTCAGAAGAAAAGTCTATAAGTTTGTATTTAAAAAAACAAACAAAGACCAAGCCAAAATTAGCTTTGTTGGAGCACATGGAAGTGTCCCAAAGCCCCAGAGACAGGCCATCTGTGAGCCAGGCTGCTATGTCTCTGTTCCTTGGACTTAAATCGGCCATAGATTATGGACAACATGTTCATTATCAAAGAATGTGAAATTATACCAACCCACCCTTACTGAGTAAGACACATGAGGGGCTTCATTTTGGATTTGAGTCAAAAATAATGACATCAAGCTGTCACAGATGTTGTGAAGTATAAAACGAGCATGGTTTTCGTATGAATATTCCAATTGGATTAATCATGCCTAACAGTGCAGACCCTAATAATCACTGTCTGAAACTGTCAGGGAGATGGGAATCAAGTGATAAAAGTAAAGGGTTCATGTTTCATTCAAACGACATTGTGCCATCACATGTTGACATTTACACAAGGAAAAAGAACAAGGCATGTGCTGCCAGAAAAAAGTGCTAATTTAAACACCATGTGAAATGAAAAAAAATTTAATTGATGAACAGCAGCAAGTAGGTCAGAGGAAATGTGTGGCTGTAAACAAAATGCCAGCTAGGCTAGAGAGAGAAAGGGCACGAGAGAGATCTGGAGAGTGATCGGAACAAGTCAGCATTTTGGTATCTAAGCCACCACAGCAATAACATCACCTACATAGACTGGAGGACTGACATTCTGGAAGCTCCCTCTCCACCACTCAAAATTCCCAACTTCTACAACCCCCAAAGCCCCCCCCACACACACACACATCCCCAGCTCTCACTCCCCTCCTCCCTCTCTTCTTCCTGTCTCTGCCTTTCTTCTTCCTCTGTCCCAATCTCTTCCTCTCTCCCCCCTTTGGGAAGCCAATGAACTTCTGCCAATACCTATACCATGATGTAATGTTGGAATTTGAATTTTCTGGCTTTTATTAGTGTTCTACAATCCTTCTAAAACTTTACAAAACTCCTCAAGTTTTTGTTTGTAACAACTCAGCTGTCCCCTCTAAAACTATTCAAGCTGTTACATCTAATGGTTACTTCAACATACTATTATGGAAATGAAAAAGGTCCAGTTTGGCTTGCAGATATATAGCCTGGTGCCTTCTGGCAAGTCCAGTTTATAGTGTCTCCAACTCTTTAAGTTAGTGAGTGTGAGAGAGTGTGAGATGGAATATATGGCGCTGATGCTAACATGGACAGCTTTTACCTGAACTGATTATATCATGTTTAGTGGTTTGGGGGGGAATTAACGGACCTCAGACACTAAGACTCCTACCTTCAATTGCTTATTTTCCAAACACACAAAGAATATGACAAAAAACTAACAAGCACACACTTCACTTTCCTTAAGCTCACTGCAATACCACTACCTGCCCAGATAAGTGTAACCACAAAACCTGCCTCACCCACAGACACTCTGCCTGCACCTGATCTGTATAGTGCATTAACTTGGCCTCAATGCCAGGATTCTGACAGGTGCATTGTGATTGGTTAACTGCACTTACACGTATACACTCTTCCGTGCACCATTTTGTACTGGCTCGATAAAAATCAACCTTAATGACCGGATACTGAGTTCAGCTTTTCAGAGCAATATATATTTGGGGGACTGAAAAGATTAGTGAAAGCCATGGTGTCTCATGATTAAAAGTAACTCAAAAGTTTTGTTTAAAGCATTTAGTACTAAATGAGAGAATGAGTTTGTTTACTGATAGTACATGGGGAAAGCCTTACATTTTAATCATGGTCGACACTTTGCGAAGTGCTACTAGGATTTCAGAATATCTCATTTTGGTGGTTGTGTCCACTTCTGTCAGTTATGGAAGATCAAATTAAATACCTCACAAAGGTATAACTGTGTCTTACACATTAAAAGAGGGAGAGATGCATGCTGATATTGCATTGGCGCAATTTAACAGCGGATTAGGAACTCCAGAATTGTTTGTGCGCACTAAAAAGTGGAGATACAGAATAACATTTATTGTGAACATCTTATTTGACTGGGAATCTGTGTTTCCCAAGGGATCGTTTGTGTCATGACTCTGTCCATCATGCCAAAATTGCAGGTGTGTGATTGGTCATTTTTCATGTCAGTCAATTTTCCTTTTCTTGCATCAGTAGGCAGTTCTTACCAACGTTATGAGGTAAAAGACTCTCAACATAGACTCTCACTAGAGTCTGGAAAAGCAGGACTTGGCCTTGAGATAAGCATTTGCTCACTCAGGTATGGGCTCTATTAGATTAGCATGTGTTCATTCAGACACTACTAGATTAGCATGTGTTCATTCAGACACTACTAGATTAGCATGTGTTCATTCAGATGCTACTAGTTTATCATGTGTTCACTCAGATGCTACTAGATTATCATGTGTTTACTCGGGTATGGGCTCTACAATCATATCATGTGTTCATTCACGCACTTCTATATTAGCATTGGTCACTCAAACACTACTAGATTAGCACATGTTTATTCAGACACTACTAGATTAGCATGTGTTCATTCACACACTACTAGATTATCATATGTTCACTCAGACACTACTAGATTAGCATGTGTTCTCTCAGATGCTACAAGATTAGCAAGTGTTCTCTCAGATGCTACAAGATTAGCATATGTTCACTCAGGTATGTGTTCTACTAGTTTAGCATGTGTTCATTCACACCTTTCAAGATTAGCATGCGTTCACTCAGACACTACTAGATTACCATGTGTTCATTCAGGTATGGGCTCTACTACATTAGTATGTGTTCACTTGGACAGATTAGTAATCCTGTTAAAATACGACTTGACTAAAAGTACACCTACTCCATTTACAGCCACTCCAAGTACAAAGATCTTGCCTTAAAATGTACTATCAAAAGCAGGGAATAGCAGAAAATGAATTTAAATGAATAATTTATACACGCATGCCCAATTATTCATATTTTATTAAGTATTATTTTTTGTATACTACTTTATCATGAGGCATATCACGAATTTACATTTGCTATCTTGTTAACGTTAGGTTAAATTCCTTAAAATGTTATCTAGCCAGCTTTTTTCCTAATTCGATGGGAAAGTCATTCAATCAAATAATGTGTTAATGAGACAAGTAAAGCAAGCATTGAAAATGAAGGAATCCTTCTTCTGTTCTAGACATTTAAAACTCATTCCAAGTGGGGAGGAAGGTGATGGATGAGGAGACTGATGGTCTGTCATTTTTGTTTTTTTCTAATCTTTTTTTCAGACTTCCTTGGCTTGTAAAATGGTTCAGTTAATACTTATAAGGCAGGAATTACTTTGTAGAAATCAAAAATAATGTTTGATCCCCTAGGATTCGATTGATGCCCCCCTCTGTGGAGTCCCCCAGGATTCAATGCTTGGTCCACTCATATTTAACTTTTAAGCAAGCTTCCTCTTGGCCAAATCTTACTAGGGTTTCCTTGATTCTCTCTGCAATTGTCTTGAGCACATCACTAACTGGGTCAAAATGTTCTGCAGACGAATTAAGATAAAAAAGATTATTATGTTTAGTAACAGCAATGAGAGGCACAGATTAGCTGCCCTTTTGGATTCAAAAGCCTTCAAATCTAAAGAACTAACTCACAACCTTGGTGTACTAATAGACTCTGATCTCAGGTTTAGCAGTCACATCAAATCTGCTACTAAATCAGGATTTTGTCACTTTACAAACATGAAGAAAATTGGATATTTCCTGACAAAACCTCGAGAAACTTATCCACACTTCTGTCTTTAACAGAGATGATAATTATAATGGCTTCTAATGGTACTCCAAAAAGAGACAATAAAACAGCTTCAGGTAATTAAAAATGCAGCTGACAGAGTTCTTAATAGGAGCAAAAGGTGAGAACACATCACCCCCATTCTTAAGTCCTTACACGCATGCAGAGTTGACTTGATGGTATTATTACTGGTCTATAAATTGCTTAATGGTGTAAGACCAGCAAATCTATATATCTTGTAGAGTTATGAGCTGAGTAGAACCCTCAGATCATTAGAAACTAGTTTGTTAGTCCTTCCCAAGGAGACTAAGTATGGAAAGGCGGTGTTTGGCTATTGTACTGTTTAAATGCACCAACACTCTAGGTTTTGTAAACTAAAAATGTCCTTATTTGGCCCAGGCTTTCAGCTGCTCTCCCTGGTGCAGAATTATGATACAGAATCTTTGTTGTCGTTGTCCACTTTATATATATAAGTAATGAGGAATGATGGGTCTTGTATTAATGTAATGGAGTGAAAAGTATAAATTCTTACTGTGAAATGTAGTGGAGTGAAACATCTCTAAAAATAGAAATACTCAAGAATAAATTCTTCAAGCTATTACTTGAGAGCAGTAATGAAGTACATGTACTTCATTACTGTTAACCACAGATCGGCATCGACGTCACTACCCACCATCGACTTCAGCTCCTACGACCGATTCACGACAAAGTCAGGTGAGCAGTGCATTCTGAGACCATATTCTGCACAACCATGATGGCTTCAGATGTTATGGAACTGACTGTGGACCATCTATTAACATGCACAATTCTCACCACAATTCCTGCACAAGGGTTGTTGGAATGTACAGTGTTGTTGCAATGTAGTTTGTGTGAAGGTGGGAGATGTACCTAACAAACTGGCAACTCAATGTGGATTATGACATTTTGGAAATGTAACATGCCTTAAAGTATATTAAAACAAACTGCTGGAGCCTTGATGTGTCATAACTTGAACAATCTTATTTACTTTTTTTCTGAATCATTGGAAAGCACAAAATAGCACACAATGAAAAATCAATAACAATGAAAATGTGATTAGTTAGTGAACTCATTTATTTCAGCATTCACTGCAGGTCAGTGTTGCAGATTATTAACAAGCACTGTCTGTCTAATCCTAGTCTGTGGTCTAAAACTTGCAGAGGCAAAGGCAGGATTAAAACCCTAACCTTCCAGGTACAGAACCGTAGTCTTACGGGTCTTGTGGTTCTCATGGACAAACCAGATGTTTTTGGAAAGTCGATGGAGAAGTTCACAGATTGGCTAGCAGTTACAGATCAACAGGTCCAAAAACGTTCCAGGTGTGCCACCAGACCCTCCAAACACCCACGTGTAGCAAAGTTGTTAGATTCATTCAGTCATTTGTAATTCTTTGCTGCCTGTGTGTTTTAAGGAGTGCAGACCACACCATAAGTTAATAGTTTTATAACATTACAAAAAATTATTTCACTTTATCGACAGGTTTTATGTAGCATAATGTCCAGCAACAAACAACCTACCATGTGTCGACTGTTCTCAGGTCACATATAACTCTTGATAAAATAAGTTAGTAATTCCTCTGAACCCCTATATTCTCATTCTGCTGGGTTGTGGAATGTGCATCAGCACGTATGAAGAGACAGAGAGCCACACCCTGACAGCATGCTCTCACACACTAGCCTGCCCTGTCCTCTCGAGTGTGTGTTTTAGAGCGCGTGTGTGTAAATGGCCGCACCCTACCAGAGAAAGTGAACATCTCAGATCTTTGTAGCATATTTAGTGTGTGTGTGTGTGTGTCTACATAGCCAAACCCTACCACACAGACAGCAAACATCAAGGCATCATGAAGACAGGTCCTGCAATACGTCTTCTGTGTGCGTTCATGCTAGCCTGTCTGTTCATGTATGTGCCCGTGTGTGTTCATGTATGTGCCCGTGTGTGCTCATGTATGTGTCCGTGTGTGTGTTCATGCGTGAGTACATCGCCGCTGCAATGCCGTGCTGATGTCCTTTCTCGATACACTCGCTGACTCTGCAGTCCAGGACTGCGCTCCGGGCAGTAAACCCTCCGTCTCCACCCTAGTCTCTATGCCTCTGGCTGGGCTCCCCCGGCCACTGTCCAGTCACCCCCCACCCACAGAGTACAATTCCATGCTGTCTTTACAAACATACATAAAACAGCACCATCCCTGCGCTAACAGATGTCCTGTCTGATTAGATATGACAAAGGGCTCATTCTGAAACATATCACACCTCCCAAGAGCTAAAACACACTTAGCTAGAAGGCAAACAGCAGGTTTCACTGTAACAAGGGCTGGTCAGCAATGTTAATTAATGTCTCACTACATTGATTTCCTCCACCTCTGCATTTCTGAACAGCGTTTAAAATCCTAAAGACAAAGATCACTAATCACTTTTTGTTTGTTACACACATCTCAAACGATGTGTGTGTGTGTGTGTGTGTGTGTGGTGGTCCTCCTCTCGAATCACCAGAGGACCCTTCAGCAACTGTAATATGCAAACCTGAACCTGCCGTCAGACCACGAGAATACAAAACGGCTTTAGGCATTATTAAACAGGGACACTGTTACAATTCCATATCGCTGGGCCTGGAAATGTGAACGATTGCAGCCTGGGCCTTAAAATCACAAAGAAAATGTTCACTCCATTTTCCAATAACCTGTTCACGTTAATCATACTTATTTTCCGGCAGATCTGGTCGTTTTTCGTTTACAGTGAAGGAAAGAGATAAAGTCACAAATCTAAACATCATCATCTAAACACGCAGTTTGGTTTGTTTTTATAGGCTATAAGTTCCTCGTGCACACGTGAAACACGGTAGGCCATCTAACATAACTCAGCGCGCGCTCGGCCTGCTACTGCTACCTCCTTGCTACGTGGGGGAACGAGCTACCCCTGAGGCCATTCTTCCCCTAGCGAACAAAAGCACCTTTATACCCGCTACCCGTGGCACCGTGGGAATGTGAGAGCTATTTTTCTGCTGTTGGCATCTTTAGTGCGTGAAGGTTAAATTGGACACAGCAGTCTAGACGCAGCCCTGTGGTTATCGAACTACAAAACTGCTATGCGCTAAGGTGATTCCAGATTTAGACAAATGGTACGGCGTCCTCACGCAAAAGGCTAACATACCTATGCAAAAGCACATAATTAGCGCACGGGTGTCAGCTTTTAAAGTAGGCTCGCAACAACTGCACGCAACATCCGGATTTAAATAGCAAATAAGCAAAACACACGGGGCGCTAGCACTGTGAGGTTTCAAGAAACAGCATGCACATTAATCATCGCTCTCCAATGCCCCGTATGCTGTTATTCAACCGTTACAGCTTTAGTCACACGAGCTCTAGGACTGACATTCACATGTCCAGTGCCATCCACGCAGAACATACAGATGCTACCGCCCCGCCAAAGATGCTCGCGCCCCTCCCGAATTACATCACATTAGCTGTCAGACAATTTAGTGTCCTTAGTAAAGGACGGTCACGTATTCTTCCTGCGCACCACTGTGCAAGCAGTCACGAACTGTTAAAAACTTATCGAACAGAATCGCAGACCTTAATTATAAAAACACATTTCTGATGTAGAACATTATAAACAAAATACCGTTGTGACGTTTTCATACCCGATATGAAAACAGTCGTCTCCTGTGCACAGATTTTCGCTGCAATGCGACTATTCCATATAGACACAAAGAAAACGTTCTCGCTGTGGACTCGTATGCAGTAAGACGTTACGTTTAGCTCAGTTTCGCGGCTCGTGGGCTGTGGATCCTACCTCTTGGCGCCTTCACCTGATGATGATGAGGCATGCAGACTTTTGCTGCATTGACTCAAAGCTCCCAGGAGACCTACCACGTGACTCTACTCTGCACCGCTACAATCGCAGCGACACTTCCACACTGCGATGTTATGTCTTGCATGTGAAGTAAACCTTTGTGAAAAAGTTGACACTAAGCTCTGTTCAAAAACAAAACAAAACACAGATAGAGCTACATTTTTGTCACACAAGAAAGAATGGTTTAATCCCTGCCTTTTCACCCACTGCGGAACAAATGTACAGTACAGTTAAGCTGTGCCTATTCCAGGACTACAGCCCTCGGGGTTCTCGAAATACCTCAGAAAACACAGAGGCCGGGCAAAAGAATCCTTATACGAAGGAAAGCACATTAAACATACAGGCCTACTGTTTACAAAGAAAGAACATGAGGTAACGATAGTGTACCGTGGGCGGTGTTAGAAGATTGCATCACTGATGAACAAAACAGTTATACACGAACACGTCGCTAGTTTGAAACACTTTGGAATCGTGCAAAGTGTGTCTTCTTACCTGTTATGATGTCGTCCATAACCGTTTCTTTGTCAGACATCATATCCTCAGGTCCTGTTACCCAAAAATCATGAAATTACAAACAGCAGACAGTCTTTTCGTCTTTAGCGACGATCATTAGATATTTTTACAAAAGGCCACTTTCACTCTTTGAATGAGCCGCCCTTCGCTGATTCGCTTTGCTTCCTCAAATAGCTTCACTGCTGCGCGTTGTTAAGATGGCGCATTTAAGCTATCGACGCTTAAAGTTTAGAACAACCTTTATGGGTTTTGTATAACTTTCTTTATAGACGTCTGACACATTGGAGAAAGGAAGTGTGTTGCTCGCTACTTTCCGTCTGCTGGCTCGCCGTCCCGCCCCTTATTCGACCCTGGTTCCAGTGACCTAATGACTGTTCCCATTCGTGGGTTATAATTGTAGACCGACCGCAAGCATGCGAGAGTAAACCATGCACAATATGGACAGCATAGCGGACCCATGTAGTTTCTCCATCCGCTATGCTAAGCATCGGCTTTGCTTTCGGAATTAACTCTGCACCGAACCTTTAACCGTGAAGTCCATCTCCGAGCTCTTGAATAAACTTTTCAGTGCTATATAAATTGTAGAGTAATGTGTATAATGTGTATATCAAGTGTATCTGCGCTTTTGGAGACAAATAATGGTTGAAAATACCACAGCCCTCAAGAAGTGCCAGATTGTGAAGATTTTTATGTCCACACAACATTGTTTTAAATAAAATATTCAGAATAGAATACTATTAAATATATAGAAAAGATTGAATCAAAAAATGTCTTTTCATGACAACAGCTCAGTGTGAAAGCAATGGAGACAAAACAACTAAAGAATAAATAACAGAATATTAATAATGCTCACCCTATTAGAAGAAATCCTATTGGTCAGCTGTTCTGACAGCTGATCTAGAAAATGTTCACTCTATCAATATAATTGCATTCAACTGACAGAAACTGATCCAAGTTCAGCAGTTTTACAAAGATTTCTGGCGCATAGCAGTTTCTCATGCTATGGGGCTGAGTTAGAGAAATGGATCATAATAAAATATGGCTTAATTGCCTTTAATTAACTCAGGAGTTGTATGTTTACAATTACTTTACAGTGATGATGACTGATGGACCAGTTGCTGTAATTAAAATTGGCCTGGCACAGAGGCAACATGAGTGTATTATCAGCCAATCAGAGAAAAGAATATACAGTAGTCAGTACTTCAGCATGTTCGTGTCATCTTCCTGCATTTTGCTTTTGCTGTCATTTTTCTCTTAGTGCTAGTCATAGCCAGTCGATATGAATTTAATCTAAATGCACATGAAAAGAAAAAATATGTAATACAGACATATATACACTCCACACACACACACACACACACACACACACACACACACACACACACACACACATTTTGAGTTAGTCTTGATTCCAGTAGTCATTCCAGAGAAAGATCTTAATCTGTTCCACTGTTTCCTTGTTGAACCAAGTTTAATCTGACTTGTTCAAGTCATCAAGGGAGGGTAAATTCCTGACAGACAGAAGCTGTATGTGGCTCCTTGGGAACAAAATTAAAATCAACATAAAGTATTCTGGCGTTCCTGGAAACAACAGATGGAATCAGAACCGAGAAACACAACAGCCCAAAGGAATTTTACAAACAACAAAGAAAGAAAGGATAAATTAAAAAAAGAAACAAAGAGAGAAAGCATGAGGACATACTTTGTAAGTTACACAACAAAAAGGCCCACGAAAAAAAAACGTTACTTGCTAGTGAAATTGCCAGCGGTCTCAGATCTAACACGTATCGAATGAACTCCTCCACTCTAACTGCACCTGTGGATTAGTGGGTGTTTGTTCCCCACTGCAGTTTTTTCTGTGCAGCCTGTGGATGTGATTTATGTCAACAGTGGACACAGCTGTCCGGTGCTGATGGGAGACAGACGGTGCAGGTGTAGACTGGTCACGTCCACTGCAGCTGTGCAGTTATAAAGGATCTCATTGCCCCATCTAGTGGTCACTCCACATCTGACCTAAAAGACCCACAATTATCAACCAGCAATAGATTTCACACAGAAGATCCTGCAGCATTATGACTCATATGATAATGTCCTGAGACCAAGTGATCTCAAACTATTAAATTAACTAAGAGAAAATCTGATTGGTTCCAGGTGAACTATTTGGAGACAACAAAGCTATAATCTCTCTCCACTGGTTTTAGAGGAGCAGTGTGATATATTGCAGGTAAAAAGGCTGATGTTTGTGTTAAAGGGACAAATAACAGAAAATAATGCACAACAATTCAGTGCTAGCAGGAACTAGCAACATTTATTTCATTTGTGTAGCACTAACTGACCACAACTGCAGCACCAACACCACTCAATCAGATACACTCTGTATCAAAAACACTCAACTCCAGTTACACTCAGGAACAATTATACTCTGCACCAACTATACTCAGAAACAGCAGTACTCCGCACCAGCTTGGGTAGAACCATGTACCTTCTGCATAATCTGGCCATTTTATTAGCTATACTTGTCTTTATTACACAAATGCCCCCTTTAAATAGCTACACCTGTCCTTACCATGTACTGCTGTCTTCATAAGGTACTTATGTCCTTATAAGGTATACCTGCTTTCATTAAGTACACCCATTTCTGTACATCTATCAATGTCAGCAGCATCTGACTTTATTAGTTACACTTTTTTATATGAAGCCACGCCCCTGTAAAACAAGGCATTCTGTGTTCATCTCAGTCCTACATGCTGAGACTCTGTGCCATGTCCAACTGTGCTGCCGTTTGTCACCGCACTAACAGACCCACACAGCAAACGAGCTGAAGGTTTTAGACTTTCATTTTATTATTGCATATGTTGATAAGTGTTAGTCTTACATGTCAGGACTAAGGGCAGAAATATAGAGACATGAATATGAATTAGCTGCCCTGTGTCTCAATCTAAAGGTAATGTGTAATTAGTTTTCACTGAGCTCTTTTGTGCTGTTATGCAGTCCAACACTGGCTAGTCTGTGGTCATCTCTGTATCTAAATGGGATCCATATTAAATCAATCGTTTTGCACTAACTGAACCATGCTTGCTGCCATTTGGCACTCTGTCCTGTAGAGTGCGACATCTTGCCCAGATCACAATCATAAAGGTTTGAAGCATTTTTCTAAATGACGCTTTTCAGCCATATTTCCACTCCATGTGCTCCGTGTCCGTTTCAAGCGACTCTGATGACGTTTGCTGACGCCTGTCGACATGTCCAGAGATTGTTTCCCGTTTTATGCTGTGTTATCGACATCATTGGGTAAAACCTCCAGTTTGACAGTAACTGTTATGACAGATATAATCCCCAGGTTATGCTATTCATTCATATAAAAGAAAAAAAATAGAATGTTCAGGTGCAGCTGTGCCAGAACCAGATAGTTCTTTTGGTTAGTTATGGTCAACAATGTCATGTTGTTCTGTGTCTTCAACAGAACTGATGTTTGATCAACTCAAACACACTAGAGGTGACAGGAGACATAGCAATGAACTTGCTTGTGTAGTGGACAACTCAGCCAGCAGGGTTTTCCCTGCAGCTGGAGGGCGCTGTGGTACAGTGTAGGGGGAATGCAGAGGAACTTGAACTCCAACCTACATTTAGGGTTAAGTCACTCAACACAAAAGCCGATGAGCTCATGAGACCAATCATACACTGTCACAACTCAAATTATAGTACAAGATGCTGACTACAACTTATTTTTATTGCAAAGCACTATTTTTATTACATAATCATTTTCAGATGTTCTATATATCATTGACCTTGACATATTCTATAAGTATATACCTTTTATATAACTGACTTTTTCTTGATTCTTGAGCACCCTGTGTGGCCTTGAGAATGCCAGTTTGATGCTCTTTCTTCAGTAGTTTAGAAGGATTCTTCAGTAGTTTAGAAGCTTTCTTCAGTAGTTTAGAAGCCTCTGAGACGGAGCTCACACCATTCTGTTGATCTGAGTGCTGAAACTGGGTTTTGATGTGAATGTCCTTCTCTTGGCTGTTAAGATGGGACAGAGGGAGAAGGCACAGTGATGGCTACAGTACTGAATCCTGAGATCACACAGTGCTTTCAAGTCATCTCACCTTTCCCAAAAACATCATCATACCACACATAGTAACCAAACGTTAAAATGCTCAATGGAACTCTGCAGACATCACATCCGTGCCCCCAAGATGGAGGTGGCCGGATGTACAACCGAGAAAGGACAAGACGAAACTAAAGGCAATAAACAAACTAAACAGACAAGACAGAATAAAAGTCACAGACAGATGAAGGGAGCACAGCAAGTGAGTCCTTCCACAGACACAGACCTACCCAAGGAGACTGGAAAACACTGGGGTGTAAATACACAGGGTGAGTGGGCAAATAAAAGGGAACAGCTGACAGAATTACAGAAAGCTGATCTCAGACCACCCAAAGTAAATGTGGATGCACTATGTGAGAAACAATATCCCTACTATCAAGTTGGCCAAGTTACACTGGGGGCAACAAGATTTGAACTTTTTTCCCCAAACTAAAATATGTGGACCTCATACTAAATTCTATGCTAACTGATTGTAAATCATTTTTCTGAATTTTCTATCAAATATAGTTTTTATGTGTGTACGTTTTGCATTTAATATCCATTACTTATTAATAAATAAGGATGTTACATTTAAAATGTGTACAGACATACTTCTAAAATTTTGCTTTGCTTATGTTTGTCAGGAACACCCTTCTCCTTCCAGCAGTAGCCTGCCAGCATGGAGGGCATCCATAATCACATACGAGTACACTGGAACAACAAAAAAACAGGGAGGTAGAGACATTCAGAACACATTTTTGGATTCAGCATGCAAAAATACATAACAGGCAGGACATTTTTTTCCAGAAGCAAAATCACTGTTGACCAGTGTAATGAGTGGGCGGGGAGTCAATAACTGTGAACATGGAAACCTGGAAGGAAACACACACATAGGGCGGGCTAAGTGAGATGGGCGGAGACAGGGCTGACAGGAGAGCACATGCTGGATGTAAACAAAAGACACAAGCTAAACAAAGGCCAGCTAGAATGATCACATGAACGAAAACAAAGAGTCTTCACTTACTCCTTAGTGGACTGATGGCATAACGGCAATGAGGAGGAGAACCATCACAGCCAACAGCATAAAGACACTGCTTTGCTTATCCACTCAAAGCATCTAAATATATTTACATATACGCACTCATCACTCACTTTATTAGATACATGTGTTTATTAGAAACACCATGTAGGTGTACTAAAGCCCAGATGTCAAACATCCTGCACCAAACCATTGGGCTTTCATGTAGGGCCTAGTCCACTCAGTCCACGCTTAAGAAACCACCACTGGGGTTGTCAGTGAGTAAGATAGCTGCACACTAACTCTAGTCCTAAACCTAACCGTAGTCCTAACTCTAGTCCTATCCCTAAACCTAGTCCTAAATCTAGTCTTAACCCTAACCCTAGTCCTAAACTTAGTCTTAACCCTAACCCTAACCAAGCTCTTCATTAATGATGAGACCCACTAACAAAATACTACATGCCAATATCACACTATTACCATAACATGCCAGTATCACGACCACCACCACCACCATCCTCTGATCATCTCACTACCATCCCACCACACCATCATTATCATTATTACTACCATACTATCACTATACTACCACCATACCACTACTATACCACCATACTACCACTATACTATCACTATACCACCATACCACTACTATATGACCACTATACCACTACTATACCACCACAATATCACCTCCTTACTACCACCATATCACCACCATACTGCCACCATTTCACCACCATGCCTGTGACTGGGTAAGTGTACCACTGTACCAATAAGAGCCCTTGAGTGATACTCTTCTCACGTTTGCTTACCTCTGGAACATGTAAGCCACTCTGGAGAAGAGTGAGAGCCAGTGCAACACCCACTACAGTGCCACTACCCTGTTAAGTGTCACTACACTGCTGAAAATGGTCTCCCAGCTAAATAACATCCATTCAGTTATGATCCTATGGGCAGAATATGTTGGTGTGTGATTGATGAAATGTGCATTTTAATAATAATAATAATACGCTTATTTAAAAGTGTGCATATGCAACTATAGATGAACCTAAAGTTAAAGTAAAATGTTTGTGTTTCTAATAGTTTTAAGTGTACATTAAAATTATCCATCTACAGTCTGAGTTTAAGCGTAAAGCCACGAGGCGATTCGACCTAAAGTGTGGACTGCCGATACTAAAAGCTGCAACTCCGTTCTGGTCTCACTCTGTATTCACGCCTCTGCGGGCTCGGAACAATAAGATCCGCATCGTCGGTTTTCGTGTTATTTTATTATTAATAGTGGCACTATCTTCTCCCTAAAATAATTTAGAAACTGGAGTTTTCGTCAGACTTGGAGTTTTTATTCTAGACTTAAATATACTGAAAAGATGGGCAGACGAAAACAAGCAGATGTTTTTGCACACTCGTATGTATTGATAATCGATATGCAACACAACTAAGAAAAATAAATACATGCATAAAAAATAGATAAATACAATAATTGTAATAGTATTTGCGGTATGTGTGTGCAATACTATACTGCAATATAATACTTTGTAAAACTGTCTGTATGCGTATGTGTGCATGTGATATA